>OZ005650.1:34623369-35089869 GCA_963930645.1 Salticus scenicus | reverse complement strand
TTTTATATAAATAAAGAATTTTTTTTCCCCATATTCAATTACTTTCCATGAATAAAAAAAAAAAAATATTCTGTCCCCCAACATTTATTTATTGTTCCTAAAAATATATATGTTCTGGTTTTAATCCATTTTTTATTCCCCCAATATTTACTTAAAAAAAAAAAAAAAAAAAAAAAAAAGAACAATTTTTTTTTATTTACTTCGGTTTCCTTATTTTATTTTTATTGCATCCTAAAAATGGCCCTTAAATTAGGCGATCTCCCGCTAGTTGCAAATTCTTTGAAATATTCTAAAACAAATACCATAAAATTACTCAACACGCTGTTAGGATACCCAACATTTGATCATCAATCGCGTAAACGTATGCGAAATTTTAGCGGTTTTACTGCCGATTTCGACATTAATAAACATCAAGAAAACATTTTAAAAACGTTTAATTTATCCGATTTTATATCAATCGCTAATTCGCTACACTTAGAACCAGTCGGTAGTAAGGAAAATTTATGTACAGAAATTTTTAAAGCACTTACTAATTTATCTGAGTTTCAGAAAACATTAGATACTAGTTTTTTGTCAGACGAAGACGATCTCAGTGTAAATACACATTCTCTTGAAACCCCTTCTTCGATCGTTCCAAATACTTCTGTTTTTCAAACCTAAACCGAAAGTTTCCCTACGGAAGTTCGAAATATTTCTCCGAATGACGCTGCAGACGCAATGTCTGATTTGAGTAATCATTTCTGGTTTCTTCTCAGAGATCTAGCTAGCACATGTAGAACTTTTTCTGGAAATGATTCATATTCTATTCGTAATTACTTTAATGACATTGAGGAACAATTCTGTTTATTTCCTAGTCTTACCGATCAACAAAAACTTATTTTTGCTAAACGTTTAATTAATGGTTCTGCTAAAACATTTTTATTTTCGTAACGAAATCTTAATACTTATGAGTCATTTAAAGCCGCGTTAATTTCTGAATTCTTGGATACCATACCATCCATCGAAATACATAAACAATTA
The DNA here is from genome assembly GCA_963930645.1 of Salticus scenicus. NCBI lineage: Eukaryota > Metazoa > Arthropoda > Arachnida > Araneae > Salticidae > Salticus > Salticus scenicus. The sequence continues at coordinate 35,088,849 of OZ005650.1, read as the reverse complement.
GAAAACAGAAAAATGCGTCCTAATGAAACTGCTACGCAATATTTTTTAGCGATGCGCGAAATTGCTAACCGCGGTAATGCTATTATTGACGATTCTTCAGTAATTCAGTACACCATTCAAGGTATACAGGGCAACCCCTCTGAAAAAATTCTTCTTTGTGGAGCAAAATCTTTTTTAGAATTTAAAGAAAAATTGCGTATTTATGAAACTGCTCTTAATACAATACACTTAAATCAACGAAATTCAGTTAATTATAAACAAACATATGACAGTCGAAAACGCAGTACTGGTCACACACAACCAGCTTTCACTCGCGAATCCAAATTTAATATTGGTCCGGCATCTCAAAATAAATTACGTTGTTTCAATTGTAACGATATCGGTCACTTATCTAAATTTTGTCCTAACCGTTCTCGTGGCCCTAGGTGCCTTGCATGTGGTCTTTTCGGACACAAGTCTACCGATTGCCGCCGAACCGCTGCAAATGACGGACCTCCTTCCAGAGATAGAGTTAACACTGTACATGAATCGCATGCTTCTCATATGTGTAAACAAGTTAAAATTAGTGGTAATGAATTAACTGGTTTGGTTGATACTGGTAGTCAGTTAACCCTTTTGAAACATTCTGCATGGATAAAAATAGGTTCCCCACCGTTGTAAAAAATTAATAAATCCTTAACTGGTTTTGGCTTTGCGCGTATACATGTTATCGGTACTTTTAATTCTTTTATTACTATAGACGATCAAGAGTTTTCAGCAACTATTTCAGTTGTACCCGACGTGTCCACATTTTATGACCTTATAATTGGATGTGACGTCATCCAACAAGCCAACATTCGCATTTCACCCACCGGTGTTACTTTTTCTAGTTTTTCACAACAAAATGAGTGTACCGCAGATCCAAATTTTATCATGACGATCACTGACGATAGTCCCAAATTTGATATTGGCCCTAATGTTTCACGACATATTCGTAACGACATTAACAAACTGTTGTCGACCTATAAACCTAATAAAATCAAAACTGCGAACATTGAGCTTAACATCACTTTAACTGACGATACACCTATTTTTCACTCACCCCGACGTCTACCCTTTACCGAACGAGACATTGTAGACGCACAAGTCTCTGAATGGCTTAAAGATAGTATTATCGAACCAGTGTCCTCCCCATATGCCAGCCAAGTTGTAGTTGTTCGAAAAAAAGATGGTAAACACAGAGTTTGCATCGATTACAGGAAGCTCAATCGTAAGTTAGTTAAAGATCACTACCCCCTCCCCCTAATTGATGATATTTTAGATCGACTTCAACATGCAAAAATTTTTAGTACGATAGACCTACGTAATGGATTTCTTCATGTACCCGTAAACAAACAGAGCTGCCCTTTCACTAGTTTTGTAACCCATAACGGTCAATTCCAATTTCGCTACATGCCTTTCGGACTCAGCTCCTGTCCTTCAGTGTTCATGAGATATATAAATGCCGTTTTTAGAGACTTGATTGCTGACGGCATAGTACTCCCTTATATGGATGATCTTGTAATTCCCGCGAGTAACGAACTTGAGGCCGTAGAACGTCTAAAAACTGTTCTTCAAACAGCAAGCGAGTACGGACTCGACATAAATTTTAACAAATGCCAATTTTTACATACCAAAATAGATTTCCTCGGTCACATAATAGAAAATGGTAAACTTTTGCCATCCCCCTCCAAAACTAAAGCTGTTTTAAATTACCCAGATCTGAAAAATGTTAAAGACGTACGTAGATTCCTTGGCCTTACAGGATATTTTAGGAAATTTATCCCTCATTTTTCTACCATTGCAAAACCCTTAAGTGATCTTCTGCGTAAGGACACCCCTTTTCAATTTCAAAATGAACAAAGAGCCGCATTTCAAAAATTAAAGTATTTACTTTCCCAAGAACCAGTTCTCAATATTTTTAATCAAAATTCCCCTATTAAGGTACATACAGACGCGTCTATAGATGGCTTGGGGGCAGTTCTGTTGCAGAAAAACATCAATGATAATCAATTACACCCTGTCTTTTATTTTTCGAAGAAAACATCGGATAACGAAAGAAAATATACTAGTTTTGAACTTGAAGTTCTGGCTGTGGTAGAAGCCCTCAAAAAGTTTAGAATCTACCTGCTCGGAACAAATTTCAAAATTATCACCGACTGTGATGCGTTCGTCAAGGCACTTAATAAAAAATAAATAAACTCCCGCATTGCACGATGGGCTCTGTACCTTCAAGAATTCCAATACACAATTGAGCATCGCACAGGTTCCCGCATGGCGCACGTGGACGCTCTAAGTCGAGCTCCACAATGTTTTATCATCCAACATAGCCTTCATGTGAAGCTTTTGAAAGCTCAGCAATCTGATGAAGAAGTTCACGCATTAAAAACTCTTTTGCAGTCCACACCCCATGATAATTACATTATAAAAAACAACCTTCTTTATAAAACAGTGAACGGTGTCGATTTACTCGTCGTCCCTACACACTTGCAGAGTAGCATAATTAAAGAAGCACACGAGCGTGGACATTTTGCAGCACTCCGTACCCAGGAGCTAATAAACAAATATTTTTATATACCTCACCTCAAAGACAAAATCGAAAGTTGCATCAAAAATTGTGTAAAGTGCATACTCTATAATAGAAAACGAGGTAAACAAGATGGTTTCCTCCACCCAATTGATAAAGACGATGCACCCCTGCACACATACCATGTTGATCACCTTGGTCCCCTAGCTACTACATCAAAGAAATACAAACATATTATGGTTGTTGTGGATGCGTTTTCCAAGTTTACCTGGCTGTACCCCACAAAATCTACAGACGCCGCAGAAGTTATCAGCCGACTAGAAAGCCAACGATCAATTTTCGGAAATCCAACCAGAATCATAACAGATCGAGGTCCAGCATTCACTTCCACTGCATTTAAAGACTATTGCCACGACCAAAATATTACTCACATACTAATTACAGCAGGTTTACCAAGATCGAATGGTCAAGTTGAAAATAAAAATTCTATTATCATCGCAGTGTTGTCCAAACTTTCATCCGACAACCCCGAAAAGTGGTTTTCCCATGTGCCTGCTCTCCAACAAATCCTCAACTCGACATTTCAAAGAAGCATAAAGACGACACCATTTGAATTACTATTCGGTACCAAGATGAAAAATAAAGATGACATCAAGATCCTGGAGCTTCTCAACGACGAATCTACAAACACATTCCAGAGGCAACGTGAGGAGCAGCGTATCGACGCGAAAAAGCAGATTCGAATAGTGCAAGAAGAAAATCGCAGGCAGTATAACCTTCGAAGACGACCAGCTGCTAAATTCCAAATCAACGATTTAGTCGCAGTTAAACGCACCCAGTTCGGGCCTGGTCTGAAACTAAAACAGAAATTTTTAGGTCCATATAAGATAACCAAAATAATACCAAACGACACATATGACGTCGTCAAGTGTGACTTCGTAGAAGGCCCATTCAAGACCAGCACATGCGCTGAATTCCTGAAACCTTGGACCGGCACTTTTGAAACACTTACTTGACATATTTCTTCAGGACTTTTTATTTTTTTTTTTAAACTTAATTGACATAGTTCTTCAAGACTCTCTATTTATTTTTTTTAAGAACTCTTCCTTGGACATTTTCGTGTGCACAATTAAACTTTTTTCTTCTCAATCATACGTTGCACTTCAACTCATTTTAACGAACTATTTTTTTTTTCACAAACAATTTTTTTTTTCCATGAACATTCTTCAATACCTGATTTTTTTTTTTTTGGTGAAAATTATCTACCTATTTTTTTTTCTACTTGTCTGTATGTATATTAACATCTTATCTTATTTTATTTTAGTATTTTGATGATATGATTCAGGTTTTGAGTGTAATATTTACACTATTTTCCATTTGGTAATGTATACATTTTTTTTTATTTTATTAATGCAGCTATATTATTACTGTATCTATAATTCTATTATGTAGTGTTGTATATTGTTTATTTTTTTTTCTTTTGTTTTTGTATAATTTAATTTTTTTTTCTTGTTGTTTAATAACCTTTAGGCGAGGCCGCCTGCTTGGTCATGATGGCCGATATGGGAAATTATATTTCTCAGCTATCATATCCGTTGTGTGATGTCACTGTGTACGCAGCTATCACGTGTGTACGTCACTGTGTATCATCCTTTTCACTGTATGCGCACGCATCGAGAGGCGCACCTGTTTTAATCAGAGATGTTTAATCGTTGTCGAGGGAAAGACGTTCCCGCTTGGATGTAAACCAATGTTTCGTTTTTAAATGTAATAGTTATGTGATGTCCCCTTTATGTTTTAATAAATGTTGTTAAATGTTATACTGGTCTGTAGCCGTTTCCCTATATATATATATATATATATATATTACGCGGGAAATTTATCCACGCAATTTCTGTTACTAAAATTCTTGCAATGTAATTAAAAATTTATTTTTTGAATTACGCATTACATATCGTTTTTTTTTTTTTTTCTTTTACACATTCAGAAAAATTTAAGATCATTAAATTTGTTCTAGTTTTTCAGTTTTCTTTTCTTTTTTTTTAATCATTTTTTCCAATGTTTTATTGAATTGTAAAATGCATTAATTATAATTCTTGCAGTTTTTAGCTCAAAGAAAATAATAATAATAATAATAATAATAATAATTTTTTTAGAAAATTAGGACTAATTTATCAAAATTGTGAATTTTCTGAATACAAAAGCAGAATTAAAAAGTTCTACTGCATTAGGTAAGGAATAATTATATAATCAACTTTCTTCATAGATTAACACGGAGTTTAGCTAGTGATGGTGAGGTTACGCTTTCAAAGATAGAAGGCGGGAGGTGCTGGATTCGAACCCAGACATACCGTTCGTAAATGTTCGTGATTTCTTTGTCATACGCACTTGAATAGAATAGATCTTTTAGAAAGCCCCCCACGGAGGGCATTCATTCAGGCCTAGATTCCTCCCCTAGAAAACCAATCTTGACTAACACACACAAATCACTACACTAACATCAGTTAGTTGTTCCAGATATTTTGAAAATATGCTTATTCAGTTTCAGTATCCTTTTGTAAGCCAATAAATATTATATAAATGAAAAATCTGCTAAAGTTTCAAAAATAAACTAGTTTATGCCGATTAAAATACATTAGTTTTACAGGAATTGTATGTACAAATTTCGTTCTACCGTGGATGATAATTACTGTGGTTGAGAGGAAATGTACTGATGCTTAAAGCATATTCTTTCTGCAAAAAGTTTTGCGCGAATATATACAAGATTAAAGATTTTTACCAAATATCGAAAATCAAGCCCCTGAACACAGAAAATGATTAAAACAAAAATAAAACAAAACAAAAAATTCTTTTTTTTTTTTTTTTTTTTTTTTTATATATATATATATATATATATATATGAGATTAATAAAAAGGAAATATGATTATTAATGACAGTTTATAGCAGAAAGAAAAAAAATAAGAAAAGTAAAAATTGATAAATATATATTTTTTTTTTTTTTAATTTTTGCGTAATATATAAAAAATAATTATATAATCAGTCACATGTAAAACGAAATGAATTCATTACGTTTCGAAATACCTTACGATTTGCACTGAGATGAAACTAATTTTGTTTAATACATTTCTTCCTTTTCTTTGTCCTTTTACTGAAGAGTAAAGGACAGAAATGTTATGAAATTGTTAGCTGGTATCTGAATATGCTAAATAAATTCAAAGAAGTAAAACTCTATCGGTAATTTTTATATTAGGTGTGATTTCTTTATCCAAGCAATTATTACACATATTGTGAAAGAATTTTGTTGTTTTGTAAAGTAATTACGTAAAATAAAAAAATAAAATAAAAATTCAAGTTGAATCGAGAAAAATGTGAACTTGAAAAACGCATGCAATCAGTCCATAAATTAACACATTACTGCTACGAAAATATTTTTGTCGATTTTAAAACTATGTATAATTTCTGTTTATATTTTAAAATGTAAATTTTGATGAATGTAGAATTTTTATTGTATGAATATATATATATATATAAAATTACTATAGATTCATTAAGCTTTTTATTATTATTATTTATTTATTTATAATGCTAATATATTTTTCCTGGCTCAAATATTCTTTAGAAGAAAAATTTTCGAAAATTTTTATGAAGATATTTTCTTTAGTACTTATCTTTATAGCAATGATTTCAATCTGGGGAAAGTGCCTCCTTTTACATGAAAAGATACTTATTAAAACATCCAGAGATGTTAACTTGGATTGCGGCCCTAGTCAATAATAGCTGAAGCATAGTCGAGGGATCAAATGATGTATTAGAATGGATGTAGAACGAAATTCCTTTCATCAAGATGATGGTATTCTATGAAAGAATAAATATTGGGCATGAAAAACTGCCAGAATATGAAGTCAGGCGAACCAATCCATCATTCCTCACAAACAAATAATAAAAACCGAAGAAAATGGTTGTTTCTTTTACAGATAAATGTTTTTATAAATCGAGAAATAACTCCTAGTTCTTCATATAAACAAAGATTTAATCCAAGATTATTTAGGAAATTGAGATTTTTTTGATATTTGAAAAAGAAAAGTATTTTTTATTTTTTAATCAAATATACTTTATCAAATATTTTTTAATTTTTTTATCTTCGATTTTTACGATAAATGAAAAATATATAATTCCATATTTATATATTCAAATAAAATATTTTATGATAGAATACATTTAATAAAATACATAAAATAAAATAAACATTTTAAAATTTCGGTAAAGAATATTATGAACAATTTATGTTAGTTATTTCATGTTAGTCTGTAAATTCACGCCTTGCATTTTGAAAAATAAAACTAAACTTTCATAGTTACCTGCAGAATTTTGATTTCACTTCTATATGAAAAATTTGCAAGAAATATATTCTGTATATCTTATACAGAGTTACTTAAATATAGATAAAATATAGCATCATATACTATATTAGGAAAGAAAAGATAAAAATATATATACATATATATATATATATATATATATATGTGGTGTATTTCGTCATTGTATTCCTGATTCAATCTATTGGACTGTTGGTAAGTGACGTCACGTCCAATCAATGATCTGTTCATTCCTTTTTACTTTATCTCTGCTAAAACAGATCAGTCTTAAAAATGTAGTCGTTTATGTTACTTGTGTATTTCATCTGTAATTGTCATAGTCATCTATTAAATTTTATGTGTTTAAAATGAAACGCCTCGTCATATCCTAGTTATGGCTTAATCATAAATCTTCTCCTGCCCATAAAATACTATAATGGCGACGAAAGGAAAAGAAAAAAGCAAAAAAGTTTTGCTCTTATACATTTACAAATATCTACTTGAAGATAATTAAAAATGAAATCTGCAATTCATAAAAAAAAAAAAAAGAGAACGGAATATGTTCTAAATATCTCACGAAGAAGAAAATTATTTATTGAAATAAATCATTAAGCGATCGGAGACAGCGGCTGTGAGTCTTCTGTCTACTGTCGGAGCGGAAGTGCATAGGCGCCATAGATAATTACTCGTCTACGATTTTTTATTTTTCGAGAAAGAGAGGGAAAAAGGTATTTACACATTTATTTTATTTTTTTTTCTTTCTGTTCTTTTATTTGATTGCATCTTTTTATTATTAGAAGTAGCATATTTTCATTAAAAATGTTTCAAAATTTTAAAGAATTCAATGATTCTGTTGAATCTTTTGATACTTATATTAGTAGATTAGAACAGAACTTTATATTGTTTGATATAAAAGATGAAAAAAATTTTAATGCTTTAATTACGTTTATTGGACCGAAATTATATAATTTACTTACAAATTTATTGTTCTCAGATCTTCCTAAATCAAAAACTTACACTGAATTAGTAGATGTCTTAACAAAACATCTGTGTAAGATACCTAACAAAATTAATGAACGCATTAAATTTAGAAAATGTTTTCAAGGAGATAACGAATCTGTGCAGGATTTTAGCGTTCGTTTAAAGAAATTTACAACACATTGCGCGTTTAAAGGCGATTCGCTGTCAGAAAATTTGTTAGAACAATTTTTACGCGGATTAAAAAATGAAACAATCCAAAGCAAATTAATATCTCAGGTTAAAGATTTAAGTTTTGAAAAAGCAGTAGAACAAGCCGTAACTATGCAAAGTACTGAAAATGACATGATAGAATTACAAAATAAAAATTTGAATTTGAATAAAGTTTCTGTTAGTGCTAGGAAACCAAAACAAAATTATTCTCAAAATAACTTAAGTAAAGAAAACGTGAACAAAACTGCGAGTGCAAATAAAAGTAAAACTCATTGTTATCGTTGTGGAAATAGCTCTCATTTAGCAAACGTTTGTAAATTTATTAATGCAGTTTGCAATTTTTGTAAAAAACGCGGACATTTGAGTAAGGTGAGTCGGAACGCACAAAACAATGTTACTCAAAAGAAATATGTAAATGTTCTTGATACTTTAGACATTTTGTCATTACAATCTGAAGGCACTAAACCTATAAAAATTTGGGTTTTGATAGAAAATATTGCTAAAGCAGAAATGGAGCTTGATACAGGATCGGCGATTTCCGCTGTACCGATAAATCGTTTTCGGAGATTATTTCCAGAACATAAAATGTTTTCTGCTGATGTAAAATTAAAAACAGCTACTGGAGAAATTTTCCAGCCCGAGGGATTTGTTAGAGTAAATGTAACTTACGAAAACAAAACTAGGAATGATAAGTTATATTTAGTTAAAAAAGACAATTTTCCTTTATTGCTAGGTAGGGATTGGATAACTACATTTAATATATTCCCAAACAATTTACAAACTGTTCCGGTAAACAAAGTACAAATCTCGGAAAATTTAAATAATTTACTGAATGAATTTCCGGATTTATTTACAAATAACGTAGGTGAAATTAAAAATGTTAAAGCTGAATTACATTTAGAGAAAGACTCATCACCAATATTTTGTAAATCGCGAACAGTTACGTATGCATTAAGGAATGCAGTAAATGAAGAATTGGAAAGATTAGAAAATGAAGGGATAATAAAAGCTGTTAGTACTAGTAAATGGGCAACACCTATTGTTCCGGTGGTAAAACCTAATGGGGAAATTCGTTTATGCGGCGATTTTAAAGTCACAGTAAATAAATTTTTAAAGGTTGACAAATACCCGCTACCGAAAATTGAGGATATATTAGCAACTTTAGGGGGTGGATTACATTTTACAAAAATAGATTTAAATCAAGCATACTTGCATTTACCGGTAGAGGAAAATTCACAAGAATTATTTACAATTAACACTCCTAAAGGCTTATTTCAATTTACGCGATTGCCATACGGAATTTCCAGTTCGCCAGCAATATGGCAGAGAACTATAGAACAAATTTTAAAAGGTATAGAGGGTATTTCAGTTTTTATCGATGATATATGTATCTCAGGGGAAACGGATGGAATACATTTAGAGCGATTAAAACAAGTGCTAGAAAGGTTACGTGAATATAATCTTAAAATAAATAAAGAAAAATCTTTTTTCATGAATGATGAAATTACATACTGCGGTTACAAAATTGATAAAAATGGCATACACAAAACGCAAGAAAAAATTTCTGCTCTTTTAAATGCTCCAATACCTAAAAGCGTAACTCAGGTAAAAGCATTCTTAGGCTTAGTATCTTACTATTCTAGATTTGTTCCTAAATTATCTACGATTGCTTATCCTCTAAATGAATTATTACATAAAAATGTAAATTTTCAGTGGACTAAAAAATGTGAAAATTCATTTAATGCAATTAAACAGGAAATTACTTCCGAAAGGATTCTCACCCACTTTAATCCTAAATTACCCTTAATTTTAGCCACTGATGCTTCTCCTTATGGAATTTCGGCAGTACTTTCGCATACAATGCCAGATAACTCCGAAAAACCCATAGCTTTTGCTTCTAGAACTTTGTCTTCTGCAGAAAAGCGGTCAGGTAGATAAAGAAGCGTTATCAATAATTTTTGGTGTAAAGAAATTTTTTCAATTTTTATATGGTAGGAGATTTACTCTGTATACAGATAGTAAACCCCTAGTTTCCATATTTTCACCCGTAAAGTATTCCGGTACTTTCGGCAGCTAGAATGCAAAGATATGCATTATACTTACAAACATTTAATTATGATATTAAATATAAAAAATCTGCAGAGCACGGAAATGCCGATGCTCTATCACGTCTTCCATTACGTAGTGGAGACTTACTGCTGCCATCGTCCGATTCGCTACAGCCAGAAAAAATGACACCAACTTTGTCACCAAATTTATTTGGCAACCCTGATGAATCCGATTGTTTATTTATTCATCAAATCACTTCGTTACCATTAACTACAAAAACGTTGTGTGCAAGTTCTAAGCGAGATCCAACATTGAAAGAAATGTACCGACATTTAATATCAGGCACACAGATGCCAAATTACTTACTTTTCGGACATAAACAACAAGATTTTTCATTATTAAATAACTGCATATTACAAGGAAATCGTGTTGTAGTTCCGCCTGTTCATAAAAAAAAAAGTTTTAGAAGATTTACATTTTGGCCATTTTGGCATAGTTAAAATGAAAGCACTGGCATGTAGTTTTGTATGGTGGCCAGGTATTGAGGGTTTAGCAAATAACTGTTCTGTTTGTGTTAAATTAAAACAAAATCCTTCAAAAATGGTCAACCATCATTGGGAATGGCCTACAACACCTTGGAACAGAATACATGTAGACTTTTTTGGTCCAATGATGGGGAAAATGTTTTTAATCGTAGTAGATGCCCACAGTAAATGGACAGAAGTGTTCATTGTTCCTAATACTACTGCTGAGAACACTATAAACTGTCTTTCTTCGCTTTTTGCCAGATATGGCTATCCTGTGTCCCTTGTGTCTGATAATGGGCCACAATTCATTTCAGAACAATTCGAACATTTTCTACAAAGTAAAGGCATAAAACATAGTTTAACTGCACCATATCATCCCTCTACAAATGGTCAAGCCGAAAGATATGTCCAAATAATTAAAAAAGGATTGAAATCCTTAAGTTCAGAACCCGGAAATCTCCAATTTAAGTTAAACGAATTTCTATTCCAATACCGAATAATGCCTCATATTACAACAGGGGAGAGTCCCGCATCATTATTTCTCAAGAGAAATATCAGATTAAAACTGGATTTACTTGTACCAAATGTTAAAAATTATGTTGAAAACAAACAACATAAAAATGTTTTTAACAAGAAAAAGATAAGAGAATTCCAAATAAATGAAAAAGTTGCAGTACGCAATTACACATCAGGAGATAAATGGAAAATAGGTAAACTACATTACAAAATTCAAGTAGGTTCATGTGTATGGAAAAGACACGTTGATCAACTGAAAAGTGTAGGTTCCAGAGTACAACTAGAGGAAACTACAAGTCCTGGTGAAATTGAAAAGAACACTCTTGATGCAAACATTTCCATGGTTCCCGATAGCAAGAGTCCACTCCTACAAAGCAATGAGAATCTAAGTCTGGTAGGATCCTGCCATTACACCAGATCCAGTGCCAACCGATCCTTCCATTACACCAGGTCCAGTGCCAACCGAGCCTTCCATTACACCAGATCCAGTGCCAACCGAGCCTTCCATTACACCCTATCCAGTGCCAACCGACAGTAGATCTGTGTCTACAAAGCCTGGAGAAATTGACTGTGATAAAAATATCAACAGTACTCTAAATAAAAATGAACTAAAATCTGAACATTCAAAACTTAAAAATACTAAGTTGTCTTTTTCTGAACAGGTTGTAAGAAGATCATCTAGAGTAAGAAAACCTCCCATCAGGTATGGTATACGGAATTAAGGGGAGGAGAATTGTGGTGTATTTCGTCATTGTATTCCTGATTCAATCCATTGGACTGTTGGTAAGTGACGTCACGGCCAATCAATGATCTGTTCATTCCTTTTTACTTTATCTCTGCTAAAACAGATCAGTCTTAAAAATGTAGTCGTTTATGTTACTTGTGTATTTCATCTGTAATTGTCATAGTCATCTATTAAATTTTATGTGTTTAAAATGAAACGCCTCGTCATATCCTAGTTATGGCTTAATCATAAATCTTCTCCTGCCCATAAAATACTATAATATATATATGGGCTTTTTTTTTTTTGGGGGGGGGGGAGGCTTCCCTGCAGAAGGTCTTTATTGTGTTTTGGGATTAATTTTCATTTATCATCAGTTAAGTAATTTATTTTGGTTTTATATTTGCTTTTGCTGCATTTGTGCATGGGTTTAAAGTTTTTTATAGAAAATTCAAGTTTTATTTCTTCTTGTAATTTTTAAAGATTTATCTTATATATATATATATATATACATATATATATATATATACATTATATATAATTTTTTTCCAGAAAATATTGGTGGTTATTGCATACACGAAATAAATTTCAATTTAAGTACTGAATGTGCTTGAATTTAAATATATTTTAATCAAAATGTTATCAAATTTATCGGTCTTGTGAAAAATTGTTTCATTTTATTATTTGAGAAATGAGAAACCAGTAAAAATTAAGGGAATTTTTAAGGGGTTACATAAGCTAAAAAAAAAGCATATTTTCTCTACTTTCTTTTAAAATAATAAATAAAATTCTTTATTCAAAATGTGAACACATAAAAGAGCAACATTGAAACAATATTATAAAGAATTTTCATTAAAATTTTGGAAAATTCAACCATTATTTCCTATTTCCGAAGAAGACCTTTCAGAAAATCGGTAGATACGATTTCTCAAAAACTAATGCACCGACCGTATTAAAATTTTGCACACTTCTTAAAAATAAAATTTAATACACTGAGAAAAAATTCTGTAACTGACATCCATAATCTAGATTGTGGCTCTAGTAAAAATGGTTCCATGTCATTCTTATTAATTCCAGTCCCCTTTGAAAGCGAGTTCTAGAAACCCCTATCACGATTCTAGAGCGTTTGTCCATATTATAGCGATCAAATTTATTTAAAAATCTCAGCAAATAAATGTGAATACAAGAGGTATGTTATATCAACCATAATCTTGGTTTATGACCCAATTCTAGAAAATCAAGCGATAACTAAACGCTATACAAAGGATTCAGAATATTCAGAATATTCAGAATATTGGATCACCCTCTAGAAATGTATAGACTAGAAATTCTCGATCATTTCGTTTATTCAGCTTGTTGGCGTGTCGAATACGCATAGCTCGGAAATCTATATTTCTAGTTTAGGGATTTAGAAGATGACCACTTATTCGTTCTAGATGAATTCAGTATATATTTTTTTCTCTGTGTAGATTTTTAATTTTGAAGGCAGTTACTGGAAGTTGTAATCGGCGTTGACGACAACGTGAGGCCTACATTGTTGCCAAACAAAATTTCGTTGTCTCACGATTGCTGTGGTAAAATATCAAATCGCTCTGATGGGTAGTTTTAAAATTATAGCGTTTGGAAATCGTAACTTTAATTATGATCACCCTGTATAATTCTGAGCCGTCGAGATGCACTCAACTCCTATTAGAAGTTCAAAATGTAGTACTGAGACATCTTGTATATTTCGCAGAAATATTCATGGGGCCTAAAAAAAAAAGGAGGGAAAAGAAAAAGAAAAACACTATTGATCGGTACCCGTTTTTTAAGAAGGTTTCATTTATTTATTTCACCACTCCTAATGAGTATTTCTTAAGTAAAGTTTATTTCTGACATTTATCAACAATGTAGAAAATTAATATATTTTCTGCCATACAGTTATTTAAATAGAAGTCTAAAGTGATAAAAATGTGAAGCATATATTGCATTTTAGTCGAAAAGAAGGTTAACGAATTCTGGTAATTTTCGATAACGAATCTTCAGATCATACGTAGTATAATATTTATTTCTCGAGCAATTAAAAAAATATGCTGAAAAATTATTATAAAGAGAGATAAAAATTATTATGAAAAGAGATATGCTGCAGATATCGGTAATTTTCAGCAACGAATTATCATATCAAATGTAGTATTAAAGATAAATGTTGAAAATTTTTTATGAAAGAGATAGAAATTAATATGAAAGTGATATGGTGAAAATATCGGTAATTAGTATTAACGAATTTTCATACCATACGTAGTATAGTATTTATTTTCTTCGATATGCTCAAAAAATATTATGAAGAGTGACAAAAATTACTATGAAAAGAGTTATGCTGAAATTATCGGTAATTTTCAGCAATAATTTTTCATATGATACGTTGTATAGTATTTTCTGAACTATTAAAGACACATGCTGAAAAATTATTATTAAGGAGATAAAAATTGTTATGAAAGAGGTATGCAGAAAACATTGTTAATTTGTATTAACGAATTTGCATATAAAACGTAGTATAGTATGAATATATCGGCAATTTTCAGTAACAAATTTCCACATCATGCGTAGTGTAGTATTTATTTTCTAAAGTATTAAAGATATATGTTGAAAAATAATTATTATGAAGAAAAATAAAAATTATAAGGAAAAAATATATGCTGAAAGTATCGGTAATTTCAACAGCGGGTTTTCGTGTTTTACATAATATAGTTTTTCTTAACTATTAAACAGATTTGCTGTAAAATATTGATAATTTTCAGTAATGAATTTTCATATTGTATAATAGAAAAAAAAAAAAAAAAAAAAGAGATATGCAGAAAAATTATATAACACTGAAAATTTTTAAAATAACAAAATTCATAAACGATTTCTAGTATATAAAATACTCAGTACTTAAAAATTTCATTACATTTAAATTTGTTTGGTTAAATTCTATTTGAATTACACTGTAGCACAAGTATTAGTCTCACAAAATAAATATTCCTTGATGCAACTTTTAATTTAATGATATAAATGGAACAAGTAAAAAATTAAGGAGGAAAATTTTGTAACGTATTTTTATTTTTATTTTTATTTATTTTATTATTATTATTATTATTATTTTAAGTAGAAAATAAAATTAATGATTATCTGTAGATTTCAACAACAGATTACCGTACCATTTATTTCATGAACTAAAAAACGGATATTCTAAAAAACTGATTAATTCTAAAAAAGATTTTAAAATGACAGTTGAGTGGATTTTAACGTCCCACTGTAGCTAGGTTGTAGTCAATTGGAGACGGTCTGAGATTCACCTCTAGGTGTGACCAGGAAATATGCCGTCACATATTTTTTTTTCCCTTTTTTCAGAAGGGATTATTACTCTTCTGTTTCGGTAACCCCCAGAGACATAAATTTCAGAACATGAGGGACATTGAGGACACTACGTATTTTACGTGCACCATCCACCATTAATGTGCCCGACAGTCTTTGGCCGGCTCGAGTACCGAATTCGCAGTCTTCCAATCATGGTGGGTTGGTTGGTTGGGTTTTTACATCGCACTAATGCTGCACAGATGGGCAATTGGCGATAGTCTGGGACACACCCCTAGAGGTGGTCCGGAGACATGCCATCCCAATTTTGATCCTCCACGGAAGGGATGGCTCCCCCGCTTCGGTAACCCCCAGAGATATAATTTTTGAAGAAAACATGGAGGACATTGCGGCCACGACAGACTTTACGTGCACCAGCCACCATTAGTGTACACGACGGTCTTTGGCCGGCTCGAGTACCGAACCCGCAATCTTCCAATTAAGAGGCCGGCGCTCTGCCGACTGGGCTACCGCGGCCCCTTCCAATTATGTTTTAAAATGATAGAATTCCTAGATTAATCTTGTTATTTAAAATTTTTGATATTTTGAAAATGTATTTTTATTTTCCTCATATTTTCCATTGTTTGTTTAAATTGTATTTGAATTACATTGTTACTGAAATATCCTTCGTACAAAAGAAATGTAATTTTACATATTTAGAAATACAACTTTTAATTTAATCATACTAATGAATCAAGCGAGCAAATTAAGGTCTTTCAGAAAGGAACAGTACTTCTTGAAGAATTGGGCTTCCTTTTGTTTGAATGAACGCATGATTGAAAACTATTCAATATTCTGGTATTGAAGTTCCAATTAGGTGATTACGTAACTCTTAAATCATTAGAGAAAACATTTAACTGGCCGAGTCTTTTGTGATTTTTCCCAATACGCTTTACTTTTCCAAACACATCCCAGAGAAAGTTGATTGGTGAAATGAAGCTAAATGTTTTTTGTATCGATCGGAAAACTTTTTTGGTACTTAAATGAAATATTCGTTTTACATTTTCTAAAAACTAATTGCTACAGCGATTCTTTTTCGGAAAGCTATTTATATTGTGTTGCATAAAATATAGCTAGAAATAATATTAAAACAAATATGTAATTTGTACTGTGTTATTTTTTTAATAGGATGGGAATTTAGATTAACAGTAAGAATAATTGAAATCGTTATGTTTTAATGTTAACAATGAATTTGAAAGTGAATTACCAAACACTGAAAGGTTTCACAAAACTGTTGTCTAAATCTAACTATATATATATATAAACAATGTGAAAAATACCACAGCCGGGAATCGAACCCGGGCCGTCCGGGTTCGATTCCCGGCTCTGGTATTTTTCACGTAGTTGGTATAAAAAAAAAAAAAAAAAATCAGCCTTCTACTCCATAATTTTCTGAAATGAACTTTCAGGCTTGATGAATAAATTTCTAAATTATATATATATATATATATATATATATATATATCTTTTTATTTTATTTTTATCAGCATCGGAATGTGATTGAAAAAACTGATTAAGTGAAAAAAGAAATCTTAAAATGACATAAAAGCTAAAACTCAATTAAACAAATGGACAAAATTTTGTTATCTTAAATTTATCTTTGTCTTACCCTTTCTAAAAAACCAAAAAAAAAAAAAGTCGTAACTGTAAAAATGGAAACTGATATTTTTATTTGTGTGTCGCCTAGACGGTGTAGTAGTTAACGTCACTGATTTCCTACACGGTTGGTTCAGGATTCGAATCCCTGAAAAGACATTGACGTGTTGTCCCTCTTAGGGGTAGAGATGACCGTCCATTGGGTGCCTCTTCACAAATGGTCATTAATTCGGCGCCCTCCTCCCCCCTCCTCTGGCCAGTGCTTATTCGCAAGTGTCATGCTATTGAAATATATATATATGTATATATATACAGGGTGGATGAAAAGTTCGGACAAAATTTTTTAATATTTCACCAGTGTAAAATTACTGCATAAACAAATTAATCTACACCACTGAACGAATACTAATTTTTATTCATTCAATAACAATAAATTAGAACAAAAACTTTTACAACAAATGCTCAAAATTACCTCCAGGAGCCTCAATACATTTGCGCACTTTGGAAAATTGCCGACGATGGTCGCACAGTGTTCCACCGTAATTTCATCCCAGAAGCGCGTCGGAGCTGTTTCGAGCGCTTCTACATTAACGTATCGTGTAGACGAAACCTTTGCTCTAGGATGGTCCACACTGAATTATACATTGTATTGATATCCGGCGAATTTGTCGGCCAAATGTCATTGCCCCAAAAGCCTAGAAACAGCTCTTCGCAGACGGCAATTGTGGATTTGTCAGAATGCGCCGGAGTCCAGTCTTGCTGAAATGTAAATCCATCCAAACTGCTGAGTCGTTCACGGTTCGAGTATGTCGCAAAGGATCAGTTGCTGATACCTGGCGGCATTGATTTTGACATTTCTTTCGATAAAGGCAATTGGCGTCTTTCCAGTGACACAGGTTCTTCCCCGCACCATCACAGAGTACGAGAAATGGCTGCGGCCGATGGTTTATGCTACCGCAGTCCTCTGCTGATCTTTTTTGAGTATCTGAAATCGATTCTGGCGATTATGGAACGGCTGGACGGTGAAAATCTTCTCATCCGTGAAGAGCACTTTGTTCAAGCGAGAAGCACCAACCAGCCTAAGCATTTTGCGGCAGTTCTTTACCGCTTCTCCTTCATAACGTCATTAAGGAAGCGGACGCGGGTGATCTTGTAACTACAAAGTCACAGCTTTCTCTTGACGATGTTTTGAACGCGTTATCAGCTGATTCCGAGCTCTGTGGCCATCTTGCGCATCGAGAGCTTTGGATTTCGACAAATCCGTCACCGCACCTTGTTGATGTTCTCCGCAGTAGTGGAAGTGGTTGGACGACCACTGCAGTCCCACCTGTCTCTTTGAAGCGTTTCACGATCTTGTATATGGTCCTCTGCTTAAGTCTGTACATCAGTCAATAGCTCCCTTTCTCCATCCCCATGTTGTCCAATGGGATTTTCATTGATTGGTTTTATAAAAATAACTCATTCAAAAATGAAGTTTTTTGAATTCTGTTTTTTGAATATTACTCTTTGAACAGATCGTCTTTTAGTTTAGTGAGCGATTTTTTGAAAAAATAAATTTAAATATTTCACTTGGAGATCCAAACTTAGTCCTAAATTTACTAATTGAAATAAAATATTTAAATTGATTTTATTGAAAAATTGCTCACTAAACTAAAAGACGACCTGTCCAAAGAGTAATTATCAAAAAACAGAATTTGAAAAACTTCCTTTTTGAATAAGATATTTTTAGAGAACGAAGCAACGAAAATCCCATTGGATAACATGGGAATGGAGAAAGGAAGCTATCTGACTGATGTACAGCCTTAAAACCAATCGTTCGAACAACGTCGACCGTCATCGTTCCCGTCTTGTGCAGTTCCACACTTCCACAACAGTGTTACATTAATTTTTACGACTCATAATGTAAACAGATCGAATAAAAAACAAATAAATTAAAAATTTCCTGGGTTGAAATTACACGAGGAATTCATTAAAATTGTTCAAAGCGACGTAAAACCACAATGACAAAAAACCGTACAATACAACTGCCCGAACTTTTCAGCCACCCTGTATATATTTATGCTTTTATTACTTCCTTATACAAAGTACGAGAAATGTTATAAAAGTATTTGTGAAACTGATGTTGTATCACACGTAAATAAAAAACGATTGATAGTACATTGGTAGAAATTTACATCAAGACTGTTAATACATTTAGTTTTAGACTTCATACTTTGATCTTGATATTATCTTCTTTTGTAGAGATATCTACGATTTTGCAGGATTTTTTTTTTCCTTGACGCCTGTGACGTGTGTATGTATGCATGTATGTATGTACGTATACATGTAATTTGCGTTACTCGAGAAAGAAAAGAGTGTAATGATTTTCAACAAATATTTATTAAGAATTTTATTTTTAAAGTAACGGAGAGTTTTTAATTCTTATTTATTTTTTTCTTTTTAATTAAATGAAAATATAGATTTATAATTTTCACTCTTTAGCATTCATTGGTTTCGCAGCGAAACCAAACATTTGACATAATGTAACAATTTTTTTGCAGCAGTTTTTTAACATTTCCCTCTTATTTTAATCAGGTTTTAAGCTTTTGTTCCTTCTCTGTTCGGTAGATAGCAGCACTATTCCAAAATTTAACAAATAATGCTTCAAAAGAAGCTAAATGCATAAGTCACTTGAAGTTTTTTAGTGTGCGCGAGTGCAAATTACTGGTTTGATGATGCACTCGTCTAGTTTTTTTCATTTAATGAAGAGCTGGACTATTATTTTCACCTGAAACAACTTTTACGAGTTTTTGTAGTCGATAATGTTTACTTACAAAGTGTTTTATTTATTAAATTAAATATTATTTGAATTTAATAAGGTTAACTTATAGATGTTTCAAACGAAATTTTATCGAAAAGGAACTATGCTATTTTTTTTATTTTTTAAATATTTATGATCCGCTATGTGCCTAAAAGCCATTTTTACAATTAATTTTGTAATTTTTAAAATATATTAAGTAGTGAACGTTAAAGGGTTAAAAAAGTTATAAAAAATAAAGGGAAAATTAGTAAGTGAAGGTTTAATTACATGTCCTATTTTTATTTCATTTAATAAAAAAAACTTAATTTTCGTGTTATAACTTATTTGAATTTGAATTTTTCATTTCAAAAAACTTTTTTTCACCTTAAAATTAAAGGTTTCACTTTATAATTTTCACGATGTTCACATTTATTTATTTTATTTATTTATTTTTTTTTTTCAAAAAAGTTATATCAACACAGGTTGCATAATTGTTTAAACAGAAATTAATTCAGGCAACATGAAGCAATTAAATTTTTTCGGTAGCCAATTAGCATTTCCAAAAGTAGTTTTAGCATATAAAACAGCTCGTCGAAATGACATTATGAAAAAGAAGAAAAAATCGTTACTGATGCCATTTTCCTTTTTATAAATGAAAATATTAATGCTGACTCTTGAAGAAAATGGCACTTGAAATGATTTCGTTTCACTTCGCTTAGGTACCAAAATTCTGTAACTGTATAAAAAGAAATGTTTTTGAAACAAACGCCATTTAGACAATGTGCGACAGCTGGGTTCGTCTTTGCACGAACTTAATTCTTTGTGTTTTAAAGCACTAGTTGAAAAATGGCCCATATAAGAAAAGAAATTTCTTGTTCGATGAGAATAATTTCTTTTGTTTGAATTTCTTAAAAAAAAGATATTCTTTAAAGAATAATGTAAAGAAGAATTATTTTATTTCATTTAGCATGTGATCTATAAAAGTTAATAAATTACATTTTTGTTACAGTTTCACAAATATAAAGAATTTTCTTTCTTTCTTTCTTTTTCATTTTTTTTTTTTTTTTTTTTTTTTTCTAAATCAATCTTATTTCCACAGAATATTTCAAATCATGTTGCACAATTATATTTACTTTATTCATGGATACATTAAACGGCTATGTATCATAAAAATAATTTGTTAAAAAATATTTATTGAATTTTTATTTCATTAAATATTTTAAGAAGGAGAGGAGGCATTTATAATTAATTAATATCATTTATATGCTTTAAGTTAAGAAAAGGACGTTCTCTTTTAAATATTAATTACTATTTTTCATGTACATATTTATGTTTTAGATATTTCAAATTATAAGTGTTTATTTATCTATATCTATATCTATCTACCTATATATATAGATAAATATATGTATTATTTGAAATAGCTAAAACTGAATGTTCTTTAAAGTAAAACAGCGATATTTTTTGGTAGTTCATATCATTATATATTATTTTTAATTCAGAATTAAGGTAAATCCGTCTAAGTACCTCTTTGAACACGTAAAAAACAATTTTATACGTTTTCTTAAGTAAATTTCTTAAGTAAAGTGAAACTTGACAGTATATTATCGTATTGACGAATACAATGTTAATAACAATAAAGGATTTGATGATTAAAGAACAATAATGATTAGTTTCATATATAAAACTAAATTTGTAAGATCTTAATGATTTGCATTTTTTCTGGTGTAAAACAACTCAACTCCAAGCTGGAAAAAAAAAAGAAAATTGAAATTGGAATGTTTGCTATTTTCTATTTATAAGCGCTAGCAAATATTTTGTGACATTTTAAAATCAAACGCTCAAGCAAATTTATGTAATGCTTTAAATTTGCTTGCTTAAAAATTCTTTAAATATTGTTACATACTTTTTCTTTTATCATGCACAATTTACAAGTAAATACTTTTTAATAGTAGCTATAAGTCTTTGCCAGCTTCACAATATTTAAATAAATTTTCGAAAAAAATGAATGACTATTTCTTACATCACGTTATTAAATAAAAAAAAAAAAAAAACTGTTTACTTCGCTTAAAATTTCGGTACAAGCGATTACATATAATTTGGATTTTAAGATTTCTCTAACCTCTCCTGATTGTGTTACCTCTGGTTGTCTGGTTGGATTTTGACTCTCAACTGCTTTAAGCAGTTGACGCTATTATTGGTGGATATATTTTTTTAGCTGTACGTTAGCTCGTTTATCTTGTATCCGCTTTGGGCTTTAGTTTAATATCTTTCTAACTTAAAATTCCAATTAAAATTTCCTAAATTATTTTATAAATGTAAATTCAAAAGGTCCACTTGGAAATTCTTGCAAACTTTTTCGGTGCGGATCCGCACCATCCTCAGGCGTGAATTTCTGGTATTCTAGGAGTCTTCTGCTAGCACTTCTGTGAGTACTTCCTTTTTCTCTCCATCAGATGTTTCCACTTTTCGATGTCCGTTAATGGTTCATTCTGGTTGCAACTGCGCACGTTCTGTATTATTTCAACTGCTTCGCGATTCACGGCGTAACGGTAGTTCTCGTAATTTGCTAATTTTTTAATATTATCAAAATCTACTTTTATACTATTGTTTTGAAAAATTCTGGTTAGAGCAATTGTGGTTTTATTAAATTTTATATCGTTTTTATGTTCTTTTACTCTGGTTTTTCCAGATAAAAACGCTGAAAAGCACAAATGAAAGAAAATTTGTAAACTATACGGCCGTTTCGGAACTTTTTAAGTTCCTTCCTCAGTACATGATAAAAAATAAAAAAGAATAAAGAAACGAAAAATTAAAACCCTGGAGCTTACCAGGCAAGCATGGTGCAAGACCTGGGACAGAGAGATAAGTTGTGCAAAAATGTCACAGGTAAGTTGTGCAAAATGTCACGGAGTACCATGAAGTGATGTAGTTGAAGTTGGGACCAATGGGAAGGCGTATTGCAGGAACCGTTTCAAAAGGCGAGGTGGTAACGGGAAAATGGGGTTGTATTTCTAAAGAATTTGCAACCAAATTGTGTCAATTTAAGTTTTGTATTTATACTTGTGACACTTTACACAACTTTCCTTTCTCGCCTGAGTCTTGCAGTGAGAAAAAAAAAGTATACCGCCTTTCTCTAGAATGAATAAGTGGCCCTTTTCTAAATCCCTTAACTAGAAATATAGGTTTCCGAGCTATGCGCATAAGGCACGCCAATAAACTGAATGAACGAAATTATCGAGAATTTCTAGTATACACATTTCTAGATGGTGCAACAATATTCTAAATACTTTAAATATTCTGAATCATTTATATTGCGAGAAATTCCTGCTTGATTTTCTAGAATTTGGTAATAAACCAAGATTATAGTTGCAGAAGCCCGCCTCTTGTAGTCTCATTTATTTGCAGAGATCTTTAAATAACTTTGCCCTCAAGAATATAGGCAAACGCTCTAGAATTCTAATAGGGGCTTCTAGAACTCGCTTTCCAAGGGGACTAGAATTTATAAGGATGACATGGAACTATTTTTTCTAGAGCCATTTAGATTCTAGATGTCAGTTACAGAATTTTTTCTCAGTGTGGACCATGCTTGCGTGGCAAATTATACGGGTTCAAATTTTCCATTTCATTTTTATATTTTTACGCTTTATGATGTACTGAGGAAGGAACTTGAGAAATTACGAAGCGGCCGTACACTTTAAAATTTCTCTTTCATTTGTGCTTTTTCACGTTGTTTGAACATTTCTTATTACACCACAAAGTAGTTTCCATTTACATTCAATGATACGAAAGTATTTTGTAACAAATTCTCGAAATTTTATTATTATTATTATTATTATTATTATTATTTTACAACTTGCAATATTGTACAAGCGAAATCTTTATTTAAATACAAAAAACTTTCGCTTATATTTATGTTGGCCGGATTCATATATTTGTAGATATAGTACAGGTTTTCTCCTGCACCAACATTTATTTATTTATTTATTTATTTTTTCTAATAATTTATTTCTCAGGTTTGTTCAATATATTTTCTGACAAAAATACATAAAACCAGTTTCATAAGAACTGAAAAGTAAATTCTTTTCAAATAGCAAGTTTTGGTGAAGAATGTAGAACTAAGTTAGATCTGACATTTAATTTTGTTCTTTGGAAAAAATGAACGAAAAATAGTAACTTATAAACAAATTTGTTTCAAAACAGAAAATAAATAAATTTGAGCTATAAATTTCATATTTACTTTGATCTATATCATACGCTCTATGCTGATAAATAAATATGATTTTATACAATATCAATCATGCACAACATTTTCTACAGAAACTATGTTCAGAAACTATGTTCAGAAACTATGTTTTTAAGAATGTTAATGATGTATGTTACTTTAATTATGTAGAATGCAATGTAATGATTTTAAAGTGTACTGAATAATAATACCCTCTATGATTTAAAGAATATTAATGGTGTATGTTACTTTCATTATGTAGAATGCAATTTAATTATTTTAAAGTGTGCTTAATAGTACTATCCTCTATATTTTAAAGAATATTAATGATGTATGTTACTTTCATCATGTAGAATGCAATGTAATGGTTTTAAAGTGTACTTAATAGTAATACCCTCTATAGACCGTAATACATCCTTTTTTTTTTTTGTAGATTTGTGTTCAAATATGCATGTTAATAACACATGTCAATATCATTATTTTGAATGCTGTGTAGATATTAAAATGCACTTAAAAGAAATAAACCGTAATTCATTTCTAATAGATTGGAGTGGAAGGCTGATTTTGATGCTCTGTGTAGAAATCGCTGAGATTCGCTTAAGTGTCCTGTTCCAACCTCGGTTGTGAACAGACGTTTCTTTTCGAGTTCCGCGCTGCACCATCTATCGGCCAGCGTATTCATAAAAGTTCTTTTCTGAAGTTAGGGAGTTGACACATTTGCAGTGTTTTTCGGCCTTTTTCAAGGCCAACCGTGTTCAACAAGAGCGGCACAGCGGTGATCTCCCTTGAGGGGATCTTTTTTATCTTTGTGCATTATTATTCAGTTACTTAATCATGAATGACCAACTTCCCACTATCATGGAGACGGGGTTTGACGGTGGCGAGTCTGCCCTACAAACCTCTACTATCTTCGACAAGCCTGTCATTGCAGCGCTCTATCCAGACACCGATCTGAGGCTTCTCTCGCCTAATGAAGCAGAGGAGCTCATGCTAAAGCTCAGAGCAAGTATAGCTTGTAATGATGCTGCTCTGGCCAACATCAGAAAGAGAAAGACCGATGACCCCACCTCTGCTGCTAAGCGATCGTCCCTTCAAAAGGAGAGACTGATGGCTTGGCAGGCCGCTAGCCTACTCTCCCAGGTTAGTGGCGTTTCTATATACTTCAGTTCCACACCACCCAATGTCAGTTCTCCTGTTGAGGGTTCTAATAATGTTCAATTAGGTAATTCTAGCTCTCCTGAGGGTCAAATTCAGAGTAGGACCGAGGGCACAGTAGCTGAACTGGAGGCGTCATCTACCGAAGCGGAGATGAGCGAAAGCTCCACTCAGCTAAAGCGCTCTCGTGGGGAACAAAGCAGCAGTTCGTCTGAGGAAGACGATGATAATGTTAATTGGCAATTAGTGAAGAGAAAGGGAAAAGGTTCGAAGGGTACTCCTTCAACCAGTCAACAAAATTCGGAAGTCAAAATTAAAGGCAATAAAGTTCCTGCCTTCCATATCGTGCCACCGCCCCATTGGCAAATTTTACTCTCTGGGATGAGGAACCTAGTTCCGAATCTCAAAAGTAAGGCCCAGGGGCGCTTTTTGAAACTGAATGTCGACAAAAAGGAAGAGTACAGGTTAATTCAAAAATTGCTTGTTAACGAAAAAATTCAGTACAAGTCCTACCTCCTTGAGGCGGACAAATGTCTTAAAGCAGTGATTCGGGGTCTCCCGATCAACACTGCTCCTACTGAAATCTCCAAATTACTCTCTGTTTCTGGGATCATGGGTGTCACTGTGACCCAAATGTACAGAGGACCCGTTTCGAAGAAGGTCCTCATGCCATTATTCCATTTGGCGATCCCCAAGAATCAGCTTGAAATTGAAGCTGATTCAATTTTCCAAATTACTGAATTCATGGGAACGGAGGTTACCGTTGAACTCTACAAGGGCCAAAAGGGGCCCTCCCAATGCTACAATTGTCATGCTATTTTCACTCAGCCCTTTCATGTAATCTTGCGGCCCGGTGCGTGAAATGCGCCGGTGAGCACACCTCAAAAAATTGCAGCAAGCCCGGAGCCCTGCAGATGCGTCCATTGTGGAGGAGCCCATCCGGCTAATTTAGGAACTGCCCTAAGTTCCCAACCAAAAATTCAAAAAACGCTAAATCTAAGCGTAAGCCCCAAGTCACAGAGACACCCAAACCCAAGGTTTTTCAGAGTAGGAAGGTGGAACGGTCCTGCAGTTTTGCAGGGGCTGCCACAGGGCGCAACGAGTGCTTAGCCCCGCCTCCTGTCAAATTGCCCAATCAAATTCATTCGGTCCCAGTAGACGCCAGTCCGGAAACCGAATTCTTAAATTATGTCATGACTTTGGAAAAAAATCATGACAAAAAATTAATTGTTAAAGCTTGGAAGCAAGCTCTTCCAAAAATTCGAGAGGCGTCCTCGAATATGGACAAAATTTTCTACTTGTACGAGAGTCTAATTACTCTCGAAGGTTAGGGCTTTCCCCCCCCTTTTTTTCTTACTCAGGCAATTATCCACCTTCATCCCCAACGGGAATCTGAATTCTTCTTTTACGCTTTGTTTCTGGAACGCCAATGGCCTCCGGAGGCAAGCGTCTGAGTTTAAAGATTTTGTGTATAATAATAATTTAGATGTTATCTTGGTCTGTGAAACCCACTTTTCCCAGGGTAATTTCACCAAAGTTGCAAATTATAAATTATACAATGTTGACAGGTTTATAATTGCAACCTTTCTGGCGGCACAGCTATTTATCTTAAGAACGGCTTCAATGCTACTTTCATTAAAGTCTCAAATCTAAATTCCATTGAAGCTACGCCTGTTATTTTGGACTTTCTCAATATTCCAAAATTACTCATTGCAGCAGTATATATTCCTCCTAATAACGTAAGGAACGACCTGCTCAAGCGAGAACTTTCCCAGTTCACTAATCTTTATTCCAATTTTATTATTGCGGGTGACTTTAATGCCAAGCATTTGACTTGGAATTGCACCTCTAATGATCGTAGAGGAAATATCATCAGGAGGTGGGTAGATCAAAATCATGCTCAAATTATAGCTTCCCCTGAACCCAGCTCAACGAGAAGTAATAATATTATAGATTTTGCTATCACCCGCAATTTCCCTTATAATTTTAGCATTCAAACGCTACACGAGCTCAACTCTGACCATCTGCCTGTAGTTGTCAGCAGTGCTGCCAGATTGAGGGAAATTTTTATTTAACACCCACCACTAAATTTTTATTGAAACGGTTTTCTAATTGTTTGGAAACATCTTTTACAGAAATCGTCTATGTAATTAGCTAACCGTTACAAGTAAAATTTAACGGTGGATGTTGAATAAAAATTTCCCTCAAATCTGGCAGCACTGGTTGTCAGTTGCCGGACTGATAATTATTTTTTGGATTTACCTGCGGCTCTCACTACTAGGTGGAGCCACTTCATGGAGATCCTGGCTGACACTCAGCCGCCCTCAATTATTCCATCTAATAAATCTGAATCTGAGAGTGCTATCAGTATGCTTGAGGAAAAACTTCAAGATGCTTTTAGCAATAGCTCAGTTCCTAGAAAGAGGGTTGGTAATTATTTCCGGTTACCTGACGATATCAGACACATGGTCAGAGAACGAAATCGTGATCGCAAACTCTGGCAGGTCATTAGGTCACCATATTTTAGGAGCAGGTTTAATATGCTTGCTAGGAGGGCTAAATCTGCAATTCTGGAGTACAGTAAAACTCACTACAACAACTTTGTCGAAAGCCTTCCGACTAAAGACAACACAATTTGGAAGTATTCTTCCCGTATTCGTAGGACACAAACACGCATTCCGGCTATAGATAGCCCCAACGGAATGGCAGTCACTAACACTGAAAAGGCTGAGGCAATTGCTTTTAGTCTTAGAAGCTAATTTTCACCTCACCACGATGTTTTAAATCCTAGGATTGCTACCATATTTCATAATAGTGTTAATAACTTGCTTAACAAGAACACCACCAATACTCTAACAACTCCATCTGAAATTATCAACAATGTCTCTGGTCTTAAAAAGAACAAGGCCCCCGGGCAAGGATAATATAACCAGTAATATGCTTATTAACCTCCCTCTTAATTTTGTTTTTTATATAGCTTTTTTAATTAATCGCATGCTTATTTTAAATATCTTCCCTGATAGCTGGAAAGCCAGCGTAATCATTTCAATTCCGAAGGGAGGTGGAACGAATGCGCATGCTCCGGAAAGCTACAGGCCTATTTCACTTTTGAATTGCATGTCGAAGATCTACAAATATGTTCTTGTAAAGCGCTTGAATGAGTTTACTGACTCTAATAACGTCATAATGCCGGAGCTATTCGGATTTCGTCCGAAACACTCCACTCAACATCAATTATGGAGAATCTTTGAAATTGTTCATGACGGACTTCAAAATGGGGTTACTGGAATTATATTCATAGATGTTCAGAAAGCTTTCGATAAGGTATGACACGACGGCCTTATCCACAAATTAATATCCATTGGTCTTCCAGACCAATTAACTAAAATATTGCATGACTATCTCAACAATAGAACCTTTTCTTTTAAAGTTGGTAATTCATATTCTAATCCCTCACCCATTTTTAGTTCTGTCCCTCAGGGTTCCTTGCTCGGACCTTTTCTATTCAATATTTACGTCAATGACATGCCGAAAGATCAGGATGTCAAATTAGCGACTCTCGCTGACGATGCTGCCATCTGTTGTCACAAACGCACAACAAACGCCGTTTTCGAAGTACTCCAGACTTATTTAAATAAACTTTCGATCTGGTTAAGAAAATGGAGAATCAAACATAATAACTCCAAAAGTGCCGCCATTTACTTCACCAATAAAAAATATGACACCTCCACTAACTTCTTACTTAATAATCAGCCGATACCCTGGGAACTTTGCTATAAATACCTAGGAATTTACCTAGATTCCAAATTAACGTGGTCTTGTCACATTTCAGAAACTCTGATAAAAGCTGACAAGGCCGCATAAGCCCTTCACTTTCTTTTAACTTATAATAGTCACATGTCTCTTAAGAATAAATTATTATTTTACAAATCTATGATTCGACCGATCATTACCTACGGGTGCATGGTCTATGGTTCTGCTGCTAAACCTCAGTTAAGAAAAACTCAGTTATTCCAAAATAAGCTTTTACGTAGATTTGTTCAAGCTACTTGTTGTGTCCGCAATGACGCTATTCACCGAGATCTTCGAATTAAGCCAATTTTTGCCGAAATTCGAAAACTTACGATGAAGTTTCACAGATCTGTTCCCAGTGTCGGAAATCCTCTGTTAGACTCTATTCATCGCTATGATCCTGGAGTCGGTCGTGGAAAGAAACGAACCTTAGCTATTTTGACTAGGGGAAACGACTTTCTACCCGTCTCTAAGAAGAGAATTATTACGTCTGGAGTTACATAAGAGTGTATTTCCTCACAAAATTATCTTTCTCCCTAGAGCGAACGAAATGTTCCTCTAGAGTTGGCTAACCCTATAGTCCGTTCAAGTTAAAGTGATACCCGAAGTAAACAAATGGGTTACAAAGGTATTCCACATTTGTGCCTTTCTCGCGGAAATGGCAACTTCTGTTATTCATGAAAAGAATGTGTTAAGATTTATCCTTTAACCAAACCCCCTCCAAACAAAAAATAGCTCGTTAAAAGATAAAACTATCCCCCACCACTTCTTTTTGTATTTTGGAGTTTACAAGACGTACAACAATGAAAAGACCCATTAAAGTAACAAAGTAAGAAAAAGTGTTAAGGTAACAAAAGAAGTGGTGAGAAAATTCTAACAAAAGAAGGGGAGAAATGAGTGACCTTGGCTAGCGCCAACAGTGGCAGTAACATTATCCATATCGCCAAACAACATGTGGTTTTGTTTAGTTTCGGTATCACTTTAAGTTGAACAGACTATAGCTTCAGGCTTATGTACTGTTTTATTTTTACAGACGCGATTTCCACCTTTCTACTCATGAATTCCTCTAAATTTTATTGTCTTTCTCTCAAAATTATGGACTGCCGGTTTTATTTTTTTATTATTTGGCTATTTTTATTAAGTTTTATCGTTTTTTATATTTTTTTGTTGTCCGGTTAGCTGACTTCTGACGGGATGCCCTATAGAAATTTCGGATTGGTCAGAGCCTTGCTCTCTGATTGGCCGGGTCG
Organism: Salticus scenicus; assembly: GCA_963930645.1. Lineage (NCBI taxonomy): Eukaryota > Metazoa > Arthropoda > Arachnida > Araneae > Salticidae > Salticus > Salticus scenicus. Next base: position 35,058,775 of record OZ005650.1, on the reverse strand, counting down.
CCTAGGACATAATTCCGTCTTATTTAGCTCAAAATTTTTCAGAGAGGATTGAGAATAACTTGCTGTTTGCTGACTGGTCCACGGATCCACCTCAGAACTAGTTTCTGGATGGAAACCGAGATTCGATCTGAAACATTGCATTTTATTTCTCCTCTGAATTTTTATTTTTATTTTGTGTTAGAATTCTTAAGGGAAAAAATGTATGCCCCCCCCCCTTTTTTTTTATTAATTGCGGGACTCCGAGCGATTTTCTGTGTTCCTTGGGACGCCCTGCTCAGCTCTTTATTCTTTTTCGCCGTCCAGACTGTCTTCGACAACGCACGCAGCAGTTTTCTGCTGCACTTATGTTTTTCAAGGAGATTTTAATTTATTTTTTTTTTCTTTTTTTTTTAATTAATCTCCTGCAGCTTTACTCAGATTAATTTCTCTGCTAACGCGAGAGAGTTTCTGAGACTAAATTCTAAATTTATTTTTTTTTAACTAAAAAGCCTTCGGCTTTTTAAATTTTTTATTTTCTGTAGAATCATTTTTATGTTTTTGGCACTTTCGATGGACGTAAGCAACGTTTGCGACCGATTGCAGGTACTCTGAAGCAATTACGTTGACGATTGATGCTCTGTTAGAGCATCCTCGCCTTAAGCGGAAGGCTTAGGTTATATTCCCGGTACTGGTATTTTTCACATAGTTAGTATAAAAATCAGCCTCCCACTCCAATCTATCAGAAAGGATTTTCAAGGTTGATAATTAAAATTTCGTGGCCTATTGGAGTTGTGCCATGATCGATTTGTCACTTGATATAGCTGCACGTTTGCAGACTCGGTGACCTTGCCAACGTATATTATGTTAGAAATACCGAGCTGGTTATCAGGCAGGGTAGCTCAGTGGTTAGAGGATTCGCGCGTTAAGCGGAAGGCCCAGGTTCGATTTCCGGTTCTAGCATTTTTCACATAGTTGGCACAAAAATCAGCCTTCCACTCCAATGTATCCGAAGTGAATTTCAAGGTTGATAATCAAAATTTCTAAAATAAACCAAAATACATAGAAATTTTTGAAACAGGATTGAGAAATGCTGTATAAACCAAAATTACAGAGCTAATTCCACATAACTCATAAGTTCTTTTTTTTTTTTTTTCCTTTAATCAACTTTCAAATTAGTGGAATGTTTTTTCCCGCAATAGTGTTACATGCTCATTGATATGATATACACACTAATAAACACGTGACTGCAAAAAATAAAATAAAATAAAATAACAGACTCAACAAAGAGGACTTACTGTCATTTTTATAATAACATAATTACAAAAAAAAAAAAATTGTCTTCTTATATACATTTTAACATTTTCGTTATGTTATAGTTCGTTTAAGTAATATTAACAACGAGTCTTTTTAAACAGCTTAATTGAAAATGTATACTATCTTTATTCTAAGCAGTTAATGCAATAATTTGCAAAAGACCATGCAAAACAAAATTAGCATATTAAATGAATACTCGTATTTTACAGTCTATACTAAAAGTAGTCTAAAAATTTCTTTTTAATTCCCGAAATTTCTAGCAGATATTATTTTTACCAATGCAAAAATTAAAATTAATAAAAATGTTTATTTAATCTTTTAACGTACAATGCAAATTAAATTCAATTTGTCTTTGAATTTTTAAAATTTATGTTGTTTCGAAATATTTCGTGTTTCACATTTTGTTACTAAGGCAAACTTTTAATTTTCCTTTATTTAATTTTATGGTAAATTCTCCTATTTGTTTCTCAAATATAATAATAAATAATGCAGTGTAATTTATTTAAGTGTAGACTCCAATTACTAAAATTAAGAAAGTATAAATAAAAGAGTGCGTGTGTGTGTTACAGAATATGCTTTTCTAATTCAATAAAATATGTATTGAAAATTTTTGATATAAATTTTTAATATACTGTCTATTCTGAACATTAGTTTATACAAATTTTAATTATAAAACAATAAAAGTTTAACTAAAGCATAATTATGTATCTTTCGGAAACAATTATGAACATTTTATTTTATGCAATTAGTTTATTTCTTTTGTCTGAAATTATAGAAATTTTTAAGTTTTAATAAAAGCACTTAAATTTTTATAATGGTCTTTATAATTATTTATTATAGTCTTTATAATTATTATTATGGTCTTTATGGTTTCTTTTTAAATGTTACAAAACGAAGAAGATAAGTGAATAATAATAAATATGTATATATATATATATATATATGTGCATAGGAATGATACATGCTTTTACTATACGCGTGAGGGTCTGTGAGTGTATTCATGTGTGCATGTGTTCATATGTTTGTTTAAGTAAAATTAAAACCTGCCTCCTATAGATATGAGTCATTTTGCTTAGAAAATATTTTCCAGAAAAATAACAATTTCCTAATTTTTACCTCCTACATGTCCCAATGTATTGATATCCCGTAATATGGGAAAACATTTAGTACTTTACACTAGGAGGTTCAAAATAATGCTATATAGCTGTCTAAAAACAATAGACTTTATGGACTAATAATATTTAAAAGGATAATTTTTCCTGAATTTTTTTCAAAAAAGCCTCTATTAAAAACAAAAATATGATCGATTTGCTTAGTATTTATTTTCTTTTAATTAATTAATTATTAATTTTTTTTAATAGAAAATTTTTCTAGTTTAATAATAATGCTTAATACTTACAAATAAATTTAATGTTTATAACTTTCTTTTTTGTCGTCGATAATGAATTAAAATTTTAAAAATCGTAGCTCCTGTAATAACATTAAGGAAAAATTGTCAAGGCAACGGATAACTTAAAAGTTTATAAGGTAGTAAAAGCACTGCTAATTTTCATTAAGTACTAGTCTAGTGAATTAAGTAACATATGTAAAGTTTGAGATTTTTGCTGACAGTATTGATATCCTTATTACAAAGATTTAGGTTTCTGATGCGAAGATTTTGGAAGACATTTTGTAAAAGTAGGAATTCAGAATTTTTTATTGATACTGATATCACTATGGTTACTTTAGATAACGGAATTTAGTATAGATGAGAAACAAACGAAAAGTCAGTGATAACAGATATCGTTGTAATACTACATAAATAAATAGCACGTGTTTGAAAAAATATATATATATATATATATATTTATAGAAAAGTTAAATTGATAAATTGAATGACACCACAATGTTGGAAAGTAACAGTTTCAACTTCGATATAAACTCGAAATTTTTCTAGTACCAGAAGTAATATTTTAAAACTGACTCGACCTCCTTGCGATCAATTGTTCTTCAATTATTATCTGCAGAATCTAACAAAATAACACACTAGCTAATAAAATGGCTAATTTGCAGACGGACACTGTATAAATTTTGTGATTATTGGTCTTTCGGATTCCTTACACCTCAAAACATGTATAAATTTCAAAAACTTAATATTATGAGAAACCAAAGCAATAAAAGGGTTAAGGTAACATAACTGAATGAAGCAAATTATTGTTGTTGTTGTTATTATTATTATTATTATTATTATTTAGCTGTTCAGAGAGAATTTTCAAGTGCATTTTCTAATTAATTATGATTTTAGAAATACCTAAAAGCTTTTATTTAAATGTTTTAAAATATTGGTAATAAGTTTTAAATATAAGATTAAATCATTCAATCTTAGTGAAAAATGAAATAAACAAACAGATATACAGTCGGTAACATAAGTGTCCGATCACTAGCAAAAATTCCTATGTAAAAAAAGTACACTTCATACGGTTCTGTTAAACAAATCCTTATTGAATCATGTTCTTAGACTGACTAAGAAGAGGATTCGACAGGGATTTGTTTAACAAAACAGTATTACGTGTATTTTTTTTACATAAGAATTTTTGCTAGTGTTCGGACATTTTTGTTACCGACTGTACTTCTAAACTACCACAAATATTGGTACTACTGATAAAAAAAAATATATATATATATATTTTTTTTTCATGAGTATATTTTGAATGTAAATAAAATAAACTTTTTGAATCAAAAGTATATTGTATATTTTCTATAATTCTAGGAGTATTTTTGAGCATGTATTTTTGAGCATGTACACAAGGTGGACATAATTAAACTCAGTATATTCAACGCTCTCTGTAGCCAGTAACTAAAAGGTGGATTGAGTCGAAAAATTGTATATAGACATTCTAAAGGATGTGCTCAAAGATTCTACAAAATAAATAAATAAATAAAAATCCGCTAGGAGAGCCACACATCAAAATACAAACAAGCTACTACACATACTGACCAATGAATTAGAAACTTTTAAATTAATATTCTATTGAACCTTCTTTTGTACGTCGGGCTGTCTTTTGCATGCATAAAAGCCAGTATTTGTGTAGCCAGTGATTCTACAAGCTTCTGGGGTGCATTTATGTCCAGAGTTTACCATACAATGGCTACACAGACTTAAGATCCTGTAAATTGGATGGAAGAGGAGATTGCTGATGGACACTCCTTTCCAACATGTCCCAAACATTTTCTATTGGATTAAGATCCGCGCTTTGTGACATCTAGGGAAACTGTTAGAAGTCAGATTGATGTTCACTGAACCAATCTCGAACTATTCTGCCACGATGTATGGTTGCATTATCGAGCACAAAGTATCCGTTAACTTTGTAGTAAAAATGTAACATTGATGGATGCACTTAATCTATCAATATGTTCAGGTGCTGCATGGCTTTTCGATTATCCTCAAGTAACACCAGGGGACCACATCCATTCAATCAGAACATTCCCCAAACGTTTGTAACAGGTTTTGCATACCTTCACCGCCAGCGAGCATTTGTGGAAACTATTACAGGTTTCTAATTCATTGCCCAGTTTCAATTTCAATGCATTTATTTATTATTACAGACATTTTTATTTTTTTATTTTTCAGAGAATGTTTAGTGGAGTAAAGCGTTCAATGTGGGCCCCATCATTAAATGTGTAAAATCTGCAGTTGATGAACAGTGTGTTCAACAGCTGACCGAAGCTGATCGCCTCTGATGGTCACCGAAGTGCAAGAGCCATCTTTTCTGTGGCGGATCAGAATTGTGGCGGCATGTCTCCGGACCACCTGGAGGGGTGAGTTCTAGACCGTCGTCAATTGCCCATTGCGCAGCACTAGTGCGGCGTGAAAACCCAACCAACCAACCAACTGAAGCTGATCGTCAGTGATCTGCCGCACATGCAACGTTATGTGGTTCTTCAAGACAGTCAAAGTTACACTATTTCCATGATAAACCAAACTCTTTAAATGCCCCCTGGACCACCACTAGGGGGTGTGTCCCAGACCGTCGTCAATTGTCCATCTGCGCAGCATTAGTGCGACGTAAAACCCAACCACTACCACAATTTTAAATGGCCCGATAACTAAAATTCTCACGGAGAACCGGCCGACCAAGGAGTGGAAAATGCTTGATAACCACTCTGTCAACTGTAAAATTTTGCCCAAGGAAAAAAAAAAAGTTTTTGCAAAAGGAAGAATAACAGTTATAAATGTCGTACGTTTTGAAAATGTTAAAACAGACCACAGTTACAGTGTTGACAGATTGGGGACTTTTTTTATTGAATTGCCATCAATAAATTTGAGAATTTATATTTGATATACATATAAATGTTTAATCTTCGAAGTGATTAGGCAACCGTCACAATTAATATTCAGTGGTGGATATTGAATAAAAAAAATGTCCCCAATCTGGCAACACTGCACAGTTCTTTATTGCTTTTAACAATTTTTTGCTTTTTAACTTTTTGGTTTAAATACCTGATTTTTGCGATATTTCAAGACGAGAAAATTTCAGACGTTTAAAAATGGGGCCCTCCGTGGCCGAGTGGATATGTCACCACACTGCTAATCGCCTTCTAGCGTAATAGAGCGGGTTCGATTCCCGTGCTGGCCCTGGATGTTTTCTCCAATTCTTCGTATTGTAATTCTGTCATGTGCTATCTGTCGTTATCTGACGAAGATTTACAAGCGGACTATAAAGTCAAGCATACAAATCTAATATATATGTTATCAATTAAAAAAAAAAAAATAAATAAAAAATAAATAAAACATTTAAAAATGAATTTTTATGTTAGAAAATGCAGTCAAAAGGAAATCTAATCAGAAAGAAAAAGCAAATAACTGACAAATGTGTAAAAATAATAATAATGAAAATACACTTGCAGGCATACACACACATTACATTTTTTACCTGAATATTTTCGCCTGTTTTATTTAACTATTGTATTTGGGAAACATAATTAATGGTATTTAATTGTATATTCAAAAGCTTTATGAAAGAACAAATTTAGAACTTTTCTCTGAAAGGAAATTATTTGTCCCATTTTTATAGTGTTTATCATTGAGGAATAAAAACAAAATCATTTAAATAAAGAAAACTTCCTGTTGTCTCTTTTTGATTATTAGGATAAAAGCTGAAGAATATAATGAAGCCGAGAAATAATTTGCATTCGTTTTTCTAATTTCAAACTTTCTGTTAATTAAAAGCTGAGATAATTAATTTGTGAAACTGGTGAAAATGCAGTAAAATTAAAGACTTATAAAGAACTTTTAGGGAAGGTGACTGATAACTTTATTAAAGGGTTTAATAAAAAAATTTATTTTTCTATAGCAATTTTTACAAAAAGTGTTTTTTTTTTTTTTTTTCCTTTTTTTAAAATTTCCTTTTCTTCTGAAAGCGATGTATGTTTTGAACATGTGCATTCTCAAAACGAAATCTAATGTTTGTGTTTCATGTTATAAAATTCATAAATTGGAATGATTTAAGTTCTACTAAAAGTAAATAAATGTGTACAACAATTTAAAAAAAAAATCCTGTAAATTATATCATCAATGAATTCATTCGAATTCAAACAAAGCTATAGTTCCAAATAATAAAATGATATTTCTCTAATTCCTAAATTTTGCAATAGAATTATCACCTTTATTCATAGAAATAATTGTTCAATACTGAATAAAAAAATATCTATATAAAGAGAGAGAGAGAATATTATAACATACCTTAGAGTAAGTAAAGATATTTTGCCGTAAATTGCAATAAATAATTGCTGCAGAATAAGTTTTAAATAAAAAAAAAAACTTAAAAAAAAATTCTACGCTTATATATATATGTCAGGGGTCGATCCAGGCAAAAATTCGGACCCTTTTGCTGCCCCTTCACAAAATTCAAATCTCTAAAATGGGCCCCTTCACAAAATTCAAATATCCAGAATGGGCCCCTTCACAAAATTCAAATCTTTAAAATGGGTCCCTTCACAAAATTCAAATTTAGAAAATGGGTCTCTTCACAAAATTCAGATTTATAAAAACAGCCCTTTCACAAAATTTTGTTTTATAAAAATAATACTTTTGTAAAAAATTTCCATGCTTACAGTATAATTTTTAATGAGTGTCTATATTTCTTTAATAAAATGCTATTAACTTGATATTAAACATTAGATAGAGTAACTGCTAAAATGAAAGGTTTCTAGCGACAATTCTTTTTTTTCACAAAAATATTTTGATTTTCACAAAAATGAATAAAAATTTCACAAAAATGGGCCCCAAAAATTAAAACCTGGATCAACCGTTGTATATATATATATATATAGTCTCAGAAATCCAATAAAATTTAACATTTACCAATAAGTTTTGTTGTTGAATTTAGTTGTTTCTTTATTATTTTTAGTCGAAAAAAATTCGATTATATTTGTAATATTCAAATTATAACCTCAAGCTATTAAAAAATTAAACGATTAAAAAAAGTTTTTCTATTCAATTAGTAAACCGATATTTTATTTAGAATTTTGCAAACAATAATGTGTGCGTTAAAATAGTTTTTTCTTTTCAATAGGTTACATTTTTCCAATAGAAAATAGAGGTAAATAAATCCCAAACGATATTTCTTTAATTAAATTAATTTTATAGAAATCCTTCCCACTTTTTTTCCCAAAGCATCATACTGCTGAAAATTAAGAATGATAACTTAAATCATTACCATGCTTTGGCAACCTCACAACCATCAATCGATTTGAAGAACATTAATTAATTAGTTTTTCTGATTACAAACGAAGCTAATAAATCTTTAAAAAGTTATATGTTAAACAAGTAGAAATAGCAAACAGTTGCAAATAAGCCTTGTACAGATCAATATAAAGTGCTTAATTAATATATTTAAGTGATCCAAATAATTCAATGGTTACAAATACAAGAAAACAAATAAAGTAAGAGTTATCTAGTAAGAAGGGAATTTTGTCAACCGTAAAGAAAAGCACTTAATTTAGAACAACAGTTTTAATTATTGATTCTTCAACGTTAAACTTTTTTGCGTAGTAGTAAGTTTTCTCAAATTAATTAATTTATTCAAACAAATACGAAGATTTCATGGATACATAGTCATAAAAGATGAATATTATTACTTGTTTTAAGAAAAACACATTTAATCATTTTTAATAAATCCAGCTAAAAAAAAAAAAAAAACTCTGCCGAAAACTCTGCAGGTAATCTAATGGTATTTGGAACAAAAATCATAAAATTTCCAGAAGAACTGCAGTTTAAGAGCAAAAAAATTGCTGTTTAGTAGCAAATAATTTTTTTCCTCTTAATTTTTTTTTTTTTTTTTTTTTTCAAATACCTTCAGATTATCTGCAGGTTTGTGAAGTTTTTTTTTTTAAGTTTTATTTTAAGTTTTTCTGATTTTTTTTTTTTTTTTTTTTTTTTTTTTTTTTTTAAAGCATGATTTAAAAAAAAAAAAAATTGTCAGTAAATTTAAACACATCTTTCTTTAAATAAGTTGTTATATCTCAAGAAAATTGAAATTTTAACTTTTTACCATGAAAAAGTGTTGGTAAATATACATTTTTAACCAATTTAAAAAAAAAATAATAATTAATTACTTTCTTTAATTACCAAGAAAGAAAATATTACAAAGTTAAATAATAAAGCAATAGAAAAAAAAATCAAAAGAATAAAACATTATAGAGATAATACGATGTGGCAAAGTCAATATTTAAATTAAGAAATTATTTTCGTATTTTCAATTTCAAAGCAATGTTTTAATTAAAGATCATAAAAGAAAAAAAAATTAAAATTATAAAAAAAGAACTTAACATATAATAGGAATTTAATATCATTTAATAAGAAATTATACCAAATTCACCTTTATATTATAATTTTTTTTCTGAATTCACTGAAAAGTGCGAATTAAATTAATGAGGTGAATTTTATTTTCTATATAACAAATGTTTTGAATAATTTGGTCAATTATAGGGTTACAGAAATATGCATATATGTATCTTGATCTTGTATTGGGGAAAAATATTGCTGCTTCTTGTATATTCAAAATAATAATAAAAAAACTAGTACGTTGTGAACACCACAACACTTTTTTCTGTATTTTCTTATAAAAATTCACGCAGTACCAATTATTTATTAAACTGATTATTTATTTAAAATGTTGTTGAATGGGCTGTGTCACTGTGAAAAATCTGGTGTGAAACAATTACATGAATTCCATTACCCACTATTACACGTATTATATATATATATATATATATATATATATATATATATATATATATATATTTAGATAATACATAATCAGAAGACATAAAAATTGCCTAACGAAGTAGAAACCTAAAATTTTCCCAGTAAAAGAAACTTAATACACGTGTAAAGACATATAAAACAAAGTTTACATAGCAAGTTAAAAAATAAGGGGGGAAAAATGGTAGAATTTTTTTTTTGAAACACCAATTTCCGAGATCTAAAATTAACTTACCACTTACCTAAGCAGGATAACTGTTAATTTTCTGTAATAACCACGTAATACATGAGAAAGGATGTCTAAAATGGATTTATGTAACAATTTTCAAGAAAATCGTTAGAGCTGTTTTTGAGATACCAACAAAATCACTTAGTGCTACTTCAAAAATTTTTGAATAATACAGTTCTTATTTTTCGTGTGACTTTTGTATCACCTGGTATTTAATGAATGAAAATATTACTGAATAAGAAATAAATATAAAACTAATAATTATCTGGTGTCTTCTTTTTTTTTTTTTTTTTTTGTTTCTCAATCAAAGGATCTGCTTCTTTTTGAAATCGTTCATTTGATCAGATGCAAAATAAGAATAATGATCCTTATCATCATTGCGCTTCAATTATTGCTCATAACCAACCGGCTGGAATGTCTCTAATTAATGACTTTTATGATTGCAGAAGACACTAATAATCTTAAAAAGCTAAAATATAGATAAATGGGAAAAAAGATAAAAAGGAAAAAACATAAATTGCGATGAAGATCAATACGATGTGGTTAATTAATATATTGGAAAGATGATTTTCATATATTAACTAGATGTATAAGTAAAACATTAATTTATCTAAATGAAGACATTGGGGCTCAAAAAAGATATGCTTGTAAAATGATTTAAATGTATTTTGGTTGGTAATGTTTGAAATTAATGATTACTTGTAGTCGCCATTGAAGATAGATATTTCAGGTGTATTTATTTTTTTTTCCGTGTAAAGGTTTACACCAAGTATACATTATATATATTATATATATATATAAATATATATATATAGGTAGATAGATATAAAGAAACAAATTTTATTCTCTGAATATTGTTATTATGCTTATATCTGTTGTAAGGTTTCGTAAATAAAAATACTTAAATTTATAAGAGCAAATAAATTTTTTTGCACTTATAGCTTCAAAATGAGTTATTAAAAATAAAAATACCCCCCCCCCCCCTTCTTTTTTTCCTTTTGAAAACAATAAACTGTTTAACAGTTGTGAATTTTCTAAAAGTGAAAACGGAACTATAATATAATGCATTAGATAATGCATTAGATAAAGATAAAATATAATGCATTAGATAAAGAGTAATTTATAACACAATTTTTTCCGTAGAATAACATGGGGTTCAACTGCTGGTCAAATTCGGTGAGAAATATCCTTCCCAACACCATAAACGCTCTACCAACACAGCAAAAACAATTGATATGTGACTGACTCTTATTTGCTAATACGAAACTTTGAAAATTTCCATCTATTCTGTGATTACAGATGCGGTCTTATTTATGTATATTTTTTATTTACACTCTATGATAAAAAAAAAATAAATAAATAATAACGCACCAAGAAGGAGTAATGCAAATTGGACACAAATTGACATGCATACAGGGTTCGATGGAAAATGCAAATTTTTAAAGTTTGGCGGCCAATGAATAAACATGTGATGCTACAGCGCATTTTAACTGCGCAACTGGCAGGATATTAAAGAGCAGACATTTTGATTTCAGGTCATAAATTCTTTGAGAATTTTATTCCGTCTATTCAGATAGACGGTAACTATGCCTGGCATACAGATGCGCAAACAATATGCGCAGATGTCAGCGTTTGAGAGAGGAGTGTAGTTGGGCTCAAAGAAGCCGGTTCGTCTAATCACCGAATTTTTGACATTTGGATAGAAGCGATGCCGCTAGTAGATAATGTTGGCAGGAATGTGTGAACCATAGCCGAACATAGTGTTAAGAAAGAAACAGTCGGCCTAGAGATAGGACAGAATGTACGAACCGATCAATAGTCAGAGCGGTACTCAAAATCCCAAATTCATCGTTATTATCGATCCTACGGTAAACTGGTACATGAGTAACTTCACATGCCATTAATAGGCGAATCAAAGAAATGGGGTTGAGCTCACGGAGCCCCTTGTGCCTACTGCTAGTAAACTTTGTACACTGACAAGTCCGTCTACACTGATATCGGGCACGTTCGACCTGAAATGTTACTGAATGGAGTAGAATTGTTTTCAGTGATGAGACCCATTCCAATCTGAGCCCCGATGAACAGCGAAGACGCGTCTGGAGACGCCCCGAAAATTGGGGGATTCCAACCTGACTGTCACCAGCCATACGGCCCGACGACCAGTAGTGATGATCTTGGGTACCATTTCATTTCATAGCGGGACCCCTTTGGTTATCATACGCAGCATCTTTAATCAGAGTGGCACGTCAACGAAAGACTACGTCTCGTTTTGTTGTCTTTCGTATCACGGAATTTCGAGCGTATATTTCAACATGATAATGCCTGCCCACGTACGAAGATAGTTTCTACTGTTTGTTTTCTTAAGAGGGGACAATATCTAATCTCGCCGGCAGTCTTCGCCCATGTTATTCTATGGGAAAATTTGTTGCTACAATTACACATTACCTAATGTATATTTTTTAATTCTGTTTTCGCAGTCAGAAAATTCATAACCGTTAAATGAGTACTCATTTTTGAAAAATTCATTTTTTTTAATTTTTACATTTTAATTTTGAGTTCAAAAATGCGATTTTTCACAAAATGCATTTTTCTCATTTTCTAATCGCAAAAACAAATACTAAAATTTTAAAAAATCAATTTTTGGAAAACAAGTACTAATTTAACGCTTATGAATTTTCTAAATGTGAAAACAGAATTGAAAAATATTCATTAGGTAATGAGTAATTATGTAAACAAATTTTTCCATAGAATAACATGGGCGAAGGCTGCCGGCGAGATTAGGTATTGTCCGCTCTTAATTGCCCAACATTACTTTGGCCAGCAAAGATGCCGGATCTCTCTCCTACTGGGGACGATTGAAGCATCATGAAAAGAATCCTACAACCAGCTAGGGATTTTGCCAACCTAACACACCCAATTGGACAGAATTTCGCACGATATCTCGCAAGAGGACATCTGTCAACTCTATCAATTAATGCCAAGCCGAATAACTGCTTACATAAGGGCCAGAAGAGGGCCAATGCGTTATTGACTTCTACACTTTGTAAATCTCTTTCTCTTCCTTAAATCCTCCTAAATTTCTGAAACTGTAATCATTTGTTCTTCTCCACATGTACATCACATCCAATAACTTTCGTCCCATTCGGATAACTTCTTCTTTCTGCGTCTTTTTTTTTTTTTTTTTTTTTTTTTTTTTGTCTTAGAGTGTATTTGACACTGGAATTACTGGATGGTAGAGAAAATCTGGGATAATAACTTCAACCATCTAGAAAGTGGTTCGAAAGGATTCAGACAATGTTTAAGTACATGTCAAGCATACTTAAAAAAAGTCATTTTTATATAGGAACATGTAAGCTTAAAGTCATGATACAAGGAAAAGAAACAATTAATCAATGCAGATATGATTTACAAAACAGGTGATCAAAAGTAATAAAAATTATTGCCCTTAAAAGTTACTGCGAATAAGAGATTAGCGAACGCGTTCAAATATTCCAAGAACTGCCACTGCTGACACGATGCTCCAACAACTATTCAAACAACGCCTTCTAGTGCGCGCGCATGAAAATTTCTCCTATATGTTTCTCTATAAAATGGTTTGTTTTGGTATGTTTGACCTATCCTTAAAGTTCCTCAAAACACTATCGAATCATGTTATATACTTTCGAGTTTTGTTCCTATCTCATTCATTTTAACATGAGGAAAAGTGGTTAGGCTAGATTCGAACATGTGTCTTTTGAATTTACATGACTACGCTGTCACCAACTGCATTAACTCAGTCTATTACTGCATTTTTCTGTAAGAGTGTGTTGTATATTTGTAAAACAAATGAAAAAAAAAAAATTCATATAAGACAATAAGTAAAAGTCAGATATCGACCTAGTTGGCTCAGTTGGTAGAGTATAGTCGAATTAAACCAAATGCCCCAGTTAAGTTAAGCCAATGAACTCATTTTCGAATCTTGACTTGATAACATTTCACTTTTGTTAAAACTTATTTAGCTTTCCCATAGAAAATCTGAAATACATAGATTTTCAAAGTTACTATTCTAATTGTTAATTGTTATTCATTTAAAGTTAGTGCAATAAAAATAATAGATGCAAATTAACATATGTTATTCTAACAGTAGAAGTACATAATGTATTTTAATTTTCTTATTTTCTTATTCTTAGTAGAACAAATGCGTCACGTACAAAAATCACAACATAGAACACTGCAAATTATGCAAATAATGCCCTTTTTATTCCCGTGACGGCAATTTTATTCTAGAGTCAACCCTAAATATGCATATAATTTTGTAAAAATTCATACTAGTACTTTTCATTAAAATATTTAAAAAGGAAAGAAATTACTTGCGGAATAACTATGTGAAATATGCAAATCTATTAAAAATAAAAAATAAAAACGTCCAAAATTATTAATAACCTTTTTATTAAAATTGCTGCAATATTTAACTTTTTAAAGTTTTATTTGCAAAATATTTTCTGGAAGTTATTTTATGTTGCTTGAATCATATATTTAAAACTAGTTTTAATTAAAAATATTTAATTAAAAAAAATAACCTTTTTTTGCCACGTTGATAAATTTTACAATTATCTTTTTTAATGACGATATTTTTCAAATTTTAATTAAAATGTAATATGAAAAAAATAATAATAATAATACAAATACACTACACTTTTATAAAACTTATTCTTATTATATATATTATATATTTTTTTAAACTCCAAACTAGCAGGGAAAAAACGGATAAACAACTAGATATGAACATTTAACATCATTTAAATTTTTGCTTAATTGTTGCTATAAAAAAGTTCAACCGTTATTCCTTTCGGAAAAAACTTTTTGCTTTAAATCGTAATTGGTTACTCTAGGTTATACATTGAAGTAAATGAGAGAAATATGTAATTATGCCAGATTAATTTCTTTTGGCTGAAAGTTATTAATTCTCGCAAGATAATTAAATGTGACCAAGACCAGCAAATATTTAATTATGTAAGAACATGAAAACGAGGATAATTTTTTTTTCTTTAGATGTATCTTGTATTTTTATTTTCTTAGTTAGAATCAATATCTTATAGAGTGGAAAATTTTTCCTGTTTTATTTTTATTAAATGAACCATTATTAAAAACATAAATAAAAGTCTTTGAGTCTGGTAAGAATGAACGAATTTTCGTTTTAATTAAATGCAATATTTCTTCCAAGAAAAAAAAAAAAAAGAAAGAAATATAGAAAGAAAAAAAAAAAAAAAAACTAACAGAAAAGCAAAATTTTGTGCAGAATAGAAATTAATAAGATTAGCGAAATACAATAAAATAAAATAAAAATATGTGTGTATAAAATATATTAATAGCTTGTATTAATCAAATAATACATAAAAAAAAGTAAAAATAATTACAACCCATAAAAATTGACCCTGTTTGTAATTATAATAGTCTAAAAATATGACACAAGTTTTGAAAAAGTATTATTGTAAATTAATGAAGATTAATTAATTAAATTGTTTGATAATTAAATAATCTTGTCTGTATCTGACATTCTTCATTAATAGTAGGTCAAGATATTCTCTAATAATAGCAATATTTTGTTTTAAATTAAGGTAAAGACTTAAAAAATAGGAAAAAATATATCATTATGTGTGAAATATATGAACAGTCTGTTTTTAAATAATCGCTTTTAAGGGTACTGAGACGTTTGCGACAACCATGAAGTGGGAAATTTAGCTTGTTGCTTTTAATAGCCATGTATTTTTTAATTATGCATATATCAATATAATTTTTTTATGAGATATTAACAAGCAGTTCAAGAAATATTTGGTGCAAATTATTTACTCTTACGTACTACACTTTTTTTTTTTTTTTTTTTTTTATAATAGAACTGTAAACATAAGCATTTTATTCTTAAGGATTTTTTCCCTTTGGTACACTTTTCTAAAAAAATAATGAAAATCTTACCTTGAAATCATGCATGATGATAGAAAATACTTTTGTTTATGTACTGAACCTATTTTATGTTTTGTTGTTCTGTTTTTAAAATTATAAAATAATGGCAATTTTTACTTATCAGAAATATGCATTTTTGAACACATATTTTCGCTCTTAAAAAAAAAAAATATCACGAGGTATATACATAAAAAAATAGGTTCACTATATGCAGAGACACTTATTTTATTTCCCTCTAAAATTATGAGATGATTTAGCGACATACTCAGTAAAGAAATTCACTCAACTAATTATCCTGAGTCTCTGTAAATTTATCGCAATTCTTAGTTAAAAGTAAATAATCAAGATTCCGATTCTTTATTCGGCATTTTTATTTATTTTATTTATTTATTTTATCAATAAATAAATACATAATAATAATAATAATAATAATAAAATAAAAATAAAAATAAAGATGACTGTTTCTACTTTAGAAAAAGCATTCTAAGTTACAAATATATTCTCGCCAAAAATTAAAGTTAATATTATCTATTAAAATGCATATATAACACATATTTTTTAACACCTCTGTTTATTTTTCTCTATAATTTTATATAAGACTTAAGAAAAATGACTACTAGTAATTTTATGTTCAAAATTCATCAGTGTACAATATTTATAAATATGCATTATTTTAGTTTAAATGCCAAATTTTTTATATTTTATTTTTAACTTTAGTTCATTCAACACATTATAAAATGTAAAATGGTTTTTTACATATTTGTAGCATTTAATACTATATATATATATATATATATATATTGATTCGTTTGTTTTGCAGGCTGTTAATTAATAAATCTGTTTTCTTTAAATTTGTGTACTTCCTCCTGATAATTTTTTTTTTCATTTTTCTGAACTTCTCAAAGAAATTTTTAATCTTATTGGTCATTGGTGTTTCAGTGATCTTGTATCTATTGCTTGGCTTCTACTATGCTTAATAGATCATCATTATTATATATATATACATAATTATATATTGAAAATGATATAATTCACTAATTAAAATAACACCCATTCATTATTTATAAAATACACATACCCTGTTTTTCTATTTTTTTTTTTTTTTAAACACGAAAATAATTATTGCGCCTTATATTTAACCCACACATATTTCATAAAATATACGCCAAACTATTTTCTTTTTTTCTTTTCATTTCATTTCATTTTTTTTTTTTTTTAACCTAAAACACGACAGCGCGTTTTAACAAATTTTAACATAACTAGATTTATCTTGTTCTTAAATTCCCGAGAAAAGTATGCACGGTACCACCGTTAATGTCACACTTATGGACTATTAATTTTCGAGCATAAGTATCATACGTAGCGCAATATGAATAAAACCGTAATGGAACATGACACATTAAATTTAGTTGCTTCTCCGAAAATGAGAATTTTTCGACTTAACGTTTTGCAGAAATGAAAACGTTTCAATCTGAAATCGATTTTCGTTTCTGCTACATGTGTAGAAAGCAGTTAGTCAAAACATTTCGCTGTTCATGATGTGCCTGCGCAGTCATTTCAAAGCATATATGAGGAACATTTCCAACTAAGTAAATGGGTTCTCACCACCCATTACTTTCTACTCTGAAATCAGTTAGAAATGTAGATAGGCAGGGTTGCTATGTAAGCATATTCAGCTCCATTTAAGTTTCAGATCGTAAGTCCCACAGATGTCGGCCGTAAACATAATATTAAGAAAAGAGAGAGAAGGGATGCGGGAGGGGGTGGTAGAAAAAAAAATTGCAAGTACGGGAAAAGTTTTAAAATGTTTAGCCGAGGCTGTTCTGGAATTACGTTTAGAAAAGTTATTTATAGTAGATTGTAAAAAATAAAAATAATAAAAATAAGAGAAATTTTCTGTTTTAGTAAGAGATTTTATTTATTGTAATTAGTAATAAATTCAACAATAACAATAACAACCTAACAACAGCAATAACAATAATAATAGAATTTAAAACCCTATTTCAAATATAGAATTCATGTTCATTAATATATACTAAATTCGATAAATTTATTTAAAACAAATTGTATATCATGTTACATTTTTTCCCTATTATTAAACTAGTATGTTGTGGCAACCACAAGACTTTCTTCTATTTTTTCCTATACAAATTCACTCAGTAACAATATTAATATATATATATATATATATATATATATATATATATATATATATATATATATATATATATTACGATTTTTTCCCCGTTTTTTCTTTTCGTTAAAAGTAAAAAAAAAATCGATAACTTAGTTTTAAATTATCACATATTTATAGTTCAATCATTCGTTTTAAAGGTATTGATGAGACCTTTCGAAAGATACCCATTTTGAAAATTTACTCCCCTCGAGGGGGGACTTCCCCCCCAGGGGGGGTGTGGCGAAGCTCCTACACATACAAAATTTTTTCTCAGTTGACTATCTCTATTATAAATAATTCTTGTAAATTTCATAATGATTACTAAAAAATAATTCTCTTTATGCTCATTTATACAAAATTTTGTCCTATATCACCATGTTAAAAAATTAGAAAAAGCGGGATGGCAACGCAACCTGTAAGACAATTTTTACGAAAAGTTGATAGGCACTAATTTATGTCAAGGTGCAACTACATACGAATTTGTATGAAATTCTGTGCTGTAGTACCTGAGATACAGTTGCCACAAAATTTTGTCACACACACACACAGAGACAGACAGACATTTTCTAAAAATGGTCAAATCGTGTTCTACAGCTCTCAAAACGTTTAAATCCATCAAAAACCTGAGGTCGAAAATTTTTACGAATCCAATACTTTCTTCTATTGAATATAGAAGAAAGTAAAAATATTTTTCAGCATGTGTTATGTTTTACTTTAAAACAGGCAAAACGTTAAATTAATCATTGTATGTCCATTTTATACATGCATTTTAATACACGTAATTATTACTTTTTTATATGGAGAGAGGCGACAGGAGAATATTTTATTAAGTTTTACTTCAAAACATAACACATATTTATACAAACTAGTATCGCCCGCTGGTTGAAACGCGACCAGTTTCTTTTGCAAAGCAAAGCAAAGTATTTGCCTTCACGCAAACGGAATTAAATTGCAACACAGCTGTGCCAATTGTTTGACAATATGCATCCAAAGCGATTCAGCAGAGTTTTACTTAATTTATTTCTCTAAGTTTGGTACACTGTAGATGCTGAGCCTTTCTGAAAATGAGAGGAAATCGCAACGTGGAAGCGCCCCTTGTTCGGTGATATAGCCCAAAAGCTAATTGGCACCAATTAAAACCAAGGTCCAACCAAATATCAAGTTCGATTAAATTAAGTCCATTGGTTCATAAAGCACAGTGTTCAATCTCAAAATGACAGATATTTTCTAAAAATGGTCGAATGGATTTCAGGAAATCTCAAAACATGTAAGTTCATCGAAAACCGGAAATCGATATTTTTTCCGTATCTTCTACTTGCTTCTTATATACGCAGAAATTAGTAACAAATCCAATTTTTTTAAAAATAAGTGGTCAATTTCAGTTGATTCAAATGCAAGTAAATCTCAAAATGTGTACATTCATCGAAAACTGGAAATCGAACTTTTTTCCGTATCTTCTACTTTCTTCTTATACATGCAGAAGCTAGAATAAATCCACCTTTTTAAAAATTAGTAGTCAATTCCAGTTAATTGAAAGGAAAGGAAATCTCAAAATGTATAAATTCATAAAAAACCGGAAATCAAAAGTTTTTCCAAATCTTAAACTTTCTTCTTATGTGTGTAGAAAATGTCAATGTAATGTATGTAATGTATGTCAAGCAAAGTGGAACGTCACTGACCGTCGTTGGAGCCAAGTAAAATATTTCCTATGTCCATCATCCCCTGGAGTTTTTGTAAAAAAATATTAAAAATTGAGGAAAATTATTTCCTAATTTAATTCTCATATTTGGGTATAATTAAAAATTTGTCATCGTGCACATGTGTTAGATTAAGTTATTTTGCTGTCAAATTGACAAAATTTTAATTTTAAATTTCAAAACTCTAGAAACAAAATGGGCATAGATTTGATATATGTTCGTCCTTGGTGTTTTGTGTATTTGACGATCAAAAACGTAATACGAAAACATACATGCCAGATGTATATTTTCGTAATATTCTACAAAATATTGTTTTATATTATTGATTGCTCGCTATTAAAATAACTATGATTTTTGAAAGGAATTAAATATGTTCGCCAGATAATTTTTTCCGCCAACGACGGTAGATATCGAAACTGTTTCTTTGAAATGAATCATATTCCACTGAAATTAAATGTTTAAGATTATATTCGAAAATAGAAGTCTGTCATTTTATTTTTCCAGAGTTTTGAAATTAAAAGTTAAAATTTTATGAATTTTACAGAAAAAATAACTCAATCTAACACACACAGAACAGACAGTAACTTATATATAACTATACCCAAATATGGGGATAGAAATCGGGAGATAATTTTCCTTAATGTTAAAAAAAAAAAAAAAAAAAAAAAAGAAAAATCCAATGGGCGATTAACAGAGGAAGTCTTTTGTTAGGCCCCACTGGCGGTCAGTGACGTCATCACTTCGCTTGCGTATAGTAATAAATTTATTTCCTAAAAAATAAGTAGTTAGTTTCAGTTAAGTGGAATGCATTATGTTTTTGCCTAAAAATATGTCTTCAGATTAGAGCTGACCTAAATCACAGAAAAAAAAAAAAAAAAAAAAAGAAATCTGATCTTTGAAAAAAAAAAAAATAAATAAAAATAAATAAATAAATAATATATATATATATATATATATATATATATATAGAACTCTCATAAATAAATCTTTTTTTAACTCGCGTATATTTTTAACAGTGTAAAATTTCGATTTACCATTCGTTCACTCAAATTTCTACCACCTAATGACTGTTTTCTCTTAGAATAAAAATCTGTAGTCGAGAGTACAGTGATGCTACACTATACAAATTACTGTATCTATGGTTTTATTTGAGTTTTCAGAAGTTTCCGGATTTAAGCACTTTCTACTTTAGGTATTTTTCAATATAGAAGAATACGTGTATAAAATGTAAAAATGCATAAAAAATAAAAGTATTTTTAAATACCTTCTTGTCATCGTAAGAAAATAATTTTTGTATTATGCACGTCTGGCTAATCATACCTTTCGAATGATACAATTTTCAATCTTTACTCCCATAATTAATAGGTTAAAAGTGTACCATAAATTTTATGCTTGCCTATTAATATATAGATAAACGATTGAATTATGATGATGTCGCTCTATGGTCATTTTTGCAAGTTAAGACTGATTAGACCGGGATCTACTCTACATTTTAAAATAGATTTCGAACCACTAAGAACATCCATGCCCGAAACCAAATTCAGACCCGATACCAGCCCATACTGCACTCTTGGCTGCAAGTACATCACAGATACATCGCATCATACTAAGGCTCCTATATATACGAGCTGGCGCATCAGGCATTTTGTTACCTTAGGGTTGCCACATGTACCCAGCGCGTTTCTCTGATAAACAAACGACAAACATTTTTTTTTATCGTCTTACTTTACTTTAGAGTAACTAGTTTTATTATATTTCACAATTTTAGCTAAGTAAACTATGATATGGAAGTTTGTTTAGCGATAAACTGCTATAATCATTCAAGAAGTGAGTATAAAGTGTTCACAGACCTTCTATTACTGTGTATTTGAGTTTTGGCGACATTTTGTGAAAGAAACAGATACCTAACACATCCATAGGCTATCCTCAGAATAAAATGACATCCTGAGAATGTACTGTGAAATATAAAATGTGTTTTTAGGAATATTATTGCTGCTTATTGCTCTTATCTTCACCAGATTATCAAAGATCAAGTTTTAAGATCAAGATTTCTTAAAATCCTTAGGGAAGCGATAAGGACACCAAGCGGGAATGCTGTTCTCTTCGGAGGCAAAAAAAAAAAAAAAAAAAAAAATGGCGGTGATGCGCCGGTCTATTATTTTATTTAGGGGCTCTACATCATACCATTAACGTAACGTCCCTTTGCGCTGTGAATAGTACGTCACTGCTAGGGTGCCTCACTGCGATAGCGTTTTGCGATATTTTTACTTTTTCTTTTATTCAGTCAAAGTGAACTTAAAAATGTATATTCCTGAGACAGCGACATTATCGCAAAGTCCCATGTGTGCACCAGTGCAATATCCATGCGATATCGTATTTCATGTCACAAATAGAGGTATTTCTATGTTTATAAAACATCAGTGGGGTGTATATATAGTAATGTGATTTAATTGCGTTTTCATCACATGTCACACAGCCATGAATTTTCCACGTTCCCGGGATCAATCTGTGACGTATGTGTGGCAACTGTAGTCCGGAGCTCTAACAATTGGGCTATCATATGGCTTCGATTTCATTAAAGATTGACTAATATAAGGGGACAAGCCATTTAATTGTGAAATTAATTAACAACTCACAGACAAATTACAGATAACTTATCCATTATATTATATGAAATAATTAACTTATTAAATTGTTAACCAATGATTTGTATGAGCAAATATATGAATAAACCACTTATTTTTACAAGTAGCCTATGTGTTGCGACTGAAAAACAAAATGTTGTATTTTACTCCTTTTTGTTATCTAGGTGAAATTATGTGGTAAAAATAGAAATATCGTAAATTTTGTATACGAAAATGATTATGCTGTAGGAAAGGAGGGAAATGAACACATCTGAGTAATTAACTTTTCATATTTCAATTACAGCATCAGTTGCAAAACAAAACAAAATAAAAATTGAAAATTTCGTGATTTTTTGTCATGTGACAGAATTTAGAAAGTCGTAATAAAGGTAATAATTTCTGATTTTCAAAATGAAAAATGTCCAGCTTTTCGATAAATACAATGATTAACATCCATAAAATTTTTTAAAAGGATTGGATGAAAATGAATTCGTAAAAATGAAGAAATAGATGTACCGCAAAATACCGTTGTTTTGAATTAGTAAAATTGCACCGGAGTTAAAAAAAAAAAAAAAAAAAAATTCTTATATGATATTTTAAAAATGAATATAAATATAAATGTTGTCCAGGATAAATTTCCAGCGTTAGTTTTTTTTTTTTTTTTTTTTTTTTTTTTTATTTAAAACGACAGAACTTTTCGAACCAAAAACTGGGGCTATTCCCAAAATTTGTAACCGAAGAAAAGTAAATTTAAGGTATAAACTTTTATAAAAGCTTGTAAATAAATAATGTCTGAAAAACTACAGAATGATATTATTTTTTAAATATTATATGGCTTTGTACATTTTGTAGTGTCTATCTGGATATTTTTAATTACACAGATTTTGGTAATTTTCATCATTCCTTGTCCCATTAAATAATATTTAGAAAATATTATAATTTTATATTTAAAACAAAAAAGAAATAAAAATAAAAATAAATAACTACTTGCATGCCTCGCGTAACTTCATTTATCAAACAAATTTTTTCACTGAGAGAAAAATGTATAAAAATCTGTAATTGTTTTTACATATTTTGGTAAGCTTTGTTTTTCTTTCATTGTCTTCTTTCAGTGTTCTTCTTTAAATTTGGTTTTATAAAAAGTCACTTTTTAAAAACCAATTTGTTAATGGAAAAATCAATATGTTAAAACGAAAAAAAAAAAAAAAAAAAAAAAAAATCCAATAGGATATTTTTCTCAATATGTGGGAAATTTTGAGGTACTTAAAAATGAATTACTCATTCTGAAAACAGTTAAATATCACATACTTTTGCTTATGACACTTTTCATGTATTTTTACTTGTCGTGTAGATATATATCAATCAAATGTTTTAACATAAATTGTTTGTAGCTAAAATATTTTGTATATATTGATGTTTCTGTTGAAACTGATTTTATTTTAACTAATGTATGTTATTTGGGATACAAAAACTCTGAGTTCTTTCATTGGGAATTTTGTTTTTGTTATGACATTATATTTATGATCCCCCCCCCCAAAATTTTTTTTTTAATGATAAAATAATAACATTTAGGTTAAAAGAGTAGCCGAAAAGGTTAAAAGAGGTTAAAAGAGGGTTTAGGTTAAAAGAGTATTACCCATAAAGGCAACATAACGAAAAAATTACGATCTATTAAATTCATCTGATCTTAAGACTCATACCGTCATACGTTTAACCACAGCCTCCTAAACTAGATGCCTTCCTCCTGGCTCGTGAATTTGGCAACAGTTCAAGCAGTAGACAACGTCACCTGGTACAGATTGCGCGGCTTTTATATTCAACTACCACCAATAATTTTAAAAAGTGATATATGATATATATAATCGACGTTTCTTCGATTCTATTCTCGTTTCATGTATATCAAATCCCACTTCAACCCTTTAACGTTCACTACTTAATTTATTTTAAAAATTACTAAACTAATTTTTAAAATGGCTTTTAGACACATAGCTGATCATAAATATTTAAAAAATAAAAATTAGCATTGTTCCTTTTCGAGAAATTTTCAGTTTGCAACATCTGTAAGTAAACCTTATTAAATTCAAATAATATTTAATTTAATAAATAAATCACTTTATAAGTAAACATTATCGACAACAAAAACTCGTAAAAGTCGCATAGATCCCAACATTTCAATTTATTCCGGAATATTTTAACCCTTTGCAGTGCAAGGTAATGCGGATCATTTAAATTACACTGCCACCGGAATTTACGAACATAATTAAAATAAAAGAAATTTTAAATTTTCACGTTAAAAAAGGGCCTTTTCTGCTATGTTATAAATGTAAATGTTTACTAAAAAATTTCCGGGATAAATTTTTGCACTTGAGAATAAAAATTAGGTGTTCCATCAGCGGGAAAACTGCGACTGAAAGGGTTAACAAATTTTTGGTGACTGTTGAATAAAAAAAAGTCGCGCAATCTGTACCAGGTGGCGCTGCCTAACACCAAGTTTCCGAGCCACGTCGAAGGCATCTAGTATAGGAGGCTACGGTTTAACGTAAAACAGATGATTCTGATATTAAGCGGGAGATATAACTCGAAAGGACATTTTAAATCATTCACATGCATATGGGAAACTCTAGTTATCTAAACTAGTCCATAACAAAGAATGCAGAAATTTCATACAGCAAGTTTAACTAGATACTTTTTATTTACTGTCAACACTAATTTATTTCTAACTATAAAATTCGAAATTTCTGGTCCCCAATAAATGGCATTTAAATATTCGTAACAAAGTACAAACCATCAATATAATTTCATCTCAAGTGACCCAATAAAGTGACTAAATTTTAAACAGAATAACTAAGTCGCCAAAAAATTAATTAAGTCGTTTTCTAGTCATTTCTATATCGACCTTTTTGTGATGTTCTGGGAATTTACTTTTATGGCACAAAATCAACAAGTAAGAAATTTCATGCCAGGTATCATAAATTCAAATTTGGTTTATGATGCAATAGTAATGTTATTGCATGTGCATTAAATAAAATAATATATACACATCCCATGCATCTTTATATTAAAAAAGGATTAAATTATCATGAATAATTTTAGTGTGAATTAGCTGTTTCTTCGAAATAGATAAAAACGTGTATAATTTCAACCTGATTACTTTTTGAAAATTCTGGTGATAAATTTGATTTAAAAATTAGAAATTTTGGCAGCTCTGGTAACTGACACTCCTGCCAATTTACTAATTAATATTCTGGAAATTGTTAGAACCCGCTCCTTTTCTCACATCGCTTTATTTTTAGAGAATTTTCTTCAAATGTAATCACGTTTAAGTAAGAAGAAATATACAGTAAAGTCTCGTGCAACGCGGGATCAAGTTTGCCTCATTAATATTACAATTTTATTTTTTAGCACCACTAATTTTATATCAAAGCAACTGCTTCATATAAAAAACTAAATCGAGTGTATGAACCAATAGATTGGTACTCTAAAAAATTAGTGGTGTTAAAAAATAAAACTGTTTTATTTATTTGTCATCTGTGCCAAAGCGTTGCACGAGACTTTACTGTATTGTAAAAAAAAAAAAAAAAAAAAAAAAAAAAAAAAAAAAAAACTGGTGTGAAAAAAATGTCGATTTCTGACAATCTTCCGAAATATTTATTAGTAAGTTAGCAGGTATGTAATTGACCAAATGTCAGTAATTAGCACCTTATGCATAAAAATCTATATAAAAAAAAAAGTTATTGTGCGAAAGCTTTGAATCTGATTGGTAGAATAAATAAATAATATTTAATAAAATGCTCAGTGACAATTTCCAATAGTAACCAATATCTTGATTTGATTTTAACAAGGAGCACGTGCATGTTTTTCACAAAGCTTAAAGTCAGTAAAAGCGAAATGCTATGAGATGCTCAGTTAAATCTTAAAGCATAATGCTGAGTTTGAATCCAAAAGTTTATTTATTGAGGTATGTAGGGCATTGGTATCTATTTTAAATAAATAAACATATTATTATTATTATTATTAAACGAATATTTTTTATTGGAATTAAGGAATAATGAACTACTAGGTATCTAAAACATTAACATTAATAGTAAATAACCAAATTATTTAACTACTGAAATTCGTATTTGTTTTCAAGTTTCTTTTTTAAAACCAATTTATCATAAAATATTTTTATCTGAATTTTAATATTAACTTACTTATAATATGATTTATTTATTTTTATTTATTTTTTTTTTTTTGGGGGGGGGGGGGGTAATTGATCAATTTGCTTAATTACTAAATATATGAGACGTCTCATTCAAATTTTCACAGTGGATTTCGAAGCTTGCGGTAGTCTTAGAGTTCAACATAGATAGTGTGTTTTAATCCGATAGTTTAAATGGTTTAGAAAAACAATGAGGTATTTTTTTGAAAAAATAGTCCAAATTAGTCCAAAATTAGTTTGCTGCAAGGATGATATTAATTACAAAGTCGATTGGTTTATTGTTATTTATTTATTTATTTATTTATTTTTTACCAAAAGATTTTAATTTAAGAATTTTTTTAATTGCGAAGTTGACATGGCCAATAATTAATAGTACTATACTCATATGCTGGATATAAATGGTCAGTTATTAAGCTTGTATTGTAAATAAAATAAATTGCAGAAGAAAATAAAGAAATTTTTCTCAGTTATTAGTACTTATGTATTGATAAGAACTTAGAAATATTTCCAGAAATATTGTCAACGATTGCATTAGAAGATAAGGTAAAATTTAAAGAAATTTGCACTAAATGATCAATTATTGTACATGTAGTAAAGTTCAAATAAACTCCTAAGTTCATATACGTTTATGTATAATAATAATAATAATAATAAAACCTTTTTAAGTTTTTTACAGCTACCTATTTAATTTGGGAATTACGTTTTACAATTTATCAATTTTTTAAACAATACCAATTCAGACGTCAACATATACTTATTTCTAGAGCAAGACAATGTATTATAGAAATATTTTATAATCGATGCTACTTACTCTTTTAGAATTAAAGCAACTTTGTATTTTATGTTAACTAAATCGAATATAAATATTGACCAAAATAGTTTAGTACGTACGTTTGTCGCACCCATTTCCTGTTATATATTTTTTATTTATGAAAAAAATCCAGTAGCTAAAACATATTAGCATAAAATATCATAAAATGTTTTATAAATATAATTACGTAAATTCTCTTCCTTTCTTTGAAAAATGTATTTTACTTTTTATGGTACACTACTTTTAGTATACTAATTAGGTGAAAATTAGTATCTGCTGGACTTACTGTACATTGAATTTTTTTAGTTTACTGTGAAATACGTTGTAGATAATATTTTAAACAATCTTCATATTTATTTGATCATTAATTAGAATTAAAAAGTTAGCTGCAGTTAAATTTTAAATCAAAAATACCGTAAAATGTATTTCTCTTTTCAAATGTTTAACATTCAATTAAATTAACTTTTACCATAATTTATGATAATAATAAAAAAATATAAAATTGTATGTTGAATTTAAAGGTTAATTAATATGTTAAACCATCGTAAAATAAAAAAAAAATAAAAATAAAAATAAAAAATACAAATAAACATATTATACGCATCTTAAAGTATTTAAATAAATATTTTAAACTATTTACTTTTTTGCATTAGAATTATATCTTTATAATTTTTTTTTTTTTTTAACTTAAATAAGTACATATATATTATTACTTTTTAAGATGAATTTATTTATTTTATGAATTTTTGTAAAAATAAGGTAACGTTAGTGGCATGCTTTATGTTCTGTAAATATAAAACTTTTGATTTTAATTCTAGTAAATCTAATATATTTCACTTTATCACCCCCCCCCCCCCCAAAAAAAAAAAAAAAAAAAAAAAAAATAGCCTAGAATAAAATATTTTCTACATACGTTTCTTAAAATATCTAAAACGAAATAAAAAGCGAGCTCCTTCTTTAAAAGAAAAAAAAAAAAAAGAATAAAAAATGGGACTAAAAAAAGTGTGGAATAAACGTCAGTCAGTGTTTCTGGGAATCGGTAAGCGTTACAGTATGAAATGATAGAGCTCTGTCTGTAATAAATTTTTTAGCTGTCGAAAGAATACTGAACTTGAAATATGAGTGATATCAAAGATTGAAAATTACATCTATCATATGGAATTTTTGCTGCATAAGAACATTTGGAGGAATCAAACATTTTGCCAATCCAGTTTTGCTTAGATATGAGTTATGTGTTCTTTCCCTTTTTCATTTCAAGTGAGAGAAGAATGGGAATTTTTCAATAGAATAAAATTATTGAAAAAATTAAATTATCTGGCAAGCCATTTATCGATAGGTATATATCGATAGTTATATCGATAGATATCAGTTTATTAATTTGGATTTCTTTCTTTTCTTTTCTTTTTTCTTTTCTTTTCTTTTTTTTTTTTAATTGCTTGTGATTGTAATATATGGTTTATTATGCATATAAAATTCTGTGCATATTTACTATAAATCTAGCTTGAAATTAGTTTCAAGTGAAAGAGAAATGAGAATTTTTCAATACAAAAATAAATAAATAAATAAATAAATAAATAAATAAAGATAAATAAATAAATAAATAAATAAATAAATAAATAAATAAAAATAAATAAATAAATAAATAAATAAATAAATATAAATAAATAAATAAATAAAGATAAATAAATAAATAAATAAATAAATAAATAAATAAAAATAAATAAATAAATAAATAAATAAATAAATATAAATAAATAAATAAATAAATAAATTATGTGGCAGGTCATTTATCGACAGGTATAGTAATATTAGTTTATTAATTTGTATTTCTATTTTGTTTGTTTCTTTAATTTTTTTTTTTTATTTAATTTTTTGTGATTGTAATATATGCTTTATTATACATACAAAATTATATGTACTAGCAGGCTTTGCCCGCTTCGCTGGCCACTAAATTTAAAGGAAACTCTTTTCTATATAGCTTTATAAAAATAAAATAAAATAAATTACTGAAATTGTTCAAAAGCTCGCTCCAGGTCCCTGCTGCTTTCGGCAGCGATTTGGTCATCCACTGCAACTCGGGCGCTTGTCCCTATTACCTGCGACAATAGTTTACCAATGAGCTTCCATTTAGGTGCTTATTATATAACAGTTTCGAAATAGATAGTATCGAAAAAATTGGAGTTTCCCTTTTATATTTGAATCCCAGTTAAATGTGACCAACACTATACGTGTTGTTCACATGTAACTCGGACTGGACTCAAACGTAACTGGGTTTAGACAACATAATATTTGCTTTTACGTTATTTCATATGTTTATTTTGTTTATCCAATCAACCATTAAATGACAGCAATTTCACGCCAAATATTACAGTATGCTGTGACCGGCTACGTCTGTCGCATGAGACAATTAATTTTTTGTGTTTATATATATTTCATGGGTTGTAAACCTGATAGTACAGCCTTAATATAGTTCTCTTTGGCGGCTTTTGAATTTTTGTCACCATTTTAGACTTAATCCATAGTAACAATAAGACTTAATCCCTTGTAACAATATGCTATGAGCGCTATTTCTGCCGTATTTTAGACAACTAATCTTTTTATGGTTATATATATTTCCCATTAAACTTATTTTTATTTATTTATTTAAATATTAATTTGAATTTTTCAAATATTTCTGTTCGACAGCGTGCAAGTGCAGTAACACACAGAGGCTCATTTGTTTGTATGATAAATTAGCATAGTGATTATTATATAAAAAAAAAAAATAAATAGGTAAACATTATCGTGTTACACAACTTTATTATGTCGCTCCATTGGCGGTTTTTGAATTTTTGTCGCTTAATTAGCGATGGATTTTTTTTTTTTTTTTTTTTTGTATAAAAAGAGAAGACTATTTTGCTAATAATTTTATCAGACACTTTTTTGTTTATACATAAGAATCCTTTATATTCTGATATTTTTAATGGTTTTTAGGTTTGAAATAGTGCTTGTTGAAATAAATTTCCTATCTTTAAAACTGCATTTGTTCTGTAAATTTTGTGTAAAAATAAATCATTTATGTTTTTATATATTTGATGCGGTACTTAGATTAAAATGGCTGTTGCTATATTAAACTTCTTGTCGAAAAACGTTCGGTGTACTTCAACACCAAAATTTATAAAATCGCCCAGCAGGATCTGTTAATGAAACTGATAAAATAAAAATATGGTTCATAGAGTTTAAATAATCTATTTAAAAAAAACCCAAGTTATTAATGTATCGTATCACATATATAGATATAGTAAGAATATATAGATTGATCATTGGGGAGAAAAAAGTGATTCCTTTTCACTCGGGAAAAGACGACGATTTTACCAACATATGGCAGTCTTTCCCCGAGTGAATACACACGGGAATACACACGAATGTTTTAGCAAATAAAATTCATGAATAATTTATTTACTAAAGGTGAATGAAAAGCTCCAGATATAGCTTCAAATTCATTTTTCTTCTGTTCCTTTTTTTTTCAATACCACTTACTGGCTGATTCCAAAGCTTTTTTTTTTCGGCATCAAAAATCTTTGCACGATAACATGGGGATGATAGATCTATATATATTATTATATCTATGATCACATAAATCTTTTCGAAGATAGAATAAAACTTAATTTGAAAAAAAAATAATAATAACTTTTGCTTATTAACCAAAATAATTGATGAAATTTGAAATGCAAGTTGGTCTTGTGAGGTACAGGCTGTATATTATATTTTTGTGTTCGTGAGAGAAAATTTATAAAAGAATTTGAAAACTGCAATTTTTAATCCCACTTAAAAATCATGTGACTTAATGTGAAGCAGATTTTTCATTTTTTTTTCTCCTAACGGTTTCCATACAATCGTCTGCTGCTGCCACCTAAAATTCATACTTTAGTTAATTAAAAAAAAAATAATTGTCCGATTGATAAGCTGTTTAATGCATCGGATTTACAAAAATTTTCCCTTTCATTTGCTATCTTATTTGTGACGATGCGACTGATATTTCTAATTTATTTTCTAATCTTTCTGATTTATTTTCCTCATTTTAAATAAATGTACTTTTTTTTTTTTTAATTATTATTATTTTGTCGAAAAAAAAAATAGCAACAATTAAATTATGGATAAAATTTTAAAATTTAAATGGCTTATTTATCAGAAATTAGAAGGTTATTATTTTCACATTTTAATTAATTAAGAAAAAACTAATCAAAAATTCGAAAATCTGACTTCGATGTGCACAATGACCCTTCGGGGGGCACCTTTGTGTTAAATCTCGTGACTGTCCGAGCTACCGTTTTCGAGAACAGTGAAATATACAAATATTGCTCACTTAATAGTATACGATATTTACTGTAAATCTATCAGAAGATGAATGATAAAATGTATTGATGCCAAGAAAAAAATTATTTGTTTAAAAACTCATCTCCATAAAAACTTTAAATCTCATAAAACGCCAATAAACATTACGTTTTATAAACTATGCAGAAAATTAGAATTTCCATAATAAATTACGTTTGTGGAATGCACTAATAAAGAAACTGCATTAAAACTAAAGATAAATTCTGACTAAATACAGTAGATAACTCACTAAATATAGACTTCCAAAATTTATAAATAATATAAGTAAAGGATTATTTAACTTAATCGTTTAAGGGGATAATGAATGTTAAAAATTGTTAAAAATCAGTCTTTGAAATCATTGTCATTGAGTTATGAAATTTTGAAGACATGTACACTGATAAGTATCAGTATTAATTATATTAAAAATTAAAAAAAAAAAAAAAAACTATTAAAATTAAAGAAAAAGAAAATTCATAGTTTCAATTTTTTTTTTTTTGGAAAACTTTTAAAATGCTTCATGCGATTGAGTTTTTCATCCCCCCTCCTGGATTTTACACTTTTATAGTTTATCAATATACTCTAAACATTTTTTGCTTTAATTAGTGGATTGGTTGATATGTTAGTTAAAAAAAAATATTTTTATGTTTAAATATGAAAAATTTGCATGGAATTTCAGCTTTTAAACATTTTTTTTTCTTTTAAGCGACTTACCAATCAATCTACAAATTAATGCACAGAAGTGTTTAGAATAATTGATAGACAAATAAATTGATAAAAAAATTGATAAAAAAAAAATTGATAAATTGATGATAAATTTGCCTGGAATTTCAGCTTTTAAACATTTTTTTTTTCTTTTAAGCGACTTACCAATCAATCTACAAATTAATGCACAGAAATGTTTAGAATAATTGATAAACTATAATAATGAAAAATTGAGTGGAAAAAAAATTAAAAACTCAATCGAAGAGAACATTTAAAATTTTTTTAAAAATTTAAAATTTGGAATATTAATTTATTTAATCTTTATAGTCTTCTAGAAATTTTAATATATTTAATACTGATACATTTCAATGCAAATGCATAGCTGCCAATATTTTAATTTATTCCGGAGTACTTTTAGCCCGCTTTTATTTCGCACCACTTTATTTATAGATTTTTTTTTCAATATATAACTTCGGTAAAATAAGACAAAATTACTTTAAAAAAATATGTGGTACGAAATAAAGGCGGGGCTAAAAATACTCCGGAATAAATTAAAATATTGGCAGCTGTGGAAATGTATGTAAAATTTCATAACTCTAATTCAGTAATTTCAAAGAGCGATTTTAAACGTCCACAATTCCCTTAAATGGGTTTTACGCTGTTTTCTTTATTTAGAGGGAATAACATAAAAGCATAGAATGCAAGTTATCCTATAAAAATATTTCGTGTTTTCGTTTACTGACAATTAAAAATATGTTGAACAGGAGAATTATGCAAATTAATTAATCAAAAGATTGAATCTTGAACAAATATATGTCTGTAAATTTTATTAGAGTTTTATAAGATATTTCTTTCGTCTCTTGATACGTTGCATCAGAGTTATTTCTTATAACCATTTTTACAATTATGTTTTTTTTTCATTACATTTTATGGCGTATATGAGTTTTTTATTTTGTCTGGTACAAAACTAACACAATCAACATAAATAGGTTTTAGCAGAAATAATAATAAAAAGAAATAATTTACATAAACCTTTACCTTTAATAGCTTCTTCTTCTTCTTTTTTTTTTTAAACCCTTTATAAGGCTGTGGGAAGTATACTTCCAACCAACTTTATTAATTTTTAAATGTCGAATCCTATACTTCCTATTTGATCTGGCAATTATAAATGCCTTCTATCTCTGGAAAGTAAGCAGAAGAGATTCGGGACCTAGAGACCAATTAAATTTTCTACTTTGGCTAGTACAACAACTGATTTCTGAATTTTCAAGTAGTAAACGCAAAGGACGGTCTGTAAGTTTCCTGAGCAACAAGAAAACTGTTCCAGATGACGTACAATTGACTAAAGTTGGTGACCAAATGCCAACTTTACAAAAAATGTATAATGCAATGCGAAATGAAAATAAATGCAAAATATAGGATGTCTTACCTTTGGATAGCTCCCAGCGGGTGGTGGGAGACATACCACCAAAAAAAAAAATCTCAAAAATCATATTAATTTTACGTAATAAGCTAAATGAATTTCTTTTTATAAATCAATCGCAATCCAAAAAATATTTTAACGTAGCATTACTAGAAAAAAAATGGCACTATAAAGGGTTAACTTTATTTTTATTTATTTATTTATTTATTTATTTATTTTTATTAAAAAGATATGCATTAAGATTTTTATGATATAATTCTATTTGCATCATTTTGTATAATATAATAGTGGATGAATTAATTAAATAATAATTTTTAAAAATTGGTTTGCAGTTAACTGTATAAAAAGTATGGGAATGCTGACTCCTATCAAAAGTTCAAAGGAAGTTTTAAGCCTTTTACTTTCCAAACATACATATGTAAGAAAAGTATTGTGATTAAGACAAAAATTCGACTTTAGGATTTTGCTCCATATATACGTTTTAAGATCCCCTGAGTTCATTTTTGTTATTTTTACACTGATGCATGTATGTATGTGTGTGTGTGTGTGTGAGTGAGTGAACACGATAGCGTCTAAGCGCTTTTTTTAAATAATCTGAACGTTGGTATCGATATTATAGGTCACTGTTGCCCGAACATTATTGATTTTGGTGAACCTAGCATTTATATTTTTTTTTTCGCAGGGACACCCAGAAAAATTCTTTATCACGGCTTATGGGCTGAAAATTTTAAACGTGCGATAGCGTCTAAATGCCTTATTATATTGAGCTGAAAATTCATATACATGTTATAGGTTTATATGTACATTTATATACATGCTATTCCATTCGTACAAAGAACAAAATTCACTTTTAATTATGCAGGCGCAGACAAAGATTCATTTTTGGGTTCTTTTATTGTAACATTAATTATCTAAAAATAAAACTTTACAACTTAAACAAAACTATTTTTAAAAAATCGAGCACTATTTGTCATCCAAGAAAACATCGAAGTTTTGTTCTTAACTGAAATAAATGTTAAAAAGCTTCAAGTTATTGGATAAAGTCCAATGGCATGCCACCTAGATCTCCAATAAAGTCTTTGAACTTTTGTTTCTTTGTTTCTTAATGAGACTATATGAAAAAAAAAAAAAAAAAAAAAAAAACTTTTCACTTTTACTTTATTATATGTTTTTTTTCAATTTGTTATCTTTTCTTTTATATAAAGAGTACAGTTTCTGCTCTTATCAAAGATTATTATTCAATTGTTTACAAAACTTTATTTCAGCTATTTAAGTATCTAAAATAATTAATAATATTAACTAATGCTGAGAGATAAAATAACGTAAAAATACCTCATTCATAATGAATTAGAAGATGAAAAGTAGTTTTGGGGATTTTTTTGGTGTATGATTTAGAAAAAGATTGCGCTTATTGAAAAAAACAGTATATTCTGAATTTATTATAATATCCAGCTTTCACACTATAATTTTTAGATATTAGTAATCTAAATGCTAAAAATGGAACAATTTTCAATTCACTGTGCATTTTTATAAAATATAATCGCGACATATCAATAGAAATGAAACTGCAAACTATTATTTTGTAATCTATCTATTATTATAAAATATGTGACAAAATGTGAGAAATGTATTTTTGCCCCGATTCTTCTACAATTATATTTATGTAGTAATCTTCTATAATAAGTTTACACAATGTTTTTAAGAGAAGATTGCTTTATAAATATAGCGGTGGAAGAGTAAGGGAAAAAATACAAGACCGTAGCAATCCCGTATATATATATATATATATATATATATATACATACTTTTAATTCGTTCATAATTCATGTGTCAACCAAAAAACATCCGTACGGATGTTTTTTCACGTAGTGATGTTACGTAGTGATATTTATCAATAAAATCTACATTTAAAATGTCTTTCACCTTCTGTAAACCTTTAAAATAACCTCATAAATTTTACAAAGAATTAGTCGTGAAAATTTTATAATAATAATATCATCTATGAACTGTCATTATCTTTATTTATGCACGTTTTTACAAGATCCAAAATATTCTTAGTGAAACTAAAAAAGAATATTTATATATGAATGCTAAAGAAAACATTTCAGTTTTACATTATTTACGCAGTAGATTTTTTTTATTTATTTCATTTTCAAATTTCAATAAAATTTATTTTTTATCAATCTTGTCAAATAATAAAATTAAATGCAAAATATTTAACGTAATTTATCTTCGTTTATATATATATATATATAAACTTATAGAAAGATTTTCTAAAAAATACAATGGTAAATTATGCTTAAAAGGTATATCTATTACATGTCAGTTTAACACTTTTATGCGCGGAGAAATTGAATATAGCTAAAAGTTTAACTTTATTTCATTTATTTCTCTAACGTGAAACAGATCGTAAATACATTTCTATAAATGGGGGGAAAATGAAAAATTGAATAGGCGTAACTCAATTTTTCTTTTGACCTAGTTAAAAAAGTTTCACAGCCTAAGGATTAACTTCTGATTCGAAGTTTTTTGAAGAGTTTAGAACACGCTTAAAAAGAAACACACAAAAAAGTGACATCAGTCACTAAAGCTTTTATCCAACCAATTTAATGTAAAGATGTAAGTACAAAGAAAATTTTTGTAGTTAGTACGTCTTTTGCTTCAAACCCAATTACAAAAAGAAAGAAAAGTTTCCTCTCGAAATATTTATACTTAATTAGTTATGATTATAACTAATTTAAATATGTTTTAATTTTTAATAACCTATATTTCTTGATATATATATATATATATAATACCAGGAAGGAAGACGTGAATTAATGGATATAGAACAACATATGATTAGGATACGAAGCCTTATACAAAGCAAAATATATTTAACAGGTTAATATGAATTGTTTCTGGAACATTGATGGACGAGATCATATATAGAAAATACGTTCAAAGAATAACACAAACAATAATAATTATTACAAGAAGAAGAAGGAGCAGAGGCCACCACGAGAAGCGTGTTAGACAAGTTGTCTGGGTTCTTAACTTTCCCAAAACTCTCTGCAAGATCTTATAGGAACAATGAAAAAGTTAAAACGAAGACAATATTTTCTATAAAAAAAAATTCAAGCCTTCTACTTACTAGCCTACTTATTACTCTATTTACAAACCTTCTACAAAGCCTTCTACTTTTGAATACCTGTATATTTTAAGAATAAATTTAATTAACTGTCGAATTTCTACAACTGAATGAATAAAAAGGTACTATAAAAAATTATTGGTATTCAAAAAGTAGAATGCTACGATACCTAATGTCAGATTAATTCTTAAATAAATAGGAAATAAAATGGAAATATATTTCCAAAAATGGAAAAATTGGAAAATTGGATAAGGAATACTCAATTTTTCTTCTAATCTAGTTAAAAAATTTCACTCAATTCACTCTTTCTTAAGGATTATATTTTATTCGAAATTTTTGAAAACTCAAGTAAACAGTGACAACAGACACTCATCCTATTATTCGACCAATTTAAAGTGTTGCTTAGTATAAGAAGAGTTGTTGTTATCAGTATATTTCTTGTTCCAAACTTAATTTTAAAAAAATTAAAGAGAAAAGTTAGTTTCTAAAAATAATTTTAAATGTGATTAGCTTTATTAAAATTTCATATAAATACATTTAAATTTTTAAAAAACAGTAAATTTTTTAAAAGAAAATATAGATATTTCTGTATTTTTCATATTGTAAAAGACAAAAGAGTAATATTTTTTGTCAGTTTAATTAAACGATATCAGTAAATATAGAATATCTGCAAAAGTTTATGAAAAAAGAAAAAGATAAGCATTGAAACTAATTTTGTAAAGAACATATTAGTTAATTATGCTCTAAAGATGTATATCTTTGTAATTTTTTTATAGAACGACTCGTAGGAACACATAATATAACCTGCATTTATTATTATTATTATTATTATTATTATTTACATATTTTTTTTTTTATAAAATGTGAAACAGAATGCAAATACATTTATAAAAATAGATGCAATGGAAAAACGAATAAATGTCTTCCTAGTCATTTAAAAAGTTTCACAGCCGCAAGGGTTACTTGTGATTTCAAGTTTTTTTAAGTGTCCGAAACGCGTTTATGAAAAAACACACTCCAAAAAAGTGACATTAATATCTACATCTTTTATTCTACCAAAAGACTAAAAGGGTTAATTATGATTTAAAGATATATGTCATATATTCTTTGATGCATAGAAACGTAGAATATAATCTAAAACTTTATTTTATTTATTTATTTATTATTAAATATAAAACAGAACATAAATGTAAATTCAAAAAGGTAAACATAAGAAAATTGAATAATTGTGACTCAATTTTCTTTCTGTGGAAGCTTTTATTACACAAATTTTATGTAAAGCTTAAATACAATATATATAAATAGCTAGTATGTTATTTAAAAAAGTTTAAAAAAAAACTTTTTCCTAAAATCACTTTAGAATTTCATTAGTTTCAGTTATGAATGATTTAAATATGTTTTACAGTTTCAAAAATACACATTTCTGAAAATGAATAAATAAATAAATAAAAATAATTAAATGGAATTTAATTATTTATATTAGCATTTTCAATATTTAAAAAGTTTCACAGGCTTAATGGTTACTTCTAATTACATCTAAAACACGATTACAAAAACGTGCACTTAAAAGTGACAACGGTCACTTCAGCTTTTATCCGGCAGATTTAGTATACAGCTTGGTTACAAGATTTGTAGTTTGTAGCTTAGCTGCTTATCGGTATTTTTAATTTCTTTTAAATAAAATAGATGAAAGTATTTGTTTCATAAAAACTTTTGACTTCCGGAAATCAATGCATTTCCACGTTTTGAGAGTCAAAAACAAGATTTGACCACTTTTAAAAATCGTCTGTGTGTCTATGTGTGTGTATGGCAAAAATATTTTTGCAACTATAGCTCACGAACTAACACTCGGAATTTCATATAAATATATATATAGTTGTATCTTGTCACGAATTAGAACGTACCAACTTTCAGTGCAAATTGCTCAACATATGGTGCTTCTGTATAGAATTTTTTCCCATTTAAGGAAATGTAATATCTCAGGTTCTATTGTGTATAATCGAACAAAACTTGATATGTAAGAAGGTTATTATAAAAAATTATTTTAATTTAATTTGGATACAAATAAGCCAATAGGTGGCACTGCTGTGCTGAAATCTTACCTGTAAACGGGAAGGATATATCTCATATTCTATTCTGTATAATTACAAAAACTTGATAAATCAGATGAATGTTATGAAACATGATGGTTTAGTTTGGGTGCACATCGGCCGACAGGACTGGTCGCTCTGCTTTTTCTTCAACTTTCACATCTGTTCTGCCTTTACCAAGTTCCATGCACCAAAACCTCAGATGTTTTCGTGACATAACACTTGTTCTGTATACTTCTACCGACTGCCGATGAATTTCAACAGGATAATTTTTGTTTAAATGCAAAAACCTTATCACACATCTTACTTAAATAGCGGACTATGTTCCCGTCAACGCAGCCTGCTTCTAACTGAGATTTGGTCATGTTACTGGACAATCAACTCCATGTACCGGCACGGTTTGATTCCTGTGATGGTCTTCCTTATTTTCAGAGTGCTTTTTATTCATACGCATAATTTGCACGCCCGTCAGCTCTCTTGTTACCTTACTTTTTGAAACCCCTACGTAAGTTGTGAATTTTCTGAATGTGAAAACGGAATTTGAAAATATGTATTAGTTAATGAATTATAATGGGGCAAAATTCTCCATAGAATAGCACTGGTTTTAGTTTCCAAGGACAATAAGTAGAGAGTCCTCTCAAGGAAGGAAGAAGGAGAGTTTCTAAATATAATTTTAAATTTAATTAGTTTTAATTAAGAGTGATTGAAATATGTTTTAATTTTTGAAAACTTGTATTTCTTAGGAAAAAAAAATATGATATATTTAGATATTTTTAAAGTTTTCAAATAATATTGATTTATACTCTTTTCAGTTTAATTAAGCGATATTAGTAAATACAGAATATATATAATATCTTATAAGAAATACGATAAATAAATAAATAATAGGACTAATAAGTAACTATTAAATAAATGATAGAACTAATTTTTATAAAGAATACAATGGTTAATTATGATATAAAGACATATGTTAGTTTAATTCTTTGATGCATGCAAATATATAATGTAACCAAAACTTTTATTTGTTTATTTATTTCATTTATTTATTTATTTAAATCTAAAACAAAATGTAAATACATTTTTAAAAATGGTGAAAAATTCCAACATTGAATAGGCATAGCAATATTTTTTTCTGAGCTGCTTAAAAAAGCTCCACAGGCTTCGCGAGTATTTCTAAAGTTTTTTCAAGTTTCTTGAACACTGTTAAAACTAAGCACAAACAAGAAGTGATACTAGTCACTACAGACTTTATCCGATCAATTTAATATAAAATCTAGATACCAGAAAATTTTTTGTAATTAGTATGTTTTTTGTACGAAACATACTGAAAAAAAGGAAAAAAAAAACTGTTTCCTAAAATAACTTGACTTTAATTAGTTTCAATAACAATTGGTTCAAATGTGTTTTAATTCATTCGTAGAATATTGAGTTCTTGTAATACATTTTAATTCACTCATAAAATATTTTCCCTTCTGAAATATAGACTTTAATGATACTTTCAGTATTCCCAGTGTTTTCAAATACCTGAAAAACATCATTTTATCAATTTAACCAAATGATAAAAATAAATAAATTACATAAGCAATAGTTTATCTTCGTCAAAATTAAAGAAATAAATACAAAATATTACTAATTTTTATAAAGAATATAATATTTGATCCTGCTCTAAAGTTATAAAAGAGTTTAATTCTTTAATTAATGGAAACAGAAAATGTAACCAAAAATCCTTTATTTGTATTTTATTAAATGTAAAACTGAATGTAAATGCATTTTTAAAAAGTTAAAAATGGAAAATTGAATAATCGTGACTAATTTTTTTTTTTTTTTTTTTGACCTATTAAAGAAGATTTACAGCCTTAAGATTAATTCTTACACAAAGATTTCCATGTGTCTAGAACAGGCCTGTCCAACCCAAAACTCTAAGAGGGCCGTGCTGGAAATCTA
Source organism: Salticus scenicus (assembly GCA_963930645.1). Lineage (NCBI taxonomy): Eukaryota > Metazoa > Arthropoda > Arachnida > Araneae > Salticidae > Salticus > Salticus scenicus. The sequence goes on along the minus strand of OZ005650.1, from coordinate 35,017,914 downwards.
TTTTACATAGGCAGGCTGCATTGTATAAATGCATATTGTATAAATACCCATACACATATAGTAATTATTTTTCCAGTGGGCTTGAGATGATTTAAAACAGGAAGTATGTATATTAAATATATTTTTATTCATAAAATAACTATAAAGCAGTCAAAAACTTTTAATTATATATTCATAAGAATAATAGTTAGGATCAGTTATTGATCTCATAATATTTTATTAACATCAGAGGGTGCGACAATTGTTTCTTAAGCTATCTTAATCGGTATTTTCATTAAAAAAGTCTGAAAAAAAATTTTTTGGATGTTTCAACCGAAGATGTCAAATAAGAAATTTTCTGAATTATTTCATGGGCCGAAGAACAATTACACGGCGGGCTACATGCGGCCCGCCAGTCCTGGTCTAGAACATACACATAAAGAAATACAAAAAGGAGGCGACATCAGTCGCTACAAATTTTATCCGATCAATTTAATGTAAAGCATTAATGTAAAGCAGTACAAGAAGATTTGTTGTAATTAGTTTATATATATATATATAATCTTCTTTTGTTCAAAACATAATTAAACTAATAGCTATCACAAACTTTCATCTATATTTTCCTGTATAAATTAACTCACAACAAATAATTTATTAAAGTTATTATCCATTAAAATTATATTTCATGATGGACATAAACAACTTTCATCCTAAGGAAGTATAACACAAAATATCAAAAAAAAAAAAAAAAAAAAAAAAAAAAAAAGTAAGTTTTGCTCTCTACAAATAAAATCTTAAAAAACATTTTTTTTTTTCCTTGGATAAAAATTAAAGAAAATCGATAACTTTATTGTAATTTATTAAAGATTAATGTTTCAATCATGTGTTTTAAAGGTACTGATGAGTTCGTTTTAAAGGTATTGATGGGGTATCGATGATACTCATTTTGAAAATCCCCCCCTTCCTCCCGGGAGAAATGCTTCTCAGCGGGGAAAGCAATACTCCTACATATACAAACAAATTTTCCAGTTGACTATTACTATTCAATTTTTCGTTTTTGTTTTTTCATAATTTTTCGTTAAAAATAATCCTCATTATGCACATTAAAATATGTTTTAAGTTGTGATAAGCTTTATTCATAAAAAAAAAAAAAAAAAAAAAAAAAAAAATGAGATTTACGGCCGTATTCATCATTAACTTGAAATCCCAGTTCAACGCAAAACCTCGAAAAACGCCTGAAGACAGAGTGTAGATCTCCAACAAAATTTAGCACACTGCTTCTGCCATCTAGTTTCGAAGATTTCATATAATCTCTGATTGGTTATTTTCAGCTATATATGTCTCTTTAATTTCGTTATTGTCTAACTATATATGTCTCTTTAATTTCTTGATGCACAGAAACACGGAATGAAGCTATAAACTTTATTTTATTTATCTTTTCTTAAACGGGAAACAGCGCAAATACATCCACAAAAAAAAAAAAAAAAAAAAAGGCAAGAATGGAAAATCGAATAGTTAAGACTGAACTTTTTTCCTGACCTATTTGAAAAAGTTTCATAGCCTTAAGGCTTACTTCTGATTTGAAGTTTTTTAAAAAAGTGACATCAGACGCTGTAGCTTTTATCTGACCAATCTGATACAAAGCTTAAGAAAAAGAAATTTGATAAGGTTAATTAGTTTCCTGTTCAAAACATGATTAAAAAAAGAAAGAAAGAAAGAAAAAAAAAACCGTTTCTAAACATAAACTTAAATTTAATTAGCTTTAATTATGGCTTATTTTTATTAAAGTTTTATTTAAAAACCTTTTATATAAGTTTTTAATTATATGTTTCAGTGATTTTCGATAGCTTTTTCAGCGACATTTTCAATTTGACATATGCAATATTTATAGGTTAAAATTTTGGACCGTTAATAATTTAAATAATTTTCAAAAGTTTTTTAGATTCTCTTTTATTATTTTTTATAATTTTATTGCAAATATAAAACATTATTTAAAAGTGGTGTTGAAACAAATTTTAGTATTTTTATGATTCTTAAATTTCAGCATCATTATTATATTATTTCATTTCTTTTGCAATATTTTATTAAAATATTTTTTAAATATTAACAGAAATAAAAATTTTATTAATGTATCTGTAATCTACAGTACAATTTTTAAAACCCCTTCAGACATACCAGTGTCATGTAGTATACTTATCGTAAAACTTTAGCGTTTTATACGTATTAAAACAAGGATTATGTTTCCACAAATTATCAGATTTTAAGAATTTTACTAATGTATCTATAATATATAGTACTATTCTTAAAACTTGCTTCAAACAAATCGGTATCGTGTAGCATACATATAAAAAAAACATTGGTGGTTTCATCTTATACTATTAAGTGAGCAATATTTGTATATATATATATGTATATTTCACTGTTCTCGAAAACGGTAGCTCGGTCAGTCACGTGATTTAACACAAAGGTGCCCTCCGAAGGGTCATTGTGCACATCGAAGTCAGATTTTCGAATTTTTGATTAGTTTTCTTTTAATTAATAAAAATATGAAAATAAAACTTCCCATTTCTATAATGCGCAGAATGGAGAATCTTAAGAGAGATTTGATTGGTTTATTTGATTATCATTGATTTGAGTGTATTTTACATTGAACTACAACTACGTTAAGAGGAATTACAAGAGATTTGATTGGTTTATTTAATTTTCATTGATTTGAGTGTATTTTACGTTGAACTAGAGCTACGTTATGAGGAATTACGAGAGATTTGATTGGTTTATTTGGTTTTCATTGATTTGAGTGTATTTTACGTTGAACTAGAGCTACGTTATGAGGAATTACGAGAGATTTGATTGGTTTATTTGGTTTTCATTGATTTGAGGTAGGGGTGTCCAGTGATTTTTTTTGGTATTAACATGCTTGACAGTGATTGCTGCGAAAACGAGTTTCGTGAGTTTTCAGATTCATGCACCAGCGAGGTAGGGGTGTCCAGTGATTTTTTTTTTTTTTTGGTTTTAACATGCGTAATAGTGATTGCCACGGAACCGAGTTTCTTGCATTTTCAGATTCATGCACAGCGAGCGATGTAGGGGTCTCCAATGATTTTTTTTTTTTTTTTTTGGTTTTAACATGCGTGATAGGGACTGCCGCGGAACCGAGTTTCATGCGTTTTCAGATTCATGCACAGCGAGGTAGTCCAGGGATGTTTTTTTGGTTTTAGCATGCGTGATAGTGATTGCCGCGGAACCGAGTTTCGTGTGTTCTGAGATTCATGCACTGCAGTGTACGGCTGTACAGGGATTTTTTTTCATGTGCGTGAAGCGTACATACGTGCGTTATAATGATTGCTGCGAAAACGATTTATGTGCGTTCTCTGATTCGACCATTCATCAAACAGTGACTTTTACTGTACGAGTAACAGCTTCAACTGTTACCAGAATATTCAAAGAATTAACATTTCTATTTGATTGTTTTCGAGAATATTTGTTTTAATAATGGTGTTTTGCACGGATTCGAGAAGTTCAAAAAATATTTGATATTGTTAAGGAGATCCCATTCTAAAACTGTGAATAAAATAGTCACCAGTCCAAATATATTTATTTAAACGTTTCAATAATTCAATTAAAAAGAAATCTTTTAAATATCGTTCCCAGCGAAGCGAGAGAAGCCTGCTAGTAGATATTAAAACGTGCAATATTTTTAACTTATAATATTTTTTAGTTTCTATAAATTATCAAATCTTAAAAATTTTACTAATGGTATGTATAATATATGTACTATTCCATACTATAATATATGTATTATTCTATAATATTTTTATTTATTTATTTACTTACTTATATTTTTATTTAATTATTTATTTTTATTTTTATTTATACTGAAATTTTTATTTTGTGCGTTTAGTAACTCAAAAAGAAGTTTCTTTAAAAAACTATCAAAATTCCTTAGGACACTGTGTAGGCAACGAATGATTTTCTTTTATCAATTGACATAGTTTCTATCAATTATCTGCAAAAAAGTAACATATCGGCTTGCGAGGATCGAACCCACGAGCATCGCGTTATATCCCCATGACGCTCTAACTAAATGCGCTAATAAGCGACGAAAAAGGTTGTTTAAATTTATGTTAAAGTGGAGGCGCCTTTTTTTCAGAATGACACAAAGACACGATGATAAAAATCCAATTTCAACAAAAAGCTTCTAAAAGAATATATATATATATTTAATTTTATATTTTGTGTTTTTTAGTATCAAAAAAAGGCTTCGTTAAAAAAACTCTTCAAAAATTCTTAGAATACTGTGTAGACAATAAAAAATTTTCTTTTATCAACTGCCATATTTTCTATTACACATTTCATCTGTAAAATTTAGCACATCGATCCTTCGGGGATGGAACTCACCACCATCGTATTAGCAACTTGACGCTCTAACCAACTGAGCCAACGAATGATTATAAAGACTGCTGATATTTACTTTAAAGTTGAGGTGCCTTATTTATTAGCGTGACATGAAGACGCGATAACAAAATACAATTTCAATTTAAAGCTTCTAACACAATGTTTATTTATTTATTTATTTTTATTTAAATTTTTATTTTGTGCTTTTTAGTTACTAGATAAAAAGCTATTTAAATGAAATCTTCAAACATTATTAGGATACTGTGTACACAACGAAATATTTTCTTTTATCAATTGACACTTTTTCTATTAATTATTTGCAAAAAATAACACCTTGGCCCGGCGAGGATCGAACACACGACTCTCGCAGTATCAACATGATGCTGTAACCAGCTGATTCATTAAAAAATACAATAAGTTGCTTACATTTTTTTTTTTTTTTTTTTTTTTTTAATATAGATATAATGGAAGCGTCTTGGTTTTCTAACGTGACAAAAAGCCGATGACAAATCCAATTTCATATAATAGTAATACATAATATACATATATACATATAAAGCTTCTAAAAATATTTTTTTATGTATTTTTTACTTAAAACATTTTATTTTGTGCTTTTTTAATATCTAAAATGTTTTGTGTTTTCCAATATCTAAATAAATAAATTAAAAAAAAAAAAAAAATGCTTCTTAAAAAAATTCCTCAAAAATTTCTTAGTGTAAGCAACGAAAAATTTTCTTGTATCAATTGATACATTTTCTACTAATTATCTGCGAAAATTAACACGCTGGACCTTCCGGGGACCGAACTTATGACCACCGTGCAACTAACTGGTCGCTCTTACCAACTGAGCCACAGAACGACAAACGAAATAGCTTACATTTACTTTAAAATGAAGGCGCCTTGTTTACTAGCTTGACACGAAGACACGATGACCAAGTCAATTTCAATTAAAAACCTTCTAATTAGTTTAGTATTTTTTTTAAATAAACTAAGTAGTGAACGTTAAAGGGTTAAAGTAAGCTTCCTCGTTAATATGCAAAATATACTAAATTCGAATGTGCAAGTGTTGTACCAACTTCATTATATATATATATATATATATATATATATATATATATACTAGCTGACCCGACAAACGTTGTTTTGTCATATAAATTATTTCTAGAGAATATTTGGTAGAAAAAAATAACTAACTTATTGTAAGTGTGTAAGGATGTGGTATATAAGTGGAAGATGTATGGAGCGCTGTGAACGGGGAAAGAATATAAAAATAACAAAACACCAATCATTTATTTTTTTAATTTATTAAAATTGATTCTTTAAAATTATATACATATCGCTACTTATAACAATATTACTAAAAAACAATATCAATCCCTTAATGCAACAGAGTGTACAATATTTTTTGTTATCCCATCTTTCGCCAATACAAACAAACTGGATGGTTTGCCCACTCGAGAGCCACGTATAATTGTCCGTGTGAAAAACATGATGTGCTCAAATCTAAGCCACAGACAGACATCGTTTGGCCCTGAGACTTATTGATAGTCATTGCAAATGCCAATCTAATTGGAAATTGAGGGCGTTTAAATTGAATTGGCACATCTGTGGGTATAATAGGGATTCGCAGTAGTAATATATTTTCACCTCGGAATTTGTCATTTAAAATGATGGCTTCGATAACATTTTTCATTAATTTTTTTATGACTAATTGCGTGCCGTTGCACAACCGTGGTGGGTTCAAATTACGAAGCAAAATAACCGGAGATCCAACCCTCAGTTGTAAAATATGCGGTGGCATGCCTGGTAAATCCAATGAGTTTAAAAACTTTGTTGGATAATTTACAGCTTCGGTGGCATCGCAAACTGTATCATTAGATTTGCATGACACCAAGTCTCCTGGTAACAAATGTTGTATCTTGAGATTCAATTCGTTGACGTCCACATTTTTTGCTGCTAAAATTGCTCTTTCTGCCAGCCACTCATGATTTGTGTATCGTCTGTGTACATCGGGAAATATCTGGTCAATAAGAGCATCTTGAGAATCAATGATTGTGCTGAAATCGGTCGGTAATTTTATGCATCCAGTTTCATCTGTAGTAACTTTTCCATCGCCGATATCTAACAATTGTTTTGAGAATGTTTCAGCGGATGGATCTTGAAGCTTTTGAACGCACAAATTTACTTTCAGTTGTACTTTTTCAACATTACGCCACAATGACGATGATTTTAAGCACGCGTTGATCTCATCAACGTATGTTGAACGTGGACTAACGGGAAGGTTCCACCTGGTTCACCCCAAAAAAATAAAGAATCCACCTTGTCCTGCCAAAACTGCGAGCATGATGCGGTCGTAAATGGTTCTTTGTTCTTCATTCATTAGTGGGACATTGCGAGCAACAATCGCTGCCATTTCTACAGTATTGTATTGCAGTTCACGATTCAATTCAGTGCTTATTAAATCAGATGCATTTCGATTTGTTGAATGCATACCGAAATGACTGAGTGGTAAGTTGGCAATGATAATGCAAAGATCTTCAATAGCAATCAATGCTTCATTGTACATAGCGTCACTGAATACTATCGTTAGATCGTTGCACCGTGAACGATGTTCATGCAATATATCATCAGTCATTGAACCTTTGTGATTATCCCATAATGTCTCTGCTCGGGCCGGGAAACATGTAGTCAACACTATAGCGAATAGTAGACGAATTTGTTTTGCTGTACAGTTCAGTCCTACTTCAGCAAGCATACACTCCCACTGGTTGTCGTCTTCCAGCAAGCCGAGTGCAAGGCATGCATCTTTATACGTTGGATACTGTTGTCCATTCACTTTACGTAAATCTTGAAATGACAAAAGGCCGATGACATTAACCAATAACAGTCGAAGATAAAAGCACTCAGTCTGCCTTGGATTGACTGTAAATACTCGTCCCAAGGTGTTTGATTTGAATAAACCGGGACATGCATCAATCGGCGTGCCTTGCTTGCGGGGCATCCATTTTTTTGTTGGAGCCCATGTGAAATACACTGTAAAAAATTTTGGTTCAACGTTGAACCAAAATATGGTTCAATGCTGGGTGCATCCATATGATGGTAAAACCTGTCTCCATAACATGGTACTTGCTTTGAGCCATACTTTGGAACTACGTTGAACCATGTTTTGGGAAAAGGTTGAACCATATTTTCAGAAAAGCAAGAACCATGTTTTGAGAAAATGTTGAACCACATTTTCAGAAAAGGAAGAACCATGTTTTGGGAAAAGATTGAACCATATTCTCAGAAAAGGAAGAACCAAGTTTTGGGAAAAAGTGTAACCATAATTTGGAACTACATTGAATCATGTTTAGGGAAAAGGTAAAACCATAATTAGGAATAATTAGAAGCTTCACACTACGGTGGTGGCAATATATGATCACTTTAATCTATTTCTTTCCAAGTCCATATTCTTTTAATTTATTCCCTCGCTATTTCTGTTTCTGAAACCAAACTTTAACCACAAGTATATTTCAGTTATAATAATTAAATAGGAAAATTTCCACAGTGAAAAATGTTGACAACAAAACAAGATTAATGCATAATTTAAGTGGCATAAAATTAGTTTTAAAAACCAGAATAGAACAAATCTTAATTTAAACTTGTGATTAGCAGCAACTCGGTTAAGCTAAACTGTTTTGTGATAAATATAATTACAGTCAAACCTCATTAATACATCACTTTTGGGACTTCTGAAAAACTGTGTTAAGCGGTTTGACTTGTTATGCGGAGTTAAAGGAATTTTGGGACTAAGAAAAAGGGGTGTCTTATGTGCAGAGTGATGTATTAACGAGGTTTGACTGTGCAACTATAAATAGAGTTAACTCTTACATATTAGCATGTATTAAAATTTAAACTAGATTCCACCGTGTTAATTTAAATAGAACCATAATAATTTTTTAAAAGATCAATAACCAAATAAAAGTTAAATATCATAAACAGGGATCTTTTTGATATTCCCTGACTTTTGAAGGTCATTTTGGTGCTGAAATTGGTGCTGAAATGTTTATTAAATATGGGTGTATATCGGCCGATAGGTGGCACTGCTATAAATGTCTATAATTTTCCACATTGCTGTATCTCAACACCTATTACTTAAAATTACACTAAACAGTAGGTATATTTAAAACATTTGTTGTGAGAAGCTATGTTAATTAAATTTTTTGTGCATTTAATTAATAGGTGGTACGTGGTACTGTACTGTTATTTAAACTGATATAGGAAAAAAATTTGTAATGGATACAACGTACTAGAATGATACATTTTACATGAAATTTCATAAGTCTTAAATAAGGAGAACATATTTTAAGGATTAAAATAATTTTAAGCACTGCTAAAAAATAAAATAAAATAAAATATTGCACATTCCCCTTTTACAATTCAGAACACATATATTTACAATATTTTCAGGATTATAGTATAAATGCATATTAATCTAAATTGCCTAAATTGTTTTAACAGACATTGTACATTGACTAATCTGTTTATCCAAAAATTTTGCTTCATCTCTTAAATGTGCTTGATTATCATTACTATTATTTCCAATAAAATTGTTAATGCAGTTACTGATAGAAAATTTAATCAATGTAAACAGAAATTAAAATTTGCAATTAAAAGAAAATCAAATGGCTATAATTTTAACAACAACAACAACAATAACAATAAATAAAATCTAAACTAAAATTAGGAGTGTTAGGTTGCTTGCTCTCTTCACAAAATTTAAATTCATAAACAAGCATTTCAAAAACATTTTGTTTAAGTAAATGATTAATTCAAATTTTTGTATGCCTAAAACCTGTTTTCAATATTGTATGAAATTACTGCATATGCACACACTTAGTTCAATAAAACATTGGTAGCTTAATATTATATATTTTTATATTAAACAGGAAATCGGTTGACTGCTAATACTAAAGTTTAAAGCTTTGCTCGATAATTTTTTTTTTTTTTTTTTTTTTTTTTTACAAAAATAGTAGAAATTTACATGAGTATTTATTAATTTAAAAAAGTGTACCAAAATTTTAAACCTAGATCCACACCAAAAATTAAAGAAGAAAATACAAAATTAAAGAAGAAAATAATAATAATAAAACACTCACTTCATTACTAGCTTCTTCAACTTGGAAATACTAGCAGGTACAAAACCCAAAGCCAAAGGATAATAAAACTTTGAGCTTTTAAGGATTGTACCAGCTTGCAAGTGGTAAGTAAAATATCATTTACCTTTCAGGACTACAATGAAACTAAAAGTAGTTTCAGGCTGTGCTTAATCCATTATGATTTCACAGAAAATTTACACATCACTTTTAACAGGATAGATAATAACGACAACGGTCAACGACAAATGACAACTTCATTCAGTTTCAAAATGGTGCACGCCATGACGCTTTTGAGGTTTGCCATAGTATACTTGGCGATTTCGCAGATGGAGCGGGGAAAAACGTATCAATTGTGCAAAGCTTTCGTTAGTTACGGTTTCCGTAGCCTTCCTTTCTTATCTATTAGAAGTTCTTTGCCTGAAATATCTTTCTGAAACTTTCACAAAAACTCACCGTAAGCACCAACAAGAACAAGTCGTCTCGTCATAAGTCACGTGAGCAGCGGAGCAGGCTTCTGAGCGAGCATGCGCAAAGCGGTGTTCTGGACTAAAGGTATTCCCATGGGTTGGTTCAACTTTGAACCATGTTGAAAGTTGAACCATGATCACATTTTTCGAGAAAGCAAGTGTTCCATTGTTTGGAATTTTCTCTTAGCTAGACCCATTCGCTGGTTCAACATTGAACGGAAATTTTTAAGAGTGTAGCGTGGTACTTCTGAATAGAGTAATGTCCGTGCAAAAGCACCAAAAGCATCCGCACGATTACACAATTCAAAAAATTCGGTGAGTGTAGTTTTTGGTGGATTTATAGCACGATCAATCGCTGTCTCGCTCGTGAAATATACGCGCTGGCCATTTTCAAGATGGACGGCTAAATGAAGAACTGCTGGATCCCGTTCATGAATTGGGAAACCAAAGATACGCCAAACAGCTTCATTGGAGCTGACGTACTGGCCAATTTGGTAAAGTGTTATTTCATCGTTGTTATTCACCGGAGGAGCATTCACATTGGTATTTTCAACTCGAAATACAGCCATATCACTGCCTTTATTCACATACTTGCAAATATATTTGATGCTCTTCACTGAACTGCAGAACTGAACATTAATATGAGCATTGAATGTTTTGCTCAGCAGAGGCGAATATGGGACCACCCATCGGTTATCAATGTCAATCTATGTTGTTGACATAGATGACCGCTATAGATGATAAGATTGTCCGCCATTATCGGGATTTCTTCGACGATATATTGGATATCCGTCAACATTTGTGATCGTGAAATTTTTCGGAAAACTTTTAGTACATTTTCCATCTGCACAAATAATAATGGCCTAAAAATTCATTTTTCATTTTAACATAAAATAACTCCGTCGGATACTGACGAATTTTTTAAAAGAATATACCATTTTAAGTAATTTTAACTTTTTAACAATATTAACGTTGAAAAAATATTTTAAACACTTACGGTTAAAAATTCATTTTTCATTTCAACATTAAATAAATTCTGACATCGTGTTTACGATTCTAAAATATTAACTTTGGAAAAATATTTTAAACACTTCGTAAGATACGGTTACGATTCTAAAAATATTAATTTTAAAAAAATATTTTAAACACTTCGTAAGATACAGTTAAAAATTCATTTTTCATTTCAACATTAAATAAATTCTGACATCGTGTTTACGATTCTAAAATATTAACTTTGGAAAAATATTTTAAACACTTCGTAAGATACGGTTACGATTCTAAAAATATTAATTTTGAAAAAATATTTTAAACACTTCGTAAGATACGGTTAAAAATTAATTTTTCATTTCAACATTAAATAAATTCTGACATCGTGTTTACGACAACTCACGCCATCTAGGTGGAAAAGTTGTTGAAAGAGTTGGTTAAAAATTAATTAAGAAAGAACTAATTAAGTTACAACTTTCATTTGTAAATCTAAACCATTCTCGAATCCACCTGAAGACACACAAAAAATTTCATTAAACTCAGTCCAGCCGTTTAGGAGGATTTCAGTGACATACACACGCACAAAAGAAATATATATATAAAGATATATAGGAACATATAAATAAATCAATGAAATAAATGAAATTAAACCCCAAAAACACTGAGGTCTTTGGGGTTTAAATTCATTTATTTCATTCATTTGTTTATATATTCCTACATTTCAGTTTTGCATTTCCTTTTGCTGCAATTTTGTGCATCGGTTTGTAATTCTCCTTTTGGTTTTTCTAGCTTTTTGGTTTTTGTAATTTTTAAGCTTATATATATATAAATTTATTTCAATAGTTTTATATATATATATATATGTGTGTGTGTATAAATCAAAATATATTTTAAATATTAAGAGAATGATATAAAATAATAAATGCGTTTTAATGTAAAAAAATAAAAATTAAAATTAAAAAAGGATTTTTTTTTATCAACTTACGCCAAAATATAGATACTGTATTATGCTAATATAATTTTGAATACTTTAAAGTATTTCCTTTGAAAAATCGGGCAAATTATTTGGTCGTATAATAAATTACAGTACTTTTGTAATCAATCATTCTTCATAAATATTAAATCCCCACTTTTCCTTTCAGACTAAATGAAGTGCAGAACTTAAAATTTAATAAAAAAAATATCTCTCATAACTGTTAAATTTAGTCTTTTTTTGCAACAATTTAAAAAAAATAAATAAATTATATTAAAATAAAATAAAGCAACAAAATTTCATTTTTGAAACTTCATAATTTATATAATTTATAATTTATTTATTCCATTGATTTACAAAATTCAACTATAAATCAAAACTAATGGCTAACGAATACTTACTGTTTAAACTTATTAAATTAATCAAAGGATTTATCATAGTTCTCCCCCCCCCACTTAAAACGTTAAAGCATTAGTTAAATTTATAATATTTCTCAGAGAAAAGTATGAAATATAATTTTCTTTTAATATTGCAAAGATATTGTAGTCATAAAATAGAATTAAAATTCTTTTTAAAGTATTGTATACAATCAATTTATTAAACTTTACAAAGGGTTATACAAAACATTTATGCAATGTTTACACATTGCACGCGGGTATCTTTCACCACGAACTGAAGCGTGTAGCGAGCACTTTTTCGTGAGGAACTCCAAAAAGCGAATCTAACTGTTCAATATAACAAAATATCTTGATAAAAATGAGTTTAAAAAAAGCGGGCATAGTTTTTCAAAATGTACTTTCTTGTTACTCGCGCTAGTGTGACAGACTGCGAAAAAACGTAAAATTACGTTTTTTGGATGCAACTGTTAACAACTTTACTCAAAAATTGTACATATAAAATTTAAAGCTCCGATAAATAATTATAAGAAGAAATTATTTATTAAAGTAAATTTGTCATTTATTTAAAATATCTTTCATAGAATTTCTGATATTTATTTATTTATTTTTAATATAAGGACAACATATAACAAAACCAATTTACCATTATATAAATAAATAAGTAAATAAAAATTTCCACTGAATAAAAAGGTTTTTTTTTCTATATTTAATAAGTATTTAAAAAATATATTTGGTTAGTATTGGTGATTCAAATAAAGTATAAATATACTTTATTCAATCGAATGAAAACTTAAAGTTTTATGCTAAAAAACAGAAAAAAAGAAAAGAAAAAGAAAGAAAAAAGAATCTATTCAAATATACAGCACAATGTAACAAAAACAACAACAACAACAAAAAGAAATATTTTTAAATGTTTGGAAGAGAAAACGAAATATCGAGATAATGCATTCTTTGCTTTTATTCGAAGAAAATGCAAATCTTAAAATACAGACTTGAGTTATTTATAGAATTGTTCCATTTCCTCTTTTGCAATATCATCTAAGAGAATAGTTATATTCAGTGCTGACAACTCGATTCTTATCATCCACGAGAAAGAATGCGAGATGAAGGAAATAGATAGTACGAATACCACTTTGAAATATACGTAAGAAGCTTAACTTTAAATATATATGTGTGCTTGTATGTATATGTATAACCACTTGGAATAAATAAATTATAAATTATATAAATTATGAAGTTTCAAAAATGAAATTTTGTTGTTTTATTTAATTTAATTTTAATTTATTTATTTTTTTTTAAATTGTTGCAAAAAAGACTAAATTTAACAGTTATGAGAGATATTTTTTTAATTAAATTTTAAGCTCAAAAGAAAAAAAAAGGGGGCCTGTGTATTTTAGTTTATAATTGTTAAAGACGTCTAAAATTGATTATACCGTCTATTCTTTAAGTATGTGTTCAAGTCTATAATGGTATTGTGAATAATATTAAATACAACTTGTTCGTTAAAATTTCCCTTTTTTCTTTTCTTTTTCTCCCCCCCCCTTTTTTTTTAAATATTGTAGCTTCTGAAATCTGTCAATTGTTGTTATATGGAAATTATTTATAATTAAAAAGTAATAGGATAGGGTCTCATATGACACCACTTTACGACTTTGTGATTTTTTAAGGAGGGCAGCCCTCAGCAGGACACTGAGAGCTAGGACGCATCTACCAGAGGTCTATTGTACCCACACCACTTCATACTTTTGTAAGATTCACACAAAAAGTGGTTCTTATCAGTGAAGAACGTAATTTTTTTCTAGTCAGCGAACATGTGAAGTTTTAACTGGCACACCAAATAAATTAAAGTTAAGTACCTTATAATTTACTTTATCTTTTACCTTATTTTAGTAAGTATTTATAAATTGTTTACTCACTGTCGTGTATTCCTTTACTAGCTGATGTACGCTACCATTCGTAAAAAAAAAGAGGAAAGAAAAACTGTTTTTATTTGTATGATATTACATCTACTTTTCCGAATTTTGAGCAGAAACAGTAAAGACGAATAATTTAATGAACTTCATTATGCATCGCTCATTCATTTAAAGGTATTATATCCAATTACTATTCGCAATTAATGTTGAATGTAATTATTTTACATTTCTAGTTTCTGTAATGGGCTCTTCCCATCTGACGTCAGAGGTCACATGATAGAGGAAAAACAAATGCAGACGAAGTCTTGTTTATCTATAGTGATTGCTGAAATAACGTATTTCCTATTCTTATTTTTGATCAATTTTATTTAATCTGTGTTATTTTTTCATACATCATAATTTTTAATCCATTTTATATCATTATTCATCATCTTTTGTTTGCTGTATACATTTACAATCTTCATTTAGTTTATATTTGTTATTGATGTTCATGAAGAACATGTTAAATACTCTGATTTTTGGTACTTAAATCAGTGACAGCGCAATATCGTACTGCGTAAATCCATTTAGACCAGTAACTAAGTTAATTAACTTGTTGTAACAACTTTATGCAATTATATTAAATGAAAACCTTTTAAATTTTCAAATTATAATCCATAAACATTCCACAAGAACAAGCTGATCCTTATGTGACAACAACAATTATTTTTTTTTTAATTATTTATTGCTACACTACAACATACAAAAATCGATTCTTACAGGTAAAAATAAATAAACACATAAAGTGTTTTTTAAAAATTATTAAATTTACAAATACAATTCTTCTACTGTTTACAGATGCACAATATTACTTTTATTTTATTTTATTTTATATTAAATATTAACATTTTTGTTCTTAAGAACAATATTTAATTGAATTCGATTCTCAGAATTCGAATATTCGTTTTCCTCTATCACATGATTGAGCAGACGAAACTGGGAAGAGTCCATTCAAACGTTATTGAATTTGAATTTATTGCACGATTCAATAAAACTCATGTAGGTGATATATACTTCATATTTAGTTCGCAACATTTTATTTGTAACCATGACAACACCTTAATTTTTTTTTTTAGGACTGAGGGCCTATTAGTCTCAATCTGGGATTTTTGCGTTGTCGATTTCGATAGTTGGACATTTATCGAAATCTAAAATTTATCGAAAATATAATTGAATAATTTGAAAGCGATGTTATAATTTGAAAAAAAAAAAAAAAAAAAAAAAAAAAAAACTAATAGTCCTCCGTCCTAAGCTAAATTCTGCTTTTGCCAGAATTTCATCAAAATCTTTTTATTATTATTATTATTATTGAAAGAAAAAGAAAAGAAAATTAATAATAATCAGTATCGTTACAAGCGATATCGAAAAAGTTTTTTTAATAATTTTGAGTTAGGAAATGAAAAGTGCGCGTGAAATAATATGAAATAAAAATAAGTAAAAAAATGGATTTAATGATTTAATTTTTTTGTTTTTCAGGGGCTGTTCATGCATATAAAAAATGCGTATTAAAACGAGTCGAAGAAGGAAGCGAAATAAGTATTGAGTTATATTACGATAAATACGATACATAATATGATACGATATATTAGACCTATCGTCCAGGGTTAGTAGGCATTTTCGTTGAAAGAAATAGTTTGTTCGTTCGGTGCAACTTGCACATTAGTCCCGTGAGGTACAACTTTCACATTAGTCCCTTGAGGTACAACTTTCACTTTAGTCCCTTGAGGTACAACCTTTTTTTTTTTTTTTTTTTTTCCGTGTGAAAGCATATTTTATGTTTGGAAAAAAAAGTAATTTTTGTTTTGGCAACAATTAAAAATTTAAATGTCCATTTTTAAAGCTTTTACCAGGTTATTATTTTCACATTGTAATTAATTTTTAAAAATCTAATCAAAATTTCGTTACAAATAAGGTACTAAATGAAAGGGGCATGTTTTCTGAATCCGTCGGTTTAACTAACTTATCGATCGGACAATTAGATTTTTTAAAGTTAACTAAAGTATGAAACTTGCGTCAACACACAGGCAAACAGACTCAAAAATCTCTTAGCCATTTTATATATATATATATATATATATATATATATATATATAATTCATGTTTTACGTTATCAGACTTGAAAGAATGCTAGGAAAATGACTTCAAAAATCGTTATAACCATTACTCCTGAAAATATTGAGAAGCAGCATGTGGAGAAAGCTTTTTATTATATGCGAATTTAATATTAATTAAAATTTTTGTAGTCATTCTCATTCTATAGGGCTTTTTCCGAGTGATCAAGAACATTACTTCTCCTTTTTTATTGTTTAATATTTCATATTTTACTTTCGAGATTAAACCTTCAATGAAATACATGCAGTGTAACACTCTCTTTACACTCCTCAAATTGTAAAAGAATCCATCAAGTATTTCTTTAAACATTTGATAAAACTTTAAAAATCAGAAGTATCTAAGTAATTTTCTTTATATAGTATATTATCAGGAAGTTTAAATTAAGTATTTTATTCTTGTATCATATATTGATACTGGTTGAAAATTTTTAATGAGTTCCGACTTTCATTCCGCGTTGAGGAAGTCCATAGACGGGATTTATGTTGGCACATTTAAACATCCCTAAACTGCCTATAGGCAGGATTTATGTTAACACATTTTAATATGTTTGACTACAATAAACACTAAAAATTAACAGAAATTTTTTTATACACAAAAAAGCATTTTTCGATAAAATGTGACATGAAAATCATTTATTATTCATGTACAGGCCATACAAAAGAACTCGGGTTCGTTATCGACTACGTTTAAAAATTGCTCGAGAATCATTTCAAGTTGTATTATGAATTTTTTTATAAACTATGCTAAACTTAAGTGTTGGTGCATATGAAATTTATGGAGAGTATAGAGAATAAAACAAACTTTTTTATTCAGCGTAACTGAGAGAAGTGTTTTAATTAATTATACTACGTACTAAAAGCAATCAAATACTTTGACCTGCATAAAAAAAGTTTAAATTTGAATTTAAGGCTGTTAAAAATTGTTTGATTAAAATGCAGTGTAGTTCCACTATAAAAGATATATTATGATTAAAAAACGATGATTTTTCGTAACGTTAAAAACACATTTATAATGTATATTGTAATATTTAAACTTTAATTCTGACGCGGTTTCTGAATATGTATTTTTTATGGTTTAAGGATTGGGGTGTTGCTTTAAGGTCTTAATCACTAAAGTTCACGAAACCTTGATATATGGTTTTAAATGTTTTTTAAACCTCCACAAACACGCATATTTCAAACAAGATTCGAACCCGTCATCTAGCAATTGAAACCTAAAGCGGTCATTAGGATACCAGATAGGCACTATACTTTAAAAGAATATGATTCTCGTTTATAAAAATTTTAATATTAGGGCTGCCTAACCTCTTGAAATATAGTATTCATTTGTACTTTGAGTATTTTATTGCCATCTAAAATATTGATAAAATATTCAAATTTAAATGGATATAATAAATTATTAAAAATTAATTTATTTCTCTGCATTTTATGCTTTTCTGAATGATTAAAAAAAAAAAAAAAACATTTTTATTTCTTTATGTCTCACTAATTAGTTATTTTTAATTATAGAAAGAATTTCTACTGATAGCTTTTGTTCAATATTAACTTGCTTCATTATTATCTTACCTATCTACGTGATGTTTAGCAACATTAATTAAAATTCCTCTGAATTAATTGTTTGACAATATATAGAATACAAAAGAAATGAAATATTAATAAATCAGATTGTTATTAGGTTTGAGTTTGAACATAAATGAGAGGAACTAGGTGATATTTATTAATTACGCATTTTTATCCAACCTGCCAGATACACCTGTTCTCCAATAGTGATATCTTTAAAAATCATTGTTTATAAAATTTTGAAATTAATAAAGCTAATTTTCTGCATAATTTACGAAAGGCGTGTGACAAAATTGACGGAAATTTACATCGATAATGAAAAGGAAAATTGCAAAGGATGGAGGGTAAAATTTTAAATCAATAATGTCATAGCAGCTAATTAATTTCTTGTTTGTTTAAAGTCATTTAAATTTGAATAATTTTATGAAAAAAAAAAAAAAATTAAAAGATAGAGATTTTTTTTTTCTTTTTGATAGATACAATAACATAATTTAAATACTTTAACAGACCATTTTCTTTTAAGTGACGCTAAAAAATTATTTATTAAAAGTCGCTTTGAAATTCTGATTTTTTGTAAAATTTACCAGCTTAAAATAAGTAATTCTCAAGAAATCAAATCCTTGTGTTGCAGTGTGTAATATACCATAAGATAAAAGTCATAAAAATTTTTGAGTTCTTAAGTTTGACAGGTAAGGAAAAGAATACGAACCTAAAAAATCCTCGTTCTGAGAAAAATATACTCTATAACAAAAAAATCGACGCACCAAGAAGGAGTTATCCAAATGGGAAAAAAAATTTGTAGATGTGATGTACAGTCAGGCAAAAAAAAAAAAAACGCCCCCCCCACCTAATTTTACCGTAAATTATCGTAGAAACATGTGGTTGGTACCAATCGATTTGTAATAACGTCTAGTTTCTAATGATATAGTTAGATTTTGCTTAAGGGGTCGTCTACATATTAAAACTAGCATCAACTTCATTTTTTTCAATGGTAACCCCCCTTTTTTATAATTTATTTGAATTCTTTGGACAAAATCATCGCGGTAAATGTTATAGTTTATGTATTTTGCTCAATTCTTCACAGAGTTATAAGCTGTCAAACTATGAGGGTGCTAATGTTAAATTAATGTGACAAACATTAATTCATATCTTCCAAAATAATTATTATATTCAAATTCTGTTTTTTTTATATGATAGAATGAAGTGACCCAAACATATTCCATGCATATTTTTGATAAAAACTTTTTTTTTGAAATATGAAAATTATTAATTATTTCATATTTGAAAAAATTATGAATTATGACTTATGTTAATTTTTGCATAAATAGAACGGGCATCATCAGAAACATGGGTTTCCAAATTTACAGCTCGTTCTTAACATTATTTTTTGAGTTACAGTGATATTTCATTTTTAACTGTTGTTAGGGGGCCGTCACTTATAATAATTTGTATCCTCTGTGAGTAAATATCTGTATATATTTTGACGAAAAACTATTTTAATTTACCTTAATGTTATTCTAATTGTTTTCTAAGCAACATTTCGATGTTTATGATACAAATTGGATCATTTTTACAAAATTATCGCAATACAAGCGAGAGATTGTGAAAAAATTCCAAAAGAAATGAAGCCCCGCCTCCATATTGCGGAAACAATATTAAAAAAAACTAGTTTGTATACTCGTATATGACTCTATATGTGACGCTGGTATGCATAAATGTCAATGGCATTTACTACATTGAATGCTGAAGACAAAATTTAAATGATTTAATTGGAAGTATGTAAAATAATTTTGTTTTATAATGTAAAGTTTTAGAAAAATTCTGTAAAGGCGTGGCTTTCGTGCAAAAAGGAGTTTACTCGAATCTGAAATGTTAAGTCTTTGTTCTTAAATATTACATAACGTTTCCTAGTTTCTTGCTGCTAAAATTCTATTCTGTTCCTTTTGTCTTTTGTTTTTAACTTTAATATTCTGGGATTCGTGCACCTCAAGTTAAGTATCATGACGGTAAAAAAACGCGGTAAGGCAAGGACTATTATTTGAAAGAGCAATACGCAGTGAACAATACTTTTGTTTTTTCCTTTTTTTAAATTAATATAATTGATTTTTATTAATTTTTATCAGATTTTTTAAACTAAATTTTCTGTTTTAATCTTCTTGTAACATTTTCGCATTCGCTTACTCTACCGTTTATGCTATTTAAATTTTATCGCATGACGTAACATAATAAAATATAAAATTTTTATTAAATGTTTTTTTAATACTGAATAATAAAGTGTTTTTTTTTTTTTTTTTTTTTTTTTAAGCTGTTAAAATTTATCATTGAAACAAAGCGCAATATTATTTATTTTTTATTGTTCTAATCACGGCGTAAAACTGGCGTCACATTTATCACGGAAAAAGAATTTAAAACAAAGTAATATGTCTTATTACTTTTAAAGATATAGATATTTTACACATTTAAAATTAAGAATTCAAGTACAGTAGACGACTGCAGAACGGGGAGTATTCGTTCTAGGTAATAGGAAACAGTTCTTTCTATATCCATATTTCTTTTCATATGGATATACATAATAATTATACTTTTTCTAGTGAAAGCATTTGTATTCATACTATTTTGTTTATATAAATATGAATATAAGGAATATTCTTAAGAAATATCGTAACACACAAATTGTGAAAGAAACGCTCACTGAAGGAGTCACAGAATTCAAAATGACGTGAAACTACGCCAGTGGTCGCGAAAATGTTAAATATCCTTTTTCAGATTTTAGTTTAAATCTTGTTATCTATATTTTTGTATATTATCTATTGTTGGTTTGTACGCCTAAAATTAAATGTAAAACTTTATAGTAACACTTTCATGCGAGGCTTACTGTATAAAATAAAAATATACCCAACAAGAAGTAGATAATAATTGTTAGTTAGTAGATTTTAATTGTTCATATATATATATATATATATATATATATTTGTTTTTTAAATGTATTTTAACTTAAATTTTTGTCTCTTAAATAAAACAGCTTTGCTTTTAAGAAGTAGATAATTTTTTTTCTTAAATATTAAACACTTTTTTTTTTTTTTTTTTTTTTTTTTTTTAACCGCTATTAATATTATTAATATTGTTCTTTTACCTCGGTATCTAGATTTTTGTAATTCAACATTGTAGGGTTCATATGATTCAAACTATGTAATTTTTTTCGTATTTAGTGATGTATTTAACTATTCAATGTTTAATTTATTGAAACCAATAAAAATCTTTTAATTCATAAGCTAAAACAGAAAGTTCTGCGAATTTGAATCGTTTTTTATTTTATAATTAAAAGTTCTGAACTTTTTTTCCGGTGTGAAATTTAATAAATAATGTATATTGGATGGTAGATCACGATTTATTTTTTCTAACTGTATAGACGGTCCCCTAACATATTTTTATGTGTAACTCTCTTTACAATTGATTTAAAGCATATAAATAGGTATGTTTTCCGAACTGCCTTAATCTCAGAAATCTGAATATGAGGTCGAAAATAGGGGTAGTCATAATTTATATAGGGGTAGTCATAAAATTTATACGCGTTTATACGCGTTTTTATATGTAGATGACCCCTTAAGCAAAATCTAACTACACCATTAAAAACTAGACGTTATTACAGATTGATAGGTACCAGCCGCATGTTTCTACGAAAATTTACGACGAAATTAGGTGGGGGGGGGGGGGTGGCGTTTTTTTTTTGGCTGACTGTACATGTGAAGAAAATCAAATGACTACAGTTTCAGAAAATTTGGATGGTTTAATCAAGAGAAACGGCTTCACAAATGTCAACAAGTCATTAACGGATTGGTCCACTTCTGATCCTTATGTGAGCAAGTATTCAGTATGGTATTAATTGATAGAGTTGGCAGATATGCTCCTGCGAGATATCATGCTAAATTCTGTCAAACTGGTGCGTTAGATTGGCAAAATCCCGAACTGGTTGTAAGACCCTTTTCATGATTCTCCAAACGTTCTCAATAGGAGAAAGATCCGGCGACTTTACTGCCCAAAATAATGTTAGGCAATCAGGAAAACAAGCAGTAGAAACTATCTCTGTGAGCGGGCGGGCTTTATCATGCTGAAATATACGGTTAGAATTGAGAGATATGAAGGGAAACATAACAGGACATAGAACGTCATCGACGTACCGCTGTGCTGTAAAGGTGACACGGATGACAACCAAAGGAGTCCTGCTATGAAATGAAATAACATTCCAGACAATCACTCCTCGTTATCGGGCCGTATAGCTGGCGACAATTGTGTTGGAATCCCCCCTTTTTTCGGGGAGTCTCCAGACGCGTCTTCGTTGGTCATCGGAGCTCAGATCGGAGTGGTACTCATCACTGAAGACAATTCTACTCCATTCAGTGACATTGCAGTTCGAACGATCCTGATATCACTGCGAACGTGCTTGTCGGCATACAAAGTTTAATAGTAGTCCGCCCAAAGGGCACCGTGAGCTCAACCTCATTTCTCTGAACCTCCTATTAATGGTCTTTGAAGTCACCGAAGTACCAGTTGCACGTATGATCGATGATAATGATTAATTGGAGCTCTGAGTACTGCTCTGACGATTGATCGTTTCTCACTTTTTGTCCTCTCTCAAGACCGACGCTTTCTCCCTGACGCTGTGTTCGGCCATGGTTCACCCATTCCTGTCAATATCATCTAATAGTGGCATCACTCCTATTCATTTGTCAAACAATTTGCAGATTAAACCAACTGACTTCTTTGAGCCCAACTACACACCTCTCTCAAATGCTGTCATTTGCACATATTGTTTGCGCACCTGTATGGGAGGCATAATTACTGTCTATCTGAGTAGACGGAATGAAATTCTCGAAGAATTTATGACCTGGAATCAAAATTTCTCATGTTTAATATTCTGCCAATTGCGCAGTTAAGATGCGCTGCAGCGTAACGTATGCTCATTCGATTGCAGCCAAACTTTAAAATTTTGCATTTTCCATCAAAACCTGTATGCATGACAATTTGTGTCGAGTTTGCATTACTCTTTCTTGTTGCGTCGCTTTTTTTGTTATAGAGTGTACATTTAAAGATTTAATTGGTATATTTATTGGTAGTAAAATACTAGTAAGCTGTGTAGTGCAGTTACAAAGGACGAGAAATTCCAACACTTCTTTTCTTTTGATAAATATGCGTGATAAATCGCTAAAATTTTAAATTATTTATTGATATAATTAAGCAGCAATTGATTTATTTGTCAAATTTTGCGTATTTGGTCACCTTCAACTTATTTCAAAAATTCCAATTTCATAGATCTATCTCCTTTTGAAAATGAAATTTTGAACATTTGAACCTTTGAACTTTTTGAACATTTTGTACTGCTCTTTCAAAGTCATTCTGTCTAATTTAGTATTTATTATTATTATTATTATTATTATTATTATTGACTGCTAAATAGTTTAATCAGAAATTTTCTGTAAAACTAGGAAGTGGAATAGTGAAAGTAAGTACCATGCAAGTGGGGGGAAAAAAAAAAATGTAATAAAAGCAAAATAGTGATGCTCCTGTTTACATTGTTTAAAACTTTGTTTGGTTTATTTTCAATAAATATGTTAGCAGATATAACATATTTAACACCATTTATAAAAATAAAATTATATGTAAAGTGTATTTAAATAATTGTAATTTAAAACTTTTTCATTATTTAATCACTTCGCCGGCCACCGTAATTTGTGGGGAGTTGAGTTCCCCCAAATTATCTCCGGATGGCCTGTGGGGCGGTTAATTTCATTTAGGATCATAGTTGCAAACTTTAGCACTTTTTGGCTACCCGAAACAAAATTTAATACAATTTTTTTACAGATTTCTGTAACTGCTTTCACTAGTTACTTAAAATGAAAATTTCCATTGAAAATTTACGCTGTAAAAAATTTGTAAGATATTTGGATAAAGCAATGTTCCAAATTGGATATTATAATACAAAATGGATTGGATTATAATACAAAATGGGTCAGAAAATCTATCTATTTCGAGTTTACAAACTTGTTATGTATGTTTCACTACCTTATTTTATATTTTTATCTATTATAAATAAAGACGTTGTAGAAAATATTGTATCACTCACCTCTTATAAAAAAAATCTAACATGCGTAGATGATCTAAGCAAAATGTAAACATTTCGTATGTATACGTATGTATCGACAAAAATATAAAATAAGATAGTGAACCATACATAACAAGTTTGTAAACTCAAAATAGATGGATTTTCTGACCCATTCTGGGTTATAAACAGAACTTTTCAATTTGGAACATTGCTTTACCCAAATATCTTACAATTTTTTACCTATTTTAGATTTTTTTTTTTTTTTTTTAAACAGTGTACGGTAGCCAAAAAGTTCTAAAGTTGATAACTATGTTTAGGATAGAATAATGGTTGCGTAATAGCTTTAGATGTTTTAGAACGGATAAATCATTAATAATTCATCATATCTTTGAACTGTAGGCAGCTTATCTTCTCCTGTGTTTTCTTATCTTCTCGCAGTTTTGGCTTATTCAGAGATATGTTATAAACAGGCACACACAGTAATATTATAGTGTAACCATGTTTCCTAAAACTAGCAGTGAGGAACAGTCCAAAAGCCTGAAGGGGTGCCAAATTAACTGACAGCTTAGGATTTGGAAAACATCCAGTAATTCGGCGCTCCCTTATCACTTATTTTCTCTGAATTAGATGACAATCTCCCCTATTTTAACACTCGACTCGTTGAGTCAGCGCTTGCGCAGAGGCTTCCCATGGTCTCAAGAAATGTGGTCGAAGAATATATATTAAAGTACCAAATTTAGAATATTATATTATTTCTATTGAAATCGCACTTCTTTAATTCAATAATTATATATTAACATTTCAATTGAAATTTGTGTTTCTGCTGAAACAGTTTATTATAAAATCATTATTGATGTAATTGCACAAATTTTCAAAATTATTTCGAAATATTTTAACCTTCCTACCCTGTATGGGTCGATTCGACCCATTTTTAAAATTGATCTTTTGATATCTTCTACAGATTTTAATTTTGATTGTTCAAGCATTATGTATGCCTCAAAAATATGCATTCGTTTAATATATGATGTTTTCAGAGTCATTGGTTTGTTTTAAACCACCCCAAAAAAATATGTGACATATTACCTGTCTGGGTCGATTTGACCCACATTATTAACATGCATAGAAATGCTTAAAACACCAATTTTTTCTTTTCAGTAGACTTCATTTTCAGGAATAGTCAATAGATGGCGATAGTTGTCGGAAACGTAGATGTAAAATGAGCTCCATAGATATTCTTTCTTAAGACCTAAATTCAATCTATACAAAGTGGGTCGATTCGACCCATACAGGTAAAACGTGCATAGAAACGTGTATTAACATGCATAGAAATGCTTAAAACACCAATTTTTTCTTTTCAGTAGACTTCATTTTCAGGAAATAGTCAATAGATAGCGATAGTTGTCGGAAACGTAGATGTAAAATGTACTCCATAGAAAATCTTTCTTAAGACCTAAATTCAATCTATACAAAGTGGGTCGATTCGACCCATACAGGTAAAACGTAACATTTTTTCAACAGGGTAGGAAGGTTAAGGAATAAATGCACGGGTGGTCTGTTTTATCATCAATATTTTCATGTAATCAATTTAACACTATATCACTGTTTGTGATTGCAGTTTTTCATTATCTTCATCTATATTTTAATTAATTTATATATCATCTTAAGAATCCACCACTAATCTAAGGAAGAAATAAAAATATTATGAAACATAAATATTATTTAAGTTTCTTTTTTTTTTTTTTTATTCCAACGTTTTTTTTTTACCTCTATGTACTGACGTTTCTTTAATGAACCGTTTCAATAAACACTCACTTATTACTACGATGGTGTGATAAGACTAATTATTTCAGAGTTAAATTGCTATGGTACCGCCCCGTTTTCCTCTGACTCTTTCACTATATGTTTACCCAGCATTTTTCTCCTTTATTTACCCCGGAAAAATACTACCAAGAAAAAAAAAAAAAAAACTATATAAATATAGTTGTGGAAGAGCCAGGTAAAAAATACGTACGGTAGAAATTCTGAAAATTTATTGCTTATATTTTTAAAAAGTTCTCTTAAGTAACTATAAAAAATTTATCTGAGTTTTTCTTTCTTTTTTTAATCATTATGTAGTAAATAAAAGGTTAATAACCTATCAGCATAGATACTTAGTCATGCCATAAATTATGTTACACCAAAATATGTCTCTAAAAAATTACCAACACAAGATTATTAATTTTTTATTTTATTTATTTATTTATTTTTTTAATTACAACCTTTTATAAGTTAAAACAAAAATGGAATTTTTCAAAATGTGCCCCTTTTGCTTCGACACAAGCTCTGAGTCTCCGGGGCCAATCATCTATTGCAGTACGCACCACTTCTTGTGGGAAATTGTCCACTGCTTTTACCAAAGCAGATTTTAGGCTCTCCAAATTGGTGTGTCCTCTGCGGCAAGCCATCCCCTCAAGGTGAGACCACAGTCGATAATCCAAGGGGTTTGAATCTGGGCTTCCTGAAGGCCAATCTGAAGCCTTAATGAACTCTGGAACATTCATTGCAAACCACTGTTGAGTCGTCCGAGCTTTGTGTGCAGGAGCCGAGTCCTGCTAGAAGACCCAATGTTTTCCAGCAAAGAGGGTTCCACTCAGAGTTTTCACTACTTGTTCTAAAACATCTTCTTGATAGTTTTTGGCTCGAGTTTTAACCCCTTGTTCACAGAAATGGAGTTTTGTGGTGCCATCAAAACTGACTCCCCACCACACCATTACTGAGGTTGGCCTCGTTCAACTCTCCCAATTTTTTCCTGAGCTTCCAAAGAGTTGTGAGCATAAACTTTGTCGTTCTGGTGGTTAAATGTTTCTTCAATGTTGAAAATTTATTCATCTAAGAACAAGATGCTGCGGTGGAGACCATTAGCGTACCGGCTCAGGAGAACCTTGGTTCTTTCAGCCCTAATTTGTTTTAGGGACTCTGCGTGAGTCTTTGTCCAGTTTTTCTACGATATTCACTCATCTTAAGGTCTTCTTTAATTATCCTGGACATGGATCTTGGTGAAATATTCATCTCCCGGGGCATGATTTTCTGTTTTCGGAGTGGATTTCTCCGAATTCGATTTTCCACAGCTTTGATGGAATTTTTTGTCCTCACAGACCTGGGACGACCTGATCGGAGCCTATCCTTGACAGATTGGGTTGCTCTGAAACGGGTTATGGTGCGCCACACAAACATACGGTTTATACCCGAAGATTTAAGCAACCTGAAAATCTCAGAGTTGGATTTACCTGCCTTGTGAAGAGCAATAACTGCATAACGAATCTGTTCAATGACTCGCTCCATTTTCCTGCAATGAAAGATGGACAAGAAATGAGTGGCATTTTAAAGCTATATATCAAACATAAACACTGGGCAAAGGACAAGTTTCTGCGGGCTCTTGTTTGTTTTCATTTACAAATCTAAAAGTTGTAACAGAACTTATGGCAAGACTAAGTAGTTACGCTTATCAGGGCCTGACTCTGTCACGCTAAGCTTAATAGATTTCCTTGGACTCTGTGTGTGAACGAACGTTGCCACTTTAAAATATTAAATCATTAAAATATTAATTATTTTCATACTTTAGTTAATCTTAAAAAATCTAATTGTTCGATCGATAAGCTGTTTTATTCGACGGTTACATAAAAATCGCCCCTTTCATTTGGTACCTTATTTGTAACGAATTTTTGATTAGATTTTTTTAAAATTAATTAAAACGTGAAAATAGCCATTTTTTTTCAGTATAAAATGAAATATACTTTCACGTAAAAAAAAAAAAAAAAAGGAAGAAATATTAAATTTGCTCATTCTTATGAAAAAACGACGTCTATAAAATAATAATTATTATTTTAAATTTTAAAGGTAACGTAGTGGTAAATAAAGTGCGAAAATTTCCCACGGGCTTGCTAACAAATGAATTATTTGAAGTTAGAAATAAATAAAATGAAATGATCATTTTTCAACGTGTGCCTTAGTCGCCCTACAACTAACTAGTCATAAATATTACTCAAAAAGCACATTTTAATCTTAGTTTTACATAATATAGATTTATTAAACATATCACTTTAACATTTACTATGTAGACATTTACTACATTTACTACATTACAGAATAACGTTTTACTATCCCATATTTCTCTAATACAATCTAAATCATTTTACTAAGGAAAGAAAAGCGGCACAAAAATGAGAAATTGTAACAATTTCCAATTTCCTTACTTTTCAGATATAAATGAATAACCCATGAAACATGTGTAGATCATGAAATGAAATTTTCCTTCCCACTCACACGATAAATGTCGTGTCAGATGGACTTGATAAACGAAATTGAAGGTTTTTCGCCTCGCTTTAAACGTATAGTCCATTTCTTTTTGGGACCGCCATATTTTTAGGGTATAACTTCTGAGAAAAATACGTTTTAGATCAGCTTCTACTTCCTGATTTGACATATTCAAAAGCTGATATTTTTTCAAATTTTGCGTATAACTTTTTTTTAAAAGTTTGGTTTATGAATTTATTTATTATTATTATTATTATTTCATTATTAAAAAAAACATTTATAACAATACATCTGTCCCTTCAATTGAGAGTAATTTCTTGGGAATTTTTATAAAACAAGTTTTTATTATTATTATTAATAACTCCATTTACAAAAAAAAATTATGAACACTGTTTTTTTTTTTTTTTTTTTTTCCGTGTGTGTGTGCGTACGTGTGACAAACTCTTTGATGCACGTAAAATCTGGCGCAGCTGCAATGTACTCCATCTTCCGAAATTATTGCCTATGGGAGTTACCGAAACGGACAGCAATGCTCTTCGTAAGGGCTATTCACATGGAACGGGTTCTACCCTTGTCAGACGACCAGGAAATTTGAAAAACGATGAATATACAGGTAGGTAGGTAGGTAGGTAGGTTGGATTTTACGTCGCACTAGTGCTACGCAATGGGCAATTGGAGACGGTCTGGGACTCACCCCTAAAGGTGGTCCGGAAAATTGCCATCACAGTTCCATCACAATTTTGATCCTCCACGGAAGGGATGGCTCTCCCTCTTCGGTGACCCCCAAAGATGTGAATATACAGAGTCATCGTAGAGGGTCAAAATTATGAGGACATTTTCCGAATGTATGAATACTAGACCTCAACAATTGTCTTCTGCATAGATGTAGTGCCACGTTAAGTGCACTTACGCATTCTGATAAATTCTATTAACGTAATTTTCATTTACGTTAATGTGCAATGAGTTATGTTGGGTTGGGTTAATTAACGTCGCGCTAGAACTGCCTAGTAAGCTATTGGCGACAGTCTGGGATTCAACCTAGGGTTGATCCCCACGTGGAACAGATAATCTTGGTAAATGGTGGAACGTTTTATTATTATTATTATTATTATTATTATTATTATTTACTTTGTTTAACGTAGTAATGGAATTATATATATATATATATATATATATATATGAATAACTAGATAACTGCAGTTTAATTAATATGCTAGTTGAGTGCAAAGAGTAAGCATCAAAATGTATAACACAAAAATAAGACAATGGTTGCACCAAAAAAAAAAAAAAAAAAAGTCTTACTGGAAAAATCAAATTAATTTTGTTAACTGATTTTGTTATTTTAACTATAATTTTGTACAGTTAACCGAAACAACTTGCTTCGATTGACCAATAGAATATGGTTGAAGTAAGTGTCACTGTCATTGGATAGTGAGATAAGCTACGTTAAAGATGACTCTGTAAACAGCTATGTACTCCTTTTGATTCTGATAAAAAATTTTTGCTGAGGGTATATATGTATATATAGATAGATAGATATAAAGTTGAGACAGATATAAAGTTGATTATATACTATTGACTATAGAGAGATATAAAGTTGATTTAACAGTATTTTCTACACTGTTAAAAATTTCAGTTCAAGGTTGAACCAAATGTTGGTACTACACTAGCTTCAGTTTGCTAGGTTGAACCAAAACTTGGCACAACTATAGCTGCAACCATGCGATGATGAAACCTTCTACTATTATTTGGTGCTTCTTGTTGAAAAAAAGTACCAAATTATGGTAAAAAATTTCTCCATCTTATGGATGTAGCTATTGCTGTACCAAGCCTTGGGTTAATGAAGTGCCAAATAATGGTAAAAGGTTTCACCATCGCATGGTTGCAGCAAAAATGTACCATGTTTTGGTTCAACAAAGGACAAAAATTTTAACTGTGTATGCTTAACAACTTTTTTTTTTTTATGTTTGTGGGTATAATGGATTATTTAAATGACGCATAAATATCTTCAACATCCTTGCGATAAATATCGCCTTAAGATAGACTTAATGAATTGATTTACCTTGATATAAACGATTTCTTTTCTTTTCTTTCTTTCTTTTTTTCTTTTTTTTTTTTTTTTAATCTTTCTTTTTTTACAATATAAAAAACAATGACTTATGAGAAAATATTTTCTCACAATCATTTCTTTACAATTTTAAATATTGATATTTTTAAAAATTTCGAAGACTTTTTTTTTTACACACACACATTTATATATACATATAGAATTTTCGTCTACGTTATTTATTTAATTCGTTTTAAAATTTTATGTTCATGTTATTCACACCATTTTTTTTTTTTAAGTGAAAGAGTAATAGAGATGCCAATAACTTTATATGTATACATTATATAACATATAAATAAATAAATTCTTATTTTTTATATATAAAAAGTAAATAATGTAATAATAATAACCAGGACTTTCAATTGCATCAAAATAGCCTCGTCAAAAATTGAGAGTAATACTAGTTTAAAAACCTCGAATTGATCTGTTTGATAATATACTTTTTAACCATGAATTACAACAGATGCCCTATAAATATATATTTTTAAATAATTTTAACATTTTTTTTTTCTTAAGGGTAATAATTTTCAATTAATTGCATGTGTATGAAGAATAATACATTTTACGCAAATGCCATAAATCGTGAAAGCATGCGACAAATTTTCGGATCGAAATAATTAAACACTAACATCGATCAGGCAAAAAATAAATAGAAACAAGTGCAGTATGAAAGCAGTATCCGATTATCTTCCTTATTATGCTTTAAAAGAAATGTGAAGTCTAAGCATATCGATGGATATAGAGTTTGTGGTTAATTTTACAGAAAATGAAGTATATTTCTAATAGTCAAAGTACAGATGGATAGGCATAAAGACGAATCGAAATGTCAAAAAATTTATTTATTTAAATTTTTGAATTTTTTAGAAAATAATAAAAGGGAAATAAAGTTGCTGCTGATGGTTCCTTTGGTGCAATTTTAATTTCCTTCAAAATTTTAAATTGACAAATTCATACATAAAAAATTCTTTGGTGTCTAAACCGTTGTTAAATGTAAGTGAAGGCAATTACATTACATCAGAAAATCTCCTTTCCTTCTTTTAATTTTAAAGTGTTTTTGAATTGGTTAAAATGAGAAGTGGACACCGTTTTAAAGTTCTGAGCTGAAATTTCAATACCACCTCTTTTAATGTCTTTTATTTATTTATTTATTTTATTAGGTGGTATTCTTTCTTTAACGTTTGAATTATTATAAGAAAAATTGTTTTTTTAAATTGAAATTAAATTTATATGAACAATTTTTTTTTTTTTTTTTTTTTTTTTTTTTTAAGTACAACAGGACTATTTCTTTCAATATGCCATTTTGCGTCGTTACCAATTTATTGTGTTCCACTTCGAAAATGCCTGCCAACATCCAATTTTACCACTTAATGTCGTACTTTATCTTAAAATATGTTGTAAAATCCGCAAAAACTTTTATATGCATATATTTTTTTTCACTTTCCATCATTGATTGAACTCACAACCTTCTGGCTTGTAGTTGTGCACTCTGACCACAGAGCCAACGGGTGTTGGCTGCGTCTTTCCTGATTATTTAGACTAGTGTTTTAGATATATTTAAACTAAAACTCTGAAATTTATTTAAAATGCGTGTTATTTTCCGATTTATAAGACGAGTATATTGATATTAATTATGTTTTTGAGAAATTAATGGATAAATATTAATTAATCTGTGATGACTTTTGAGTATAATTGAAATATCGAATTACTAGTTTATAGTTTTTTTTAAATATTATGCTTTGTTCTGTAGAAATTGAAACTGTTAATTATTAATAATAAATACGAAATTGTTATTAAGATTATTTTACTAATTAAGATATTTAGTAAATGAGTATTAAACAATTAGGGGAAGATACTATACAATTAATGCATTCAAATTTTATTAATTTATTTGGGATTAAAAGTCAATTTACTGAGCGCCCTCTATTATTATTATTTATTTATTCAATTATTTATTTTGAAAGGGTGTTAAAATACAAATATAAGTAGTTCTATCATACTAAATTAAATTCTGTCATAGACAGAATTTCTTTCTTTTCTGTTTTTTTTATTATTATTATTATTTTTTAGTAGTAAAGAAAACCAGGAAAAAAAATAATGTTTCGCAAAAAATGTACAAACATATAAAATTTATACGAGGCACAGAATATTTTAAACTTTTGCGTTCTTAGTTTCATTAACTTTGTTACATTTTACTGAAGAGAAAAATAGAAAATGAGAATGTGTAAATTATTACGACTACTTTGCCGTGTAGCTTACCCTAAAGGCCAAACGCTAAAGTCAAAGAGTTTGGAATTCTAAAAAAACTTTGTCAAACCGAAAGCAAGAGTTCAAGTGTTTATTGTAAGAATTATTTAAACTGTGGTGGCAGCAATATATTGTTTTCGAATTTAAAAATGAAGAAAATAATAGTCTGGACAAATAAATTATTTTTTTGCCAAGAAAAAAAAAAAAAAAAAAAAAAAAAAAAGAGGATGTTTAATTTTTATAGTTTTATTAGCTTAATAAATACTGGATTAGTATTTAAAATAAAATATTATTATCATTACTCATATTATTACTCATGTTATTTTTATTAGCGCAGTTTCATGTAATTATTAACATTACTTATTTTAAAATTTAATACTTCTGAAAAATGCCCCATTATTTATAGCAGTTTAGGAAGAATATACAGTAACTAATTTCAGCGTTTGAGACGCCTAAATAGTTAATGCTCTTGTTTCATTTCCCAGGTGCCGAGTTCAAGTGCATAGATGTTGGCAGTTGTTTGGAATCCACTTTAAGTCGTAGGTTCCGGTTGAATGAGCCTTAATGTTCAAAGTATAACCGTACGTAGAGCGACAATCAAAACTAAACCAACAGCGCTTAAAAAAATTATTTGTGTTTGGTCAACTTTTGAAGACTAGTCTTCTAAGACCTCTTCAGGTTTCTGTATTCCTATTGTATATTTAAGTAATGAAATCCAGTGACAAAAAACTTAACGAATCAATTTATTTGAATTACTGACCCCAGTTTCATTTAAGGGGGTCTGGGACACCAAATTTTTGTTTTTATTATTTATTCATGAATTGCTATAATTATTTTTTCTGAAATTGGAGCTTTTTTGACGATGAAGTTGAGCAAGAAAGAATCTTAAAAAAAAATTTTTAACAAAATTTTAAAAATTTTAATAAAATTTTAAAAATAAAAAATAAAAAATTTTGATAAATTTAAAATTTGTTAAATCTCATGAACTAATGGTTCAATTTACATACTTTTTTAACTCTTATATACAGAAAAGATTTATCTTCAATTTGTATTCGGTATTTTTAATTAGGAGCAAAACTTTTTAGGTAATCCAAAAGTTATGCATGAAATAAGTACTCTTTTCAAATTAAAATCAATATTTAAAAAAACTATCATTATAAGCAGAAATCCTGAAGACATATTGAAGATAAATCCTTTCTGTATGTAATGGTGAAAAACGTTTGTAAATTGAACCATTAGTTCATGAGATATAACAAATTTTAAATTTATCAAAAAATTTTAATTTTTTAAAATTTAATTTAATTTTTTTTTTTTTCTTTTTTTTTTTTGAGATTCTTTCTTGCTCAACTTCATCGTCAAAAAAGCTTCAATTTCAGAAAAAAATAATTGTAGCAATTCATAAATAAATAATAAAAACAAAAATTTGGTGTCCCGGACCCCTAAAATGAAAAATAACAAACTGTTTTATATTACTGATAAATTTGTATGCGACGGAACTCAGTCCAAATTAGATGCTCTTCTCAGTATTTCACTCGAAGCGAGCTGTATTCGACTTAATCACAAACTGAACCTCAACACGTTGAGCGCCATGCCAGCTATTATAGATTCTAGACATTTTGTCATATATCTTTAAGTACTGAAGGAATCATCTTGAAACTTTAGGAGTGTGCAGAACATGTTATATTTCAAGCATTTCAGTGACAGTTTTACCCCGAAAGTAAAAGCAGTACCGATAAAAAATTAAAACGTTGAGCGCCCTGTCAGCCATCGGTGGCTGACAGTGTCAAATATGATATAAGGCCGCGTCAGCCATCGGTGTCGGATATAAAATAGGATATAACACTAAAAATATTACATTTAATGATTGAAAATTTATTAAAAATTTGCTTAATTTTTATTTATTACAGGAGGAATCATTATGGAATTTTAATGGATTTTAAGAATTTGCATGGCGCTCAACGTGTTAAACACTGGAGAATCAGTTTGTTCTCAAACGCCACCTTCTCCCCAACAAACTTACTCAAATCTAATTAATTGGCGATTTTCACAAAATCCAAAGTTTTTTTTTTCAAACTCGCAACGCCTAGGTATCATTTCGTAGAGTACTTTTATAAAAATTGAACTTAAGACTTGAAACCATTGCGAATTCTTTGTATCTTTCAACTTACAAATTTCCTAAAAAAAAATTATGAGGCCTTATGAACGATGCATGTTTAAAAACTAGAACAAATGCGAGAAAAATATTTACTTTTAGACAGGCCCTGATTACCTAATAGGCACGAGAAGCATGTGCTTCCCCTGGAAAATTTTGAAAAGCCCCCAATTTAAGCAAAAAAATGGGCCCCGAATTGTAAGCTTGTAATATAAAAGCATTGTCTGATTATAAAACGTCACAGTCCTACCTGACTGCACAACTGTCATTTCTAGATTATATAGGATATATGCTAATAAAGCTTTTACAAATTCATTTATAATGGAATAATTTCATATATTGTGGTGAATATAGGCTTTCACCAGTTTATAACTTGGTACAAAAACCAAGTGAATTTGCTTGACTATATTTTAAGCGAATGTACTTGTCCTCAATTCAAGGTAACTACAAAATTTAATGAAAAATTTATAAATTTTTCAAGATATTTTCATGAGTCTTTAGACCAAGATATCAGTGGGGGCCCCCAAATGGATTTGTGCTCCCCCCTCAATTGTAAGGTTAATCGGGCCCTGCTTTTAGACGATTACAGAAATTCAAGGTATTGAATAATTCACTAGATTTGTCACTCTCTAAGAAGTCTAAAACAAGTAAATGAGATTGACTGTTTGAGTGCGTATTTGTGTCACATAATTGTTACCACTATGGGCAATTGGTGACCAATTAAATCAGAGATAAAATTTTTAAATTACACAAGATAGAAATTGGTACAGTCGTTAAATTTAAACCTATTGTTTGAATCTCTTTTTCAAAGGTCTAAAATAACATTGAAAAAGAAAATGTCCTTTTTTAATTATAAAGTATATTTTAAAGAATTTTAAATTGGTTAGAACGAGAAAAGTCAATTATTTTAAATTAGAAGTTTAAATTTTAAAAC
Organism: Salticus scenicus; assembly: GCA_963930645.1. NCBI lineage: Eukaryota > Metazoa > Arthropoda > Arachnida > Araneae > Salticidae > Salticus > Salticus scenicus. Next base: position 34,982,124 of record OZ005650.1, on the reverse strand, counting down.
CAATTCTATTAACGTCTTATTTATTTATTTCTTTGATAGTATTGTTTCTTTAATGTTTAAATTATTGCTAAGAAAGGTTGCTTTTTAAAAATTAGATTGGGCGTATTTGAACAATTGTATATTTTTTATTTCTTTAAAAGAATGGTATGTATGCTAGTTCTGTTCATACCTGCAGGAAAAAAAGTCCCACAAAAATCTACAAACAAAGGAAAATCTATTTAAGAGACAATTTCAATGCTTTTGAAAAAGTATTTACTAAATTTTGTGTGCTTATTACATTAACTTCGTTACATTTTTCAGGAAATAAGAATAGTAAATAAAAATGTGTAAAATCCATTCCCACAGAAAAAAAAAAAAAAAAAAAAAAAAAAAAAAATACGAGACAAGTTTGAAGTAAAATGGGACTTTGCCTCGGGTTAAAAATCTTCTCTGAAATCTGTATTTCCCATGAGATGTATAAAAGACGTTGACGTAAAGAGTTTAATCTAGACTCAAAAAAATATTACTTGCAAGGGAGTTTATAGAAAATGATTTTTTTTTCTCTCTGTCTTACTGGAGACGACGATTTTTGAAATAATAAATTAAATAGAAGAAAAAAATTGCCTAGGCGTAATCCTTTTTTTTTTTTTTTTTAAAAAGTCTCAAAAAAAAAAAAAAAAAAAAAAAAAAAAAGCTGTGACACACACAAAAAAAAAAAAAAAAAAAAAAAAAAAAAAAGAATGGAAGAAGAAAAAATAAAAATATAAAAGATTCATTTAAAAAATCCGTTATTGTTCATAATTGAAGAGATTCAATATTAAGTTAAAATATTCTTTTGTTTTAAGCAATATTTATTGTTCTTGTTTTTCTATTTAAAGAAAACAAATATTAAAATTAAAAAAATAAAAAAATAAAGTAAAACGTTAAATAATTTAATAGCAAGAAAATTATAATACATACTTTCGTGTGAACGAATTTAACTAACAAAAGAAATAAATAAATGTTTAAATGCTATCTTTGCTCAATAGAAAATAATGATTTAAAATTTGAAAAAAGTTATTTTTCTAAATGAGGTTTAGGTTTATGAAAATTAATTTATTTTTCTCTACTATTATTTTCAAAAACAACAAATGAAAAAAAACTCTTTTTAATTTTATGATTGCTTATTTCCTATTACTCATATCATATTTTAACCACATGACAGAACTCAAAGTGACTTTTGCTTTGAAAACCACAATAATAATTTATTGTTTGTTTATTTATTCACAGAAATTCGATGATTAAATAAATAAAAAAATATCATTAAAAAGTAATGGTACTCAAAATATAAGACACTTTGACCTTTTTAACATTAATAAACTACATGTTATATCTTTAAATACGTTAAATGCGCTTTTTCTTTAACATTCTGACCGCAAAAAAAAGGATTAGTCTTAGGATCTACTGATACAATATTAATATTTAAATAGTTCTAAAATTATCTGTCTCTCTACTATTTTTTTTTCTTTATCTTGCTATGGTATTCAACCAATAAAATCAAAGAGAATAAAAATTTTTAAATTTTTTACTAATACTTATAACCTACTAAAACATTTTTAATATTTGAATAATTCTAAAATTTTGACTTCTTTACCACTGTTTTTTAAAATATTTATTATGGTATGCAATGGAAAAAATTAGGAAAAATAAAGATTTCTTGTATTTCTACTGATACTTATGATCTAATTACTAAAACATTTGTAATTAATTTTTTTAAACCTTTATTATGGTATGGAACATTTAAAACTAAGGAGAATAAACAGCTGTATATTTTTTCTTTTACATATGATCTGAACTGACTAGTTCTAAAATTACCTGGTTCTCTACTACTTTTTTTTTTTTTTTTTATCTCTATTATAGTATACAACGCATAAAATCAGAGAGAGAGAGTAAAGATTAGAAATATTTCTACTAATACATATAATCTACTAAGATAATTTTAGTATTTAAATAGTTCTAAAATTATCTGATTCCCTACTACATTTTTCAACTTTATTATATGCGATATCATAAAAACAGGAATAATGAAGAGGAGAAATAGTTTGAAATTTCCAGAATAAATAAAATTTTATTCATCTATTGTAGAAATTAAGAGTATCTAATTAAATGATTAATAATAAGTCAGTCTAGCTGTCGAAGAAAATCACAGAAAAATCCTAACGTCTAGGTTGATAACTGCGACCTCGGTTCGAGTCTGGCATATCTCGTTTGCCAACTTTGAGTGCTGATCTTTTGGCTACTGGTGGGTGTTAACTCCTGAAACTTTATGCCTATTAATTTTAAAAGTAAAATTTGTTTTTTATGTATTTTTGAATGTTGAATTTAGAAAAAAAAAATATTAAAAAAGAATTTTTCGTAAAGAATTAAAAGAAAAAAATCTGTAAATTTTATGTAATTTATAAACCGTATATTTAGTCACAAAGATAGTGGTGTCGGAGTGAGTGTTGCGACTAATTTACTTGGCGAGGGTCCAAGATCTCTGTGATGCTTCGTGGGGATCTTTTTAAAGAATCTTGGTCAGTTCGTATTCACGAGAGTTTCAGAAGAGAACACGGAAAACTCCAAACAGCTAAGCCGACGAGCATGACATCTGTTCGAATTTAGCACCTCTCATTTAGTACCTTTGACACTGCATGCCCTTTGCTCATGAAGAAAGTAGATTAATTTTAAAATGTATTGAAATGCAGTTGAAACAAATAATTATTTTTACAACTGAGACGAAAACACCTGTTAATACGGTCAATTTGTTTGTTGAGAATGATTCACCATTTAATTAATAAGCCTTTTAACACTTTTTACAATTTATATTGTAGAAAAATCTTTTAAAGAACATAAACTGCGAAAAAAAATATAATAATAGCAATTAAATCGAATGTTAAAGAAATATGACAATTCTCATTAAAATAGTTCTTTAGTCATTTTTACTACATTCGTAATATTAATAAACAAATTGATACAGAGAAACTTTTTCCTAAGTAGATCCGTTTATAAAATATCTTTAAAAACCAAGAAAATAAAGATTACACGGAAAGTGAAAATTTGATCTAACACCTATAACTTACTTAAGAAGTTAAAGATATTTCAGATAATCTAATATGATTTCTGCTACATGTGGGCCCACCAACGGCTAAGCGGTTCCGCACTCAAAGCTGGTAGACGTGATGTGCCGGGTTTGATCCCAGGTCATACTTGTTGGCCTAGCCGTTCTGAGTTTTACATGGTTTTCTCCGAAATTTGCGTAAATACGAACTAGGAGCCCTTAGAAAGACTTCCACGGAAGACACTTCCCCTAAGGTCTAGGTCTCTAGAACAGTCAATCGGCCTTATTCTCAAACACCAAGACACTATCTTCTTCATGTGGCCATAAAATGAAAATGTATAAAAAAGGTTTCAACTTTTAAATCCAAGCCTAGAAAATTTGTGAATGTGACTTACCAATCAGAGAACACTAGAATATAAAATTAAGGTTAGGAAGAAATAATTATTCACGAGAGTCTATTTTTATTCTATTGTGGAAAGTTATAAGCACATGGCTAATTATTCTACGTTTTAAATTAGATAAAAAAATAATTTAGAACTGCCTAAATTAGAATTTTTAACTGGTAGTAACTAGTTAAATTTCATAAGTAGTTTTCAATATTACTACTTTGTTTTTCGCCTCTTTTACATACGTTCTTTATAAAAATGCAAAGATATATATTTCAAGTATTCTTTAACTTAAGAAACAATTACACAGACTACTTCTTTAAATTTCCACAAGAGATACACTTAACTGATATATGAAAAAATATAATATTTTAAAATACAACTTAGACTTTCTTTAAAAAGATATAGATATGAATATATTTATTTCTCTAAGAAATACAATTTACACAATTATAAGGATGGAAACCTTAAATAACATGGTCTTTAACAAAATTATTAACAATTTTCGTAAAAAAAGGGAAAGATTAACTTGCGTAAGTCTTAAAAATGACGTGATAGAGAAATAAACATTTCTTACTCTACAACTCATTTTAAGGGGTAGTTTATGATTCTGTTTTATGGTTTCTACCAGCTCAATAAAAGAAGTCCCATGTAAGAGAGGTTTAAAAGCCCCATAAATAATCACATGTAAAGAAAGTAAAAAATATTCTTGAAACATTTTATGTGAATATAATGAGAAATCGTTCAACATTATTAGTAAGCTAGAGATAACACATAGAAAAAACAAAAATTTACGAAATTACTTATTTAAATCATAAAATTTGTTCTTAAGTTTTAGTTTGTAAAATAGTACGTAATACTTTAATTCTTTCAAGCGTTATGTTCATTTTAGTTAACGGTGAAATTGGTTTAATCTACATAGTTAGAAGATATGTTTTGTATTTTCTGAATGAATAAACACTGAGGAATATATATATATATATATATATGTATATACCGCCTTCCTCCAGAATGAATAAGTTGCCATTTTCTGAATCCCTTAACTAGAAATACAGATTTCCGAGCTATGCGCATAAGGCACGTCAATAAACTGAATAGACGAAATGATCGAGATTTCTAGTCTACAAATTTCTAGATGGTGAAACAATATTCTGAATCTTTTGTGTGGCGAGAAATTCTCGCTTAATTATCTAGAATTGAGTCATAAACCAAGATTATAGTTGCAGAAACCCGCCTCTTGTGTTAGCATTTATTTAGAGATATTTTTAAATAGGTTTGACCTTGATAATATAGACGAACTCTCTAGAATTCTAATAGGAGTTTCTAGAACTCGCTTTCAAAGGGAACTAGAATTGATAAGGATGACATGGAACTATTTTTTCTAGAGCCTCGATTTAGAATCTAGATGTCAGTTACAGAACTTTTTCTCAGTGAAGAAAATTGCATTAAATATGTTTTTTTTTTTTTTTTTTTTTTTTTTTTAAATTCTTATGAGATGGGTGCAATATTTTTTGAGATATCATGTTCACAGTTCTTCTGAAAGGACATAAGAAACCAGGAACCACCGTCTGAATTTCTCGAATATTTTAATGAAAATTTTATAGAATGTTGTTTAAATGTTCCACTTTTATGCGATTTTATATTTCAAAAGCCCCATAAATAATCACATGAGAAGAAAAAAAAATACCTTTGAAACATTTAATGCTAATATAATAGAAATCATTCAAGATTTATAGTTAGTTAGGGATAACACATAGGAAAAATAAAATTTTACAAAATTAGTAATTTAAATCATCAAGATTTTTTTTCCTTGTTTTAGTTGGCAAAATAGTATGTAATACTTAAATTTTTTCATGCGTCATTTTCATTTTAACCTTTTGAAGCTAAAGGAAATTTTGCTCATTTAAATTAGACTGCTACCAGAATTTTATAATAAAATTAAAGTAAAGATTTTTTTTCTGCTATATTAGAAAAGTAAATGTTTTCTGAAAAAAAAAAAAAAAAAAAATAAATAAATAAATAAATAAATTTGGGATAAATTTCTGCATTTGGGACGTATTAAGTGCGTGTTCCCTGCGAGGATACTGCATCTCAAAGAGATTGTTAACGGTAAAATTGGTTTACTGTACATCGTTAGGAGATATAATTTGTAATTTATTAAATAATGAAGAAAATTTCATTCAATATATAGCTTTCTAATAAAGTACAGGGTGGGATAAAAATTTCTGATACGTGTTAAATTTTAATGCAAAATCAAGTAATTGATGTAAAAGAGTGCAGTTTGTACTGAAATGCTACTTACTATAAAAATGTTTTATTTAAGTAAATAAAAAAGTTAGCTAAAATTTTCTGATACATGGCACTGTACTTAAAAGTTAGTAAAAAAAAAAAAAAAGAAAGAAACAAAGAAACAAAGGGGGGGGGAAATGCTAAGCCAGCAATTAAAGATTTTTTTTTTTTTTTTTTTGTGTGTGCGTGCGTGTTAAATTTCGTATAATATGAGCGCATTTTAAATGGCCCGAACTCATCCAAACAGTAGACTAATTCAATTCACGTGTTTGAAAAAATGATCTTTTTTTGGTTTTGAAGCAATTAAAGAGTTATTTTTGCATTTTTGAAGTTTTTCTTGCTGTTTTTAGGTACTGTTTTTTTTTAAATTTGCTTATGCCAAATTTTTACCTTTAAGAAACAATTTAACACATTGCCTACTGAAGGTATTCTACAGTGTCATTACATTCATTTAAAAGCGTATAAAATCAAATTAATTTAAGAAGTGTCAAAGTTATCTATAAAAATAGAACTTATATACCTCACATCACCTTCTTCTCAATACATTCTACCAGAAGCCCCATGCAGCCATTTTCATACTTGCCAACCACCTCATTATGAACCGTACTGTTTTCAGTACCCGCCTTATTTTTCACACCAGTCATTTTTTGGAGTAATTTTATTCTTATTTAATCGTAACAACATTTGGAGAGAATCACTCTAAAAATAAAGTAGTGTGTAAAAAAGGGCCTTTTTCCAAGTGGCGTTAACAATCGTGCGGTTATTAATGAGATGGTTGACAAGTATGCATTTTTATGAAAAAAAAAAAAAATATATATATATATATATAGAGAGAGAGAGAGCACTATCGCTATTTATAATTTTTTAATTTTCATTTTTTACGATACTCACGCTTGTTATAATTAATTTATATATCACTTAAAAATCTTCCATAAATCTTCCAAATATATATATATATATATATGTATATATATGTATATATATATGTATTTATGTGCATAAAGAACATAAAAAATACATAACGCTTTGAAATTTTTTAAAGGTTTTTGATCGTTTTTTTTTTTTTACCTCTCGACGTATTAAACAGAATGAATAAATGATTTTAAACTTTGCCGCAGTACTCCGAAAATCATTAAACCTGAAACATACATAAACATAGGATAAGTCGTTATTGATCTTAAAAAGAGTTATATTTAAAAATACGTTTGAAGGTAAGATAAATTTCCAATCAATTTTTTTTTTTTTTTTTTTTTTTTTGTAAAAGGGAAAAAAAAAAAAAAAAAAAAAAAGAAATTCTCAAAATCATAATGGCCATACTTTAGACTAGCAGGCTACGCCCGCTTCACTAGTCACTTCATTCAAATGAATTTTCAAAAGAATTGAATCACCATTTATTTTTTATATCATATAATAAATTAAATAAATTAAATAAAAAATAAATAAAAAAATACCTACATTGAAATTGCTTTAAATCTCATTTCGGGTACCCGTTGCCTATGTCTCTTTAGACTATATTAAATAAATATTTTTTCCGTATTGCACTCGTTTTGCTTCCGTGAAGGATCAAAATTGTGATGACATGTCTCCGGATCGTCTCTAGGGGTGAATCCCAGACCGTCGCCAATTGAATTTTACGTAGCACTGGTGTGACGTAAAACCCAACCAACCAACCATGCACTCGTTTTGCAACAATGCTCTATGGTCTTATGTGAATGATTCTCAAGAATGAATCAACAATTGTTTACAAATTTCATAGATAATATACAGGAAATAAGTATGCTGTAATTTAAAAATTTCAGCTCTTAGAACTTCAAAACTGGTAATTTTTTAAAAGTTAGTCATTATTCTTTAATATCAGACTATTTTTTGTTTGATATTAGACTCATATTTTAAAATAAAAGCAATCGAATGGTATCGCGTTGTGAAACTTTGAAACGTAACATCTTTAAATCTAATAACTTGATGTGTATTGTGTCCGCACAAAAAAATGAACAGTTTTTAGAGCTGTTTTAAAAAAGTATAACATCTATGCAGTATCTTAAAAATATCAGTTTTTACTAAAAAATATGGCCGACTTATATCATTAAAGTAGTTAAATCTAGACCAATCAAAAACAGGAGTGGTTCGCCCGGATGTGTTCCATCGACAAACTCTTTTCTTTATTTATATAGAAAAAATATTTCATTCATATGCACTGTTAAAAATGAAGTTCTCAAAAATGAGTAAATGGATATACTCATTTTGAAATGAGTCATTTTGTTTTAAGAAGGAAAACATGAACTCCTTCATGAAATATCGCATATTTCCAGTTTAATATTCGTTCCTTTACATAATTTATTATAAATATGCTGAACTAAAAGAAGTTCTTTAATAGAATTTCTACAGATTTAAGCAGAAAAAGTTCAAATACAAAATTTATTCCCTAAAATCTCTAGAACTATATTTTGTGGCGGTTTCACACTGATTTGCAGAAGAATACATGAATGAGAATCTGTGTTTGGGATACTGGGATTCACGACGGCTGACGCCAGTTTTTGAGCATGTCAATATACTCAATTATAAGTACATGGGATTTTTAAATTGAGAATATTTGTTTTGGAGCTATTTTAAGTATGTAACATATTCAAATTTGACACAATTTGCTCTTTTATTCATATTTTTTTCAGTGTGATATTCTAAGCATTGTATAATTTTTGCTAATTTATCTACTTATAAATAAGCCACAAAGTCTGTATAAAATATATTATCACAAAGCATGCTTAAAAAAAAAAAAAAAAAAGAAGAAGAAGAAGAAGAAGGAGAGGATGTAAGGAAAAAGTGTGTTTACCAGAAAATATATGATATATTTTCTACATATAATAAATATATTAATAAATTATGTTAATCTTGCCTGTTGATAATGATTTCCATTTTGGTATAAATACATGCATGTATGTACGTATGTATTTATACCAAATACATTTTCTTATCACGCGTTACAGATAATTTAGAGACATAAATAATAGCATAGCCTCCAAAACAAGATACCTGTCGCATGGGTCGGAAACTTGGCAACAGTTCAGGTGGTAGACAGCGCCACCTGGTGCAGATTACGTGACTTTTTTTTATTAAACTGTCACAAATAATTTTAAGAAGTTATATATGATACTAGCTGTTACCCGCGACTTCGTTCACGTGGAAATTTTGATGTGTATGTGTGGGATCTGACGGTTTGATCATAATATGTAATGCAATGAAACCTTATCATTGTGGCGCTGTGCAAAACAGAGTCTGATAAAGTATACTAAAAAAAATTTGTAAATCATTGAAAGATCTACGGGAAAGATATACAATTTATTTTTATTCTAATACCGATCTGTATACAACAATAAATGACTTATTATTTTCCGTCAGCACATGCAAGTTCTGGGCACTTGAAACACGTGAACAACCAACATATAAGTGACCGTTATTTATTTATTTTTAATGCCAAAATAAATAAATAAAAAGTTATAGCCAACATGGCGATAAAAATTGAAAATTCGTTCATAGGGATCCTGTACTAAAACAGTATTGCGTTGCGGAAGTATTAAAACTGGTTGTCAATTATGAATTTTATTTCGAAATTTTTCTTTGTATGATTTTAGTTCACTATTGCACAATATTAATCTGGTTCTAATAATAATTTGGTGACTGGTGAATTAAAATTTTAATTATGGGGTGAAATTCATATAATATTTATGAGTTTCATTTTTTTTTTTTTTTTTTTTTTTCATCTCCCGGCGAATTTGTTGAATAATATTTTAGTTCTTAAACAATTTTGAACGGCTTTGCCCGCTTCACTGGCAAACTCTTTTCTATATAGCTTTATGAAAAAAAAAAAAAAAAAAAAAGAAAAAGAAAAAAATACTGAAATCGGTCAAAAGCTCGCTTTGGGTTCCCGCTGTCTTTGCCAGCGATTTGTTCGTCCTTGTAATCTCCGGTGCCTTTCCGTATTGCCTGCGACAATGGCTTACCCGTGGGCTTCCATTTGGGTGCTAATAATATATGACAGTTTCGATACGGACAATATCGAAAAAATTGAAGTAGCTCTTTTATATCTGAATCCCAGTTACATATGAAAAACATTATACGTGATATACATAATATTTCCTCTCAAGTTATTTCCTATATTTATTTGATTTAATCGATCAGCCATAGAATGACAGCAATTTCAAGCCACATATAATATTACAATATGCTATGATCGGCTACTTCTATCGCATGAGACAATTATTATTATTATTATTATTATTATTATTATTATTATTATTATTATTTTGTGGTTATATATACTTCATGCTTAGTTAATAGTAGTTGGTATATATAAAAAAAAAAATAATAATAATAATTAATATGTAAACTTGATCACGGTACAGCCTTAATGCCCTTGGCGACTTTTGAATTTTTGTTGCCGTTTTAGACCAAAATATAATTTATGCAATTGCTGTTCCTATACGCAAGCAAAGTGTGACGTCACTGACCGTCCGTGGATGCAAGAAAATGATTTCCTATGTTAATCGCCCATTGGATTTTTTGTAAAAAATTATTAAAAATCGAGGAAAATTATTTCCCGATTTTAATCCCCATATTTGGGTATGTATATGCATTAGTTATCATGTGCATGTGTTAGATTGAGTTATTTTGCTGTCAAATTGACAAAATTTTAATTTTAAATTTCAAAACTCTGTCGTTCTTGGCGCTTATTGTATTTGGGGATCAAAAACGTAATACGAAAATATACTTGCCAGATGTATATTTTCGTAATATGCATTGTACGGAATATTGTTCCATATTTTTCATTACTCTCTTAAAATAAGTTGCTAAAATAACCATGATTTTTGAAAGGAATTAAATTATGTTCACCAAATAACTTGGCGATATTTTTTTTTTATGCCAAGGAGACCGATATCAAATCTATTCCGCTGCAACATATTAGTATCTTATATCAGATACTTTATTTAGACATTTGGAAACAAATGTGACTTCAAATTAGGATAGAATATTTATCATTTTTCTTTTAATTAGTATATTAATTGGATATTCATTGCGTTAATATCATCATTTGAAATGAAATGTTTGTGTTTCCAATCGAATATGGAAGTTTGCCATTTTTTTTTCTAGAGTTTTGAAATTAAAAATTCAACTTTTATCAATTTTACAACAAAAATAACTTAATCTAACGCATGGACATGATAACTAATACATATCTATACCTAAATACGGGGATTAAAATCGGGAAATAATTTTCCTCGATTTTTAATATTTTTTTACAAAAAATCCAATGGGCGTTTAACATAGGAAATACTTTTCTTGCATCCACGAATGGCCAGTGACGTCATCACTTCGCTTGCGTATTTCTTTCTATCTTTCCCTTGGCGAAAAATGTCCGATCTACTTCAGCATCAAAATTAAATAAATTGTCCATAATTATCAATAAGAAAATACCTTTAATATAATGGTGAATTAGCTTTTATGCCAAGCGTGTTTCACCCGCCGTACTAAAGAAAAAAAAAATCTGAAGTTGAGGTATATAAAAAAATGCTATGAAATAAAATTCATCAGAAATATGTTAGATTTGTAATATTACTATTTTATTTTAAAATTATAAAGTGTCATTTTCTCATCGACAAATTTAACATTTAGTATTTTTTTTATTTTTCGAGTGAAAGCATATTTCGTTTTATGATAAAAAATAAATAAATAAAAATACCTCGTAAAATTTTTTGGCAACAAATAAAAATTTAAATGGCTTATATTAAGTCAATTACCAGTTTATTATTTTCATATTTTAATTAATTTTAAAAAATCTAATCAAATTTCCGGGATAAATAGTAGCCTATGTTCTATTCCAGACTATTCTCTATCTCTGTACCAAATTTCATCCAGATGCGTTTAGCCGTTGTGGCGTGATTGAGTAACAAACATCCATCCATACATCCATCCAAACTTTCGCATTTATATATTAGTATATAGATCCAAACTTTCGCATTTATATATTAGTATAGATATATAATCGACGTTTCTTTGATTCTATTCACCTTTTATGTATATCATATCCCACTTTTCAAAATTTTCGGTGGCTGTTGAATAAAAAAGTTGCGCATTTTATACCAGGTGGCACTGTTTACCAATTGAACTGTTGCCAAGTTTCCGAGCCACGCGACAGGCATCTCGTTTAGGAGGCTATGATAATAGTATCATAAAATTAGAGTAGTATTAATATGGCACGCTTTATGAAAAATAAATAAGTAATAATAATATGAAGAAAACGGTCGATTGTATGCCCCCTAATACATATGATACATAATCTTCACATGTAATTTTCAGATAAATCATGAGAATACTTCTGCTAATAATCTTTTCATTTAGATGTTCTACATTTCCTGAATGATTAACATTTCATATCTGTAATTTACATTTCATTTAGAGTCGTAAAACAATCTGTTTCATAAAACAGGATTCATGTTGTATTTTATAAAAATTAAAAAACTGATATGAAACCAATTTCAATTAAGTTGATTATGTCAAGAATCTTTTCATTTTCTTAAAGTTACATTTAAAATTCTGTCATTACTAAACTGTCTTATATCCTATAAAATTTAATATAATCTCTTTTTCCATATCAACAATTTAAATTATGCATGGTGCCTTATTTTTTAAAATCATTAATATTAGTAAAAAAAATCTGGAGTGACTCCACTCGACTTTCCGAACATTGAGTAATTAACAGTTTTGTAGATAAAGTAAAGAAAGAGGATTTGTTAAACAAACAAAAGAGAGAAAACCATAATAGAGTGTTTGAGTATTTTTCTACATATATTACACGATGTTTTATTTAACGCTATTGAACTTTGAGCCCATAGCTCATAATGATAAAGAATTTTTCGTTGTGTCCCTCTAAAAACCTATAAATGCTAGATTCACGAAAATGCTTATATTTAGTGCAACAGTGATTTATAATATTGATAAAAATTTTCAGCTCAATTGAATAAGGCGTTTAGATGCTATCGCACTTTTAAAAATTGGGTCTCATAGGCCATAATGATAAAGAATTTTTCTTTGTGTCCCTGTAAGAAAACTGTAAGTGCTAAATTCACCAGAATGTATACAGTTGGGGCAACTGTGACCTATAACATATGTAAAATTTTTTTGCTCAGATTAATAAGGTGTTTAGACGCCATCATACTTTTAAAAAATTTGCCCCATAGGCCATAATGATAAAGAATTTTTCTTTGTGTCCCTGTAAAAAAAAAGTATAAGTGCTAGATTCACCAAAATCAATGGGGTATGTACTATGGTGACTTACAATATACGTACCAACTTTCAGCTTATTCGAACAAAGCGTTTAGACGCTAGCGTGTTCACTCACAGACATACACACATACATACACACATACATACATACATACCTACATACCTACATACATACATACACACACACATACATACATCATCGCAAAAATAGTGGAAACGGACTCAGGGCACCTCGAAACGTATAGAAACGTCAAAATCTCAAATTAGGATTTTTGACATGATTACAATACTTTCCTCACTATAGTGCTCGGAAAGTAAAAATTATAGACTAAATCAAAATTCATCCAATTTATTTAGACTAACGTACTTTTTTATAGCAAATTCTAAAATTATTGGCTTTTTAAGTGTTCTTGAGTTTGAGTGCATTTTTTAAAAAAGCATTTATTATCTGAAATTTTTAAACATAGAGAGAAAAAAAAAATCTTCTACTCGTCCCATTTTTGAAAACTTAGATCTCAGAGACTAAAAGAGATTATAAGTATCTTTTTCCTCACACATAAGAAGAAAGAAAACACTAGATATTCACTTTTGTACTTGTCAGGAAAATAAATATACTTTTAAAGAATTATTTGTTAAGAAAAAAGTTACAATTTTACTTCTCGAATAAGTTCTTTATACTAAAGAGTATCCCTTTAGTTTTAAAGAGAAAATGAATCAATAATATTATCAATAATAATAATAATAATAATAATCTGGTGTGAAACAACCACATGACTTCTGTTACACACTATTACACATATTATATGCATTTTTTGGAATTTTTCAGTAAGAGAAACTTGATGCACGTATAAAGACATATAAAACAGAGTTTACATAGCGAGTTAAAAAAAAACGAAAAAAAAAAAAAAACAAAACAAAAAAACATAGATTTATTTTTTTAAACTCCAATTTCCGAGATTTAAAACTGAACTACCTAATCACGATGACCATTAATATTCCTGTTATAACCACGTAATGCATGAGAAAGGTTATCTAAAATGAATTAATCAAACAATTTTCAAGAAAATCGTTTGAGCCGTTTTTGAGTTAACAACTTTTACCAAATCTTGGTACATTCAATTTTTGACCGGAAAACATACAAAAAGATATTTTAAAGGGAGTTAATATGGCGAGTTTGAAAAAAAAAAAAAAAAAAATCCGTACAGCCGTTTTTAAAGGAACGCACTTGCGAGACCTAAAAACACTGTAAAAAAAAAATTCAGTATTTTACAACAAAAGGTGCTGGCACCGCGGCTGCCAGCACAGTTGCTGTAAAATTTACAAGCTGCTGTGATTTATGGTGCTGTAAAATTTACTGCACTTTGCTGTAAATTTTACAAGATGCTGTTTTTAGTAGTGCTGTAAAATTAACTGCACTTTGCTGTGAATTTTACAAGATGCTGTTTTAAAAAGTGTTGTAAAATTTACAGCAAAGTGTAGTTAATTTTACAACACTTTTTAAAACAGCATGTTGTAAAATTCACAGCAAAGTGCAGTTAATTTTACCGCACTACTAAAAACAACATCTTGTAAAATTCACAGTAGAGTGCAGTAAATTTTACAGCACGATAAAAAACAGCTGCTTGTAAATTTTACAGCAACTGTGCTGGCAGCCGCGGTGCCAGCACCTTTTGTTGTAAAATACTGATTTTTTTTTTTTTTTTTTTTTTTTACAGTGTAGGCAGTGATGCCAGATTGCGGATTTTCGAGGCTTCTGGGGGCAATTTTGGGGACCAATTGTTTCTGGGGACTTTTTTGGGGAATTCTAAAATTTTTGGGGACAAATCTGGAGAGTTCTTCAACTTTCTGTCAATGTTGGCAACGTAATGATTTATCCCTACGACTAGAGACTTTCAATAGCTTTATTGTTATTTGGGGATTTTTTTCAAAAATTGTCTTCATTTGGGGAAAAATCTGAGTTTAAATCATAGAAAAATCTGCTTGATATTTTTTCTATATATATATATATATATATATATATATTCTTTTTTTGAAGAAATTTTTATTTTCCCAAAGAAATCAAGCTGGGGATTTTTTTCGAAAAAAAAAAAAATCCCTGATTTGGGAAAATTTGAAGACCTGTTTGGGGAAATAATTTTCGACCATCTGGCATCACTCAGTGTGGACAGGCGCCGCGCGCCATCAACGTTCAATTGCAATTAGTTGCTAATATGGGCTGTTATTTTGCTGTTAATCAATAAAATTGTTCGCATGTTTTCCAAACTTTCGCACTTTTTTGACTGGATAAATGTTAGTAGCAATACACACTGAGAATGAGATGTTTTTCAGCTTTAGAGGAAAAATGCGTTCATTCATTGTAATTGCGATTATTTTTTTAAGTTAAAGAGTTAAATTTTAAGAGATAGAATTTATTATTATTTTTATTAGAAAATAGATTAAAAGATATATGTATTGCGCAACTTATGATAAAGAGTTATTAATTAGTTAAAGAGTTAAAGTTAATTTTTACTTTCCGAACACTATAGTGAGGAAAGTATTGTAATCATGTCAAAAATCCGAATTCGAGATTTTGATGTTTCTATACGTTTTGAGGTCCCCTGAATCCGTTTTCACTATTTTTACGATGATGTATGTATGTGTGTGTGTATTTGTGTATGTATGTGTGTATGTGTGTATGTCTGTGAGTGAACACGCTAGCGTCTAAACGCGTTGTTCAATTAACCTGAAAGTTGGTACGCATATTGTAAGTCACCATAGTACGAACCCTATAGATTTTGGTGAATCTAGCACTTATAGTTTTTTTACAGGGACACAAAGAAAAATTCTTTATCATTATGGCCTATGGGAGCAAAATCTTAAAAGTGCGATAGCATCTAAACGCCTTATTCAATTGAGCAAAAAATTTATACACATATTATAGGTCACAAATACTCAATCTGTATAGATTTTGGAGAATCTAGCACTTATAGTTTTTTTACAGGGACACAAAGAAAAATTCTTTATCATTATGGCCTATGGGAGCAAAATCTTAAAAGTGCGATAGCATCTAAACGCCTTATTCAATTGAGCAAAAAATTTATACACATATTATAGGTCACAAATACTCAATCTGTATAGATTTTGGAGAATCTAGCACTTATAGCTTTTTTACAGGGACACAAAGAAAAATTCTTTATCATTATGCCTATGGGGCCAAATTTTTAAAAGTGTGATAGCGTCTAAACGCCTTATTAATCTGAACAAAAAATTTGTACACATGTTATAGATCACAGTTGAACTAACTGTATAGACTTTGGTGAATCTAGCTCTTACAGTTTTTTTACAGGGACACAAAGAAAAATTCTTTATCATTATGGCCTATGGGACTAAATTTTTAAAAGTACGATCTAAACGCCTTATTGAATTGAGCTGAAAATTTATATGAGTATTATAAATCACTGTTGCACTAACTATAAGCATTTTGGTGAATTAGAATTTATAGGTTTTTACAGGGACACAACGAAAAATTCTTTATCATTATGATCTATGGGCTCAAAGTTCAGTAGCGTTAAATAAAACATTGTGTAATAGATGGAGAAAAATACTCAAACACTCTATTATGGTTTTCTCTCTTTTGTTTGTTTAACAACTCCTCTTTCTTTACTTTATCTACAAAACTGTTAATTACTTAATGTTCGGAAAGTCGAGTGGAGTCACTCCAGATTTTTTTAACTGTAACGAAGCTCGATTCTGTAAAGCTGTTGTTGGTAAGTATGTATCTAAATACAACAAAGATGAGATATTTTCTAACAATAATCACTACAGTAAGTGATCAAATTATTAGATTTATTTTATTTTATTATTATTTTTTTTTTTTTTACATTTTTTAGATTTAAAAAAAAAAAAAAAAAAAAATCTGGAGTGACTCCACTCGACTTTCCGAACATTGAGTAACTAACAGTTTTGTAGATAAAATAAAGAAAGAGGAATTGCTAAACAAACAAAAGAGAGAAAACCATAATAGAGTGTTTTTTTCTCCATATATCACACGAGGTTTTATTTAACGCTACTGAACTTTGAGCCCTTAGATCATAATGATAAAGAATTTTTCGTTTTGTCCCTGTAAAAATCTATAGATGCTAGATTCACCAAAATGCTTATAGTTAGTGCAACAGTGATTTATAATATTCATACAAATTTTCAGCTCAATTGAATAAGGCGTTTAGATGCTATCGCACTTTTAAAAATTTGGTCTCATAGGCCATTTTGATAAAGAATTTTTCTTTGTGTCCCTGTAAAAAAGCTGTAGTGCTAGATTCACCAAAATCTATACAGTTGGTGCAAATGCGACCTATAACATGTGTACAATTTTTTTGCTCAGATTAATAAGGGGTTTAGACGCTATCACACTTTTAAAAATTTCGCCCCATTGGCCTTAATGATAAAGAATTTTTCTTTGTGTCCCTGTAAAAAAACTATAAGTGCTAGATTCTCCAAAATCTATACAGATTGAGTATCTGTGATCTATAATATGGGTATAAAATTTTTGCTCAATTGAATAAGGCGTTTAGATGCTATCGCACTTTTAAGATTTTGGTCCCATAGGCCATAATGATAAAGAATTTTTCTTTGTGTCCCTGTAAAAAAACTATAAGTGCTAGATTCACCAAAATCTATAGGGTTCGTACTATGGTGACTTACAATATACGTACCAACTTTCAGGTTAATCGAACAAAGCCTTTAGACGCTAGCGTGTTCACAAACATACACACATACACACATACACACATACATCATCGTAAAAATAGTGAAAACGGACTCAGGGGACCTCAAAACGTATAGAAACATCAAAATCTCGAATTCGGATTTTTGACACGATTACAATACTTTCCTCACTATAGTGTTCGGAAAGTAAAAAAAAAAAAAAAAAAAATACTAGACGAAGAGGTCTGAAACTTCATTTTTGCAAAGAACATTTAAAAGTTCATTGTTTCCACTGTCGATTTAGTCGAGAGAGGAATTAGAGGACCAACCACATATTGAAGAAGAGTGAAAATACTTTGATTCACTCTGTATCATAAAAAAACTACAAATGATTTATAACTTTAACACTTTATTGCACATACCATGTACAATATATATGTTTTGGTGCGGAAATTGCACAATTATTTAGGTGAGTATATATATATATATTTTTTTTTTTTCAGAAATTACTAATTCTTTTGACAAGTTTTCTGCTTGTAACTAGAACAGATTTCCGTAAAATTTTACCAAACATACAAAAAAATTGACAAAACATTAGAGAAACATTATTATGAAACATAAAATTAACACGTGTAATACTCGTTGAGATATGGGCATTTTTAGTAAATATCATTTTATTGCGCATGCGCGAATGATATAAAAAGTTATACTGCATACGTTGAAAGCTAAATATATTGAGCAACTTTTGTCAAAAGCTCATTTGAATGGTTTAAAAATTAACCAAATTGTTGGCAAAAGAACGAGCTAGATTTTAGGTTTTTTCCAGAGTTGAAATTTCATAAAGGGTTTTTCACATACCACGCAGTTAATTTGATGATCCAATTATTTCAACCACATTGCGAAAGTTCTTGTTTGTATAAAACCTCTTATAGGCCTATAACTTTATCATTTTTTTTATTTATTTACTAAGATTTATGATATTATAAGGGGTTTTCCCAAAAAAGAACTTCTGCAACGTCATTAAAATAATTGAATCTTCAAATTAAATGCGTGGCATGGGTGAAACTCATTTTGAAATTTCAACTTTGAAAAATACCTAAGATCTAACTCGTTCTTTTGCCAACAATTTGATTAATATTTACTCTATTCAAATGAATTTTAGACAAAAATGTATCAATGTACATCTAGCTTTCAAACTGTGCAATAAAAATTTTTATATCTTTCGCGCACGCGCAGTAATATTTATTAAAATACTCATATCTCAACGAATATTACACGTATGGATTTTCTGTTTCATAATATGTTTCTATAATGTTTTGGCAATTTTTCAGCAATTTTTGTAAAATTTTATGGAAATCCGTTCTAGTTATAAGCAAAAAACTTGTCAAAAAAATTAGTAATTTTTGAAAAAAATAAAAAAATAAATATAAAATATCTGTCTAAATAATTGCGCAATTCCCGCACCAAAACATACAAATATTGTGCACAGTATGTGCAGCAATGTATTAAAGTTACAAGTTATTTGTAGCTTTTTATGATACAGGGTGATCCAAAGTATTTTCGCTATTTTTGAATTTGTGGTTGGTGCGCTAACTGCACTCTGGACTAAACGATAGTGGAAACAATGAGTTTTTAAATGTTCTTTGTATGCATGAGGTTTCAGGCCATTTCGTCTAGTTTTTTTTTTTTTTTCAAATAATTCGATCACCCACACTATATTAGTTAATCGGAAAAAAAACAAAGTAAAAATACAATAAAGGTTTTCGTGATGGAAGCAGTGGTAGGAAAAAAAAAGTGCTGAAAGTTATCCCTGATACATGCTTAAATTCTTATAAATGAGTAATTGATTTCGCATTAATATACTAATAGATAGATTTCCTATATAGTATAAGACATGAATAAAAAGTACTTGCTTCTAAAGCAAAATAGAAATACTTTGAAAGTTGAAAGATTGACTTCTACAATTTCTAAATTTAAAATCGGAGATTGACTGTAAATATTACTCTGGAAAGTTTTGATTTTAAATAACACAAATTTACACATAATTGACTATACTTGTGCTGGAAACAACAAATGTAGAAACTACTGAATTAAAAAAAAAAAAAAATCTTCAGTTTATTTCTGGCTATTTGTAATTTAACGAATCTGCTGTAAATTCGTTTAGACTGGGTTACCAGGTTCAAAACCAGGTCAGGTCCACTGGCACAGCCGTACAGAATTTTCTGTGTTTTTTCTCCAAAATTCACAGGAAAACTACTATGGAGTGTACTTCCCTCGAACCTAGGTCCCAAGGGCAGACAAACAGCTTCAATTCTCACATTATAACCGAAATGTCCACAAATAGATACAGAATAAAATATTGGAAATTTTTATTAGGTTCATTTGGTTATTATTTATACACAGAATTCCTTTAAAAAAAAAAAAAAAAATATATATATATATATATATATATATATATATATAGTAGTTTTTTTTTTTTTTTTAATGAATTGATCACACTAAGGCCAGGCCATTATGAAACCTGAATCCATTACTTTTTGACACGCTTAAAAAAAAAAAAAAAAAAAAAATCCTTTTTATTCGTAAATACAAGAAATAGGCAAATATTTCTTTTTCATGCACAAAATATCTCACAGCATTTTTTTTTTATGTTAACGTAAAGACTAATAATTTTTGATAGAAGTGTGTGAAAGTGTTTTTTAGGACAGCCTGTACCTAAAAATGGGACAATAATTTAGGACAGTCGGAAATATAAGGAAAACAGACCATCTATATATATATACTTATATAATTGTTTTACCAGTACAAAGTGTAGAAAATTACCTCAATAAGTTTGTATATCCATTATTCTTGAATGTAAAACCTTTTAAGTAATAATATGATGAAAATGTAATGAATAAATCTTTAAAAATTGTCATTTTAAAAATTAAAAAATATATATTAAACGGTAATTTAAACTAACGATAAAGACACATATGTATTTATTGGACTTTTAAATAATGTATCGTCTTTAATTTGAATTAAAATATTCAAAAGAATTTATATAAACACCACTTATGCATGGTGTCTTATCTTTAGGACGATGGTGAAATATGGGTTAAACACTTTCACACACTTTTATAAAAAAATTATTAGACTTTACGTTTACATTTAAGAAAAAAAAAATGCTGTGAGATATTTTAGTGCATGAAAAAGAAATACTTGCCTATTTCTTGTATTTACGAATAAAAAGGATTTTTTTTTTTTTTTTTTTTTTTTCAAGCGTGTCAAAAAGTAATGGATTCAGGTTTCATAATGGCCTGGCCTCAGAGTGATCAATTCATTAAAAAAAAAGAGAAAACAAAAACAAAAACCTACTGTATATATATATATATATATATATATATATATATATATATATAAGGAATTCTGTGTATAAATAATAACCAAATGAACCTAATAAAAATTTCCAATATTTTATTCTGTATCTATTTGTGGACTAATTTAAACATTTCGGTTATAATGTGAAAATGGTAAGTTTTTTCATTTTGTGTGTATACACAGACATTGAAAAACATTTTTTCAATGCTTGGTAGGATATAGGTTAAACGGAAAAAAAAAAAAAAAGGAGAGGGGGAGATTTCTTTGTGTCAGCCAAAATACTCTTAAAAGCGATTACAGAAATTCTAAATGATTTTGAAGGGTTCATATTTAATTGCAGTTTTACTTTTAATCGTAGCTATGACTGCTAAGAATGCGATATTGTTTATTAACTAATGCTTAGAACAAGAAAATGCTACTTTTTTTTTTTTTTTTTTTTTTATGTATATAATGTTATTATTGCGTAAAAATAAATAAATAAACAAGGGAATAAATAAAAAGCAAAAAATGAAAGAAAAGGAAGAAATGATATTTAAAGTTAAGATTTTTTTTTTTTTTTTTTTAATCTTAAAACGTAAAAAAATGAAAAATCTCTAGCACCAAGTTTATATATGTCTCCTATTAAACATACAATAACGCGCATTAAATTTAATGATAGACAGTTATAAATTTATAGTAATTCGCTTGCACTTTGAGACAGATGAAAAAAATAAAAATCAAGCCTTTCATTCAATATCTACAGTAGATAAAACATAAAAGTCATATTTGTGGTATGGGCATCTGGTTCATTTTCAACTTTCATCCAGTATTTGTTTATCTTACTCAGCGAGAATTCCTCATTTTCGTTTTGACAGGTTTAGTTTATAATCTGCGTTAAAAGATGTTAATTTTTTTATTTTTTTTTAATGGACATACATGTATAATACCGATACAGTATAATTGATTATCCGCAAAGTTGAGAGCCATGGGTTTCGTACTTAAATCGCAAAAAGGCTTAATATGAAATTGAAATGACATAAAATGCATTCTAGCTTAAAAACTTGAATATATCGTATATAAAACATAATACAAACAATGAAAATATTCATAAAAAGTAAAATTATTTGTACAGTCGAACCTCATTAACGTGAATTTTATGGGGGATAAAAAATTTTTTTCATGTTATCAGTAGTTCATGTTATCAGTAACTAATCTTCATTTTGACGGGGATTGTGGAAACAGTGCATATTAAAAGTAATTCACGTCAACGAGGTTTGACTGTACTTCATATACTATAGGATATAAAAAACATGAAGAAAAAAGTGTACTTAAGATGAAGTCATGGTTCGATTTGTAATCTAATTTATGCACTAAATTAAACAGTACCGCAGACATGCAAACATTTAATTTATTCCACAGCATTGTGAATAACCGCCACATTTTCACACCACTTTATTTGTAGAAAAATGTTCTCCAATATTTAATTACGATTGAATATTAAAGAAAGTACTCGCCAGAAAAACTGGTGTAAAAAAAAATAAATAAAAATAAAAATAAAGCGGTCACGTCAATGTTTTGAAATAAATTGAAATGTTGACGTGTTTGGTAGCGTATTCTACTGGAGAACAAATAAAGCAAAAACCACATAATTCTTCATATTTACTTTTTTTTTAAGCTATCATTTGTATCTGTTTATTGTTGATGATAAAAAAAAAAAAAACCTTTCTTCTGATTTCGCCCATTTCCCGCGCCACGAATTATCCGCAACGTGTGTAATCCGTTTGCGGATAATCGAGAGTTTACCGTATATATATATATACATTATTACGGATAAATCTAAATGCAGTAGTCGGTCGATACAGGTTTTTTTTTTTTTTTTTTTTTTTTTGAGCGCATTTTAAACACAAATTATATTGTATGGGGGGGGAGGGGGAGGAAAGTAAATCCTTTTCTTTTAGCAATTTTTCTATAAGTAAACTAATCTAGTTCTGGACATCCGAAAACATTTAAATCCATCGAAAAACGGAGATCGAAAATTTTTACGAATCCAATATTTTTTTTTTCTCGTTTATATTGATTTTTCAATATAAACGAGAAAAAAAAATCCTTATTTATTTATTTATTTATTTATTATTATTATTATTATTATTATTATTATTATTATTATTATTTTCATTTGGTCAAAATATTTAAAAGGCGTAATAAATAAATCAATAAAAATAAAAATAGCACATTCCTTTCCTTAAAATATGAAATTGCGTTCTTTAGCAGCGGTTACATACATTAATGTTTTAAAATTTCTTTTATACTATTTCTATTTGGTGCCAAAGGGAAAAAGAAAAAAAATGTTTTCATTTATTCTATTTTGTCCGAAAGAAATAGATCTCTCGTTCTAATAGCTTATTTCATGACAAAAATTCAGGGCTGGAAATTTACGTCTTTTTTCAAGATATTTTCAAAATCGGAATGGCAATTTTTATCATAAAATAAACCAAACAATTATCGTTGCTAAATAATGGCTGAAAAATGTCCTGAAAAAAAGGAGAGTATTTCAAATTCTACAGAAATTAAAAATTCTGGAAACAGTAAATGTAATATAATTTTAAAAAGCAGATAAATATAATATAAAATCTAATTTCAATAGGCATATTTGTTTTTGCAGATATCGATTTTGAAAATAAATAAATAAATACATAAAATAAAATAAATTCAATAAATAAAAAAAAAGAGAAAAATCTTCCGGGATTCAAAAACCCCACTATCGGATCACAGTTAATTAACAGCAGCGCTACATGTCGGCCGATATACACATAAATTTCAACTAGCGTAGTTGTCTGACCAAATTTTTCAAAGGTCGTTTGGATGGTGAGCAAACATCCAGGTTCAGATTATAAAACGGGCATAGAATGCAACTGGCGCCAAATTTCGGGTGAAATTTGCTATAGGCAGAATACTTTATCACAAGAGGTACCTAAAATTGACGCGATCATGTAAAAGTCGTTTTATTTGCTAAAATTACATTAATATTGTTTTTAAATATGTTTAATTATTTGCTGTTTTACCCAATATTACTAATTTTTATTATCTGAATAATTATTTCGAAGCACTTAAACTCAAATAAGTGTATCGATAGTAGGGAAAGTGCGGAAAAAAACCATTAAATGAAGACTGCACGTAAAAATTACTTAACACTAGTGTTCTAGGGTTAAAAATTAATTTGTAATCATAAAAATATTGAATTTGTTATAATTAATTACTTGATAAATAATTAATATTTTTTGTTGAATTTCATGAGTGCAAGTTTATACACGTTCATATAAAAAAGTGCATTTAGCACTTTCTTGGCCAGCATATAACTTGATAAATGTAATTGTATGAAAAACTGAAATGTATGAAAAGTTAAAAGGACTATACTGAATGATTAATAAGAAATATTTTTTTTTTTTTTAATTAATTGTAAATCGTTAAGACAAAAGTTATAGAATAGATTAGACATGCTACAATATGTTTATAACTAATGCGTTTTAACGAAATATTAATTAATCAATACAAAATATTAATATAAAAATTAATAACTAACCTTTCTGATGAACGGACATTGCTCATTCCATGATCTTCTAGTCTTTCATTCATCGTTCATCTGCATCTCAGTTCAAAGACGCAGATGTTATGCTTCCACAAGCAGATGTTCCTGTCTAAAGTCCACAGGAAGTCGATTTTTACAGCACTTAGTGCTTGAATTTATTTCACAACATAAATACTTGAAAATAAACCGCAGAAAGTGCAGGAAAAATTACAACATTTTTTTACAGTGAATGAGCTATTAATACAGGACGCCTATCAATTTTTCTGAACTAACCAACAATATCGTTCGAAAAGGCATCTAATAGAGTGTTTATATAGCAAATTTGAAGAAAATCGTTAGAGCTGCTTTTGAGATACGGACGTACGGTCCCATTTCCGGTTTCCGATGACCCACTTCCAGTTTTTTCAATTTTTACCAAATTTTGGAAAATTCATCTGTACACCAGACCTGTATCAACTGTGAAGTTTTATAATTCTATCTTTATTAGTTTTGGAGATATGATTGCCAGAAGATTCCACACATACATACACAACACACACACTGACCAATTTCTAAAAACTAGTTTTTTGGACTCAGGAGGCCTTAAAACGTGTAAATCAGGTGAAAACTCGACATCGAATTTTTGGACCGAATACAATACTTTCATTACCTATGGTACTAGGGTATTGGATGCAATAATAATAATTTTGTTTCACTAATTTAAAGATATTTGTAAATAATGAAATACTTTTAACTGGTTTCTCGTAAGTAAAAGTTTTGTCTTACAAAATTCTTTTACTTTCTGTGATTCGTTGTAAAGTGTGTTTAAGTTATATTTAATCGTTAGAATAATTTTTTTTTTTTTTAATTTCAAACCTATTTTTGGCCGAATGCTGAAATAAATATTTAAAAAATACACAGATGTTATTAAATTATTTTGTTTGTATGAAATTTTAAAGAAAAAGACGTTTTTGAATTCTTAGGAAAATAATTTTTTTTATTAAATAAAAGCTGGATTATTCAAAGAGATCGAGTTAAAATTCAGTCATAATACACATTGCAAAATTAAATACGCAAAAATATGGGTGTAAAAAATTGATTGTGTTTGTTTTGGAATAAAGTTTATTCAATTGTACGGTTATACACATATTTTTAATTATTTTTAATTTTAAAATATACACACATATTTTTAATTCCCTCATTTTAAAAACTATTTAATTGAAATTTTAATTTCTATTAATTAAATTATGCACAAAATATTTATATCCTTTGTAATTTAGATTTTTTTTTTTTTTATAATTAATTTTTACATCGATAAAAATATAAAAGCATGCTAATTTGTATCAGTTTATTTGAGTTACTGTCTAACATTTACATAATTAATATTTCTTTGTTTTTGTCAAAGTTATGTAAAATAGGTATGTAAAATAAAGTTACATAAAATAATTTTTGATATTAAAATAAAGTATTTTATACAAACAATATACTGATGTAAAAGAAAAGAAACTTTACATAGATAAACAAGATTTTTTTTTTCCCATCTTCATGTATATATTTTTTTTTACTAGTGATTATACAATGATTCTGGTGCAAAAATTCCTTTCTTTTAGGAAATGTTTTCCGAAAAAGAAAAAACTGAACTAAATCTATATTGAAAATGTGTCTTTTCAGCCAAGCATGAGTTAACATGTGGTATTAGGGGCAAAAATGGTTAACTACGAAGTTTATTGCTGCAAAAACTTCATTGATATAATTTATATTTTGCTGACTGACTCTAATGGTAAAATTATGTAGAATAGGCTCTATATTTAAAACGTATTTTATACAGAAAAAAAAAAAAAAAAACTTTGAATGTGAAAAGGAATAATAAGTAAATAAATAAATAAGTAAACAGTTGTCTTAAGAAAAAATTAAATCTTCACGAATTTTTTTATTTTACGAAGAACACAAAGGAAAAAGAAACCTTCCGGCTTTTTCGGAAGGGTAGGTTGATTTCTTTTTCCTTATCAAGTAGCTGTCATTTTCTTTGAAAATGGCGGCTACAAATTATTAATGCATTTGGTAGAAATATTGATGTAGGCTATGCACATATAGATTTTTAAGCAAATCGGTTCATAAATACCTTTTTATGTGAACTTAAAATTTTCAAGTGGCCTGCGCTTGGAAGCAAAATGGTGAGATACGTTGACAAATATATGAAATGTATTTGTGAGATAAGTCTACTGTACACATATAGCTCGAATTAATTCAAAATCTCAAAAGTCATCGTGTTGAAAAATTAAGTGGCTGGCACATCGATCAAAATGGCAGAGAAAGTTCCTCATCTAAAATATCGTTTCAAATTTGAAAATAATTTTTTTTTTTGAAATTCTTTCAATTAGTAAATTGATAAAATGTTAGTTTTCTGCATTTCTAGCTTGTTTTAGCTCTAAAATAGCCTAATTTTTCCTTAAAAACGCATTAAAAAGATCCAGCAACGCAGGTAATGGATTTGGCGCCAAATTTGGCGACTTTTTCCCTATGGCGACTCTTTTGGCGAGAAAATACTTATAATCGATACACCAAAGATGGACGCAATAACTTGATTGGTTCACGAGTTACGTGAATTTTCTAGATTTTTGTTGTTTGAAAGATAAATCCATTTTTCAACTTTGATTTGTATTGATTAAGCATTTCTAAAGTAACCATGATAACAAATTTTCCAGTGGCCGCCAGTTGGAAACAATACAGCGGGACAAGTTGCCCAGCAAACATATCCAAGGTATTTGAAGCATAGGTTCACTGTCCAACTGTGGTTTAAATCAGTGCCGTGTTTCAAAAGTTAATTTTATGGCAAATTTTCAAGGGGCAGTCTAAGTGGTTGCAACTTGGAAACAAAATGGCAAAACAACTTGCCCAGTGAAATCATCCAGTATACTAGTATAAGTTCCTTGTCCAGTTCTAGTTCAAATTAAATCAGTATTTCAAAAATTATCGTCATAAGAAATTTTCAGGTGGCGCCACTTGGAAAAAAAAAAAAAAAAAAAAAAAAAAAAAAAGCGGAGTGAGATGCCCAGCGAACTTATCTCAGATATTTGAAGGAAAAATCCACTACCCAAATTTGATGCGAATCGATTCTGTATTACTAAAGTTACTATATTGACAAATTTTCAAGTGGCAGCAACTTGGACATAAAATTGCGGATCAAGTCACCAAGTGAACTTATCCTAGATATTTGAACTATAAGTTCACTATCCAACTTTTATTTAAATCCGTATAGTATTTTAAAAGTTATCGTGATGGCATATTTTCAAGTGGCAGTGTAATTTCAAGTGGCTGGAACTTAAAAACAAGATGTCGGGACAAGTTGCCCAGTGAAAATATTCAAGATAATTATATGATAATATCACTGCCCAAATTTGGTTCGATTTGGAGTATTATTTCAGAAGTTATCGTGATTTTAAATTTTCAAGTGGGATCCTGATTTCAAGTGGTCCCGCTTAACTTAAGATATCTGCCACTTTATTAAAAATGGTGGTTATAGTTTACTAATAAACTTCATTGAGATCCTTATGTGGTCTGTATTTACATCAAAATTCAAACAATTTCGGAATACGCTTTTTACAATTTAAATTTGAAATTTTCAAATGGTCTCCACTTGAAAACAAAATGGCGGAGCAACTTGGTTAACAAACTCATCTAAGATATTTATAAGATAAGTTAAGACACTGTTCAAATTTGGTTCCATTTGGAGTATTATTTCGGAAGTTATCATGGTTTTAAATTTTCAAGTGGTCCCGCTTAAGTTAAGATATCCGCCACTTTATTAAAAATGGCGAATAAAGTTCATTAATAAAGTTATTTGAGACACTTGTATAATCTATGTATGCATCAAAATAAAAAAAATTCGGAATATGCTTTTTACAATTTGAATTTGAAATTTTCAAGTGGTCTCCACTTGAAAACAAAATGGCGGAGCAACTTGGTTAACAAATTCATCTGAGTTATTTATAAGATAACTTAAGACACTATCCAAATTTGGTTCGATTTGGAGTATTATTTCAGAAGTTATTCTGATTTTAAATTTTCAAGTGGTAAAGTGATTTCAAGTGGCCCCGCTTAACTTAAGATATCTATAACCTTTATTAAAAATGACGTATAAATTTCATTAATAAACTTCATTGAGACACTTATGTGGTCTATATTTACATCAAATTTCAAACAAATTCGGAATACGCTTTTTACAATTTGAATTTGAAATTTTCAAGTGGTCTTCACTTGAAAACAAAATGGTGGAGCAACTTTGTTAATAAACTCATCTAAGATATTTATAAGATAAGTTAAGACACTGTCTAAATTTGGATCGATTTGAAGTATTATTTCGGAAGTTATAGTGATTTTAAATTTTCAAGTGGTAGCCTGATTTCAAGTGGTCCCACTTAACTTAAAATATCTGCCACTTTATTAAAAATGGCGGATAAACTTCATTAATAAACTTCATTGAGACCCTTATGTGGCCTGTATTTACAACAAAATTCAAGCAAGTCTTGCTTTAAATATGCTTTTTACAATGTCGGTTTGAAATTTTCAAGTGGCTGCCACTTGAAAACAAAAAGTCGGAGCAACTTGGTTAACGAACTCGTCCAAGATATTTATAAGATCAGTTCACTGTCCAAATTTGGTTCCATTTCGAGTATTATTTCGGGAGTTATCGTGATGACAAAATTTTCATTATAAATAGATAAATAGATATGTATATATATATAGATAAACGAAGTTATTGCAATAGGTCGATTTCTAAAGAAATCAACCTAAAAGAAAAAGTATATCTACGAACTTTTTAAACTCCATATTCACAAAATATTTATTTAATTAATACTTTTTAAGCCTATCTTGAGTTTAAAATAGCTACCAATTGAAAATAAGAGTGGATTCCTGGCGTTATTATTGCAAGAACGTCTCCGAAATTATAAATATTTATCTGGGTAGTGCTTAAAGTGATGTAAAAAAGTTTATGTTACAAAAAAAAAAAAAAAAAAAAAAAAAAAAAACATAATATATAAAAAAAATACTCCGTTATAAAAGGAAGAAAAATGCAATTAGCTTTAGATTAAAAAAAAAAATATCTAAAATCATAAAACAAAAACAAAATAATAATAATAAATATTTAAAAGCAACCAAGAAGCCCCTAAGCTAATGCTCTATCAAATAAATAATTAATAAATTAATTTTAATAATAATAATAATACCTTTAGAGCTACAATGACGTCAATTTTACCCTGCAAGTTTAATTTTTCACAAAGTTTTATATCAATTTTATTATTTACGCGTGAATTTCTTTTCATTAAAAAATAAAATAAAATAAATGAACTCGTAAACTTTTTTGGCAACAATTAAAAATTAAAATAAATTATGTATTTTTATCTAAGAAAGGGTTTCTTAAACATTTTCGATACTGATTATTATTAATTTTCTTTTTTTTTTTCTAAAAAAAAAAAAAAAAAAAAGATTTTGAGGAAATTCTGGCAAAAGCAGAATTCAGTTTAGTACGAAAGACTATTATTATTATTATTTTTTTCACATTATAACATTGCTTTGAAAATATTCAATTGTATTTTTGATAAATTTTCGGTTTCGATAAATGTCCAACCATCGTAAAACTGGCGACGACGTTTTATCGGTAGATTGAGACTAATAGTCCTCCGCACTAAAATATATATATATATATATAATGCTTTTTTTTTGTCTTAAAAATAATTACCAAATGATGCTGTTGTAAAAAGTTTTGCCATCACAAGAAATATGCTTTGAATTCTTTAAATCGCTTGTTCGCAAAATAAACATTAAAAAAAAAAAAAAAAAAAAAGAATGAAAGGAAGAAAAGAAAGGAAAAGAAAAAGAAACTTTTTAGCTTTTTTTTAAGTTAACAAATGCTATCAAACGCAAAGAAAAAAGTAAATTTCCAATGTTATTGTTGCAAGAACGTTTATAATATCATTAATATTCATCTGAGAGTCGGTAATACTTAAATTTAGACAAAATAAGTATTATATATGTATTTTTTGAAAAAGATATATATATATATATATATATATATCCATTTAGGATAAAATGTTAAGAAGTAGTTTTTCTTTTCTTTTCTTACCTTTCCTTTCCTTTTTTTTTTTCCTATCACTAATTAGCCTTGGATGTTGGAGGAAAATTATTTCTTCTCAAAAAATTTGTCCAGAAAAATTTTGTAAATCACATGTTAACAAAATCTATGTTAATAAATAAATAAATAAATAATAATGATGATAATAATAATAATAATAATAAACTTTCTTCCTATTCTAAGTTAACGAGCGCTATCAGACAATAAGACAAGTGGTTGTCTGGTTGATTTTTTATGGCAAAAGGACTTAGCGACTAAGAAAAATGAATTCCCAATTTTATTTTTGAAAGAAACACTCTGACATTATTAAAATTCTTCTGGCTGACACTGATTCTAAAATTTATGTGAAACAAATTTTATATATAAAATTCTGCAAACAATATTACGGTATAAAAATAAAATAAAATAAAATAAAATAAAAAACCTTAGCAAATGCATCTAAGCCAAAGTGATTTCATGCGTAGTATTTTTATTTATTTATTTATTATTTTTATTTTCTTTTATCAGTGATCTGATTGCACAATCACATTAGTAAAAAATATTTGTCCTTAAAAAATTTACATAGAAAAATTTTGTAATTCATTTATTAACAAAATCTATACTGGAAAAAGGGTAAAATAATATCAGGTTATCCTTTTAACATGTGCTATTAGGCGCAAAGAAATGATTTTCCTAAAACTATTATTGCAAAAGTCTACCTTATACGATTATTATTTATCTAATTGACGCTAATTCGTTAATTTATATATAAAAAAAGGTTTATATTTTAAAAGAAAATTATACAAACATTATTATAATATAAAAAGAAAGAAAGATCTTTACAACTTCATTTAAGACAAAATGTTAACATATAGTATAATGTGTATATATATATATATATATATCTTACCATTCGTTACACAATGACTCTGGTGAACAAAAATTATTTTCTCTCAAAAAATTTACTTAGAAAAATTTCGTAAATCGTTTGTTAACAAAATCTATATCGAAAAAAAGAAAACAAAAACCTTTTCAGCCTACCCTGAGTTAACAAGTGCTATCGGGCGCAAAGAAAAGTGAATTCCCAACTTTATTATTAGAAGAACCTCTCTGTATCCAAGAAATCGATTA
This sequence comes from Salticus scenicus, assembly GCA_963930645.1. NCBI lineage: Eukaryota > Metazoa > Arthropoda > Arachnida > Araneae > Salticidae > Salticus > Salticus scenicus. The sequence goes on along the minus strand of OZ005650.1, from coordinate 34,950,286 downwards.
TTTTTGAAACTTTCTTCAGGTCAGTATTCTCTTTTTTTTCTGTACTTAAAGAATCTGTTGAAAGTGTCTCCAGGGAAATCCCGTAAAATGGTGTATTGCTTTTCTTTTTACCATCGACACAAGCGTGCATCCGCTGACACGTACATCCGAGAGAAATGAAAAATGATTTTTTTTATCAAACGAAAAATTTCTTCTTTCCGCCTTTAACGTCTTTTGAGTGATACGATAAAAAAAAAAAAAAAAAAAAAAAAAAAAAGAATTTAGTATCAATTTTGTCCAGAATCTTGAAAGTTTTTCGGAAGATTAAATTTTACCTATCAATCAGCTTCTTATTTTGTAAATTTTAGTGTTTATAAAAGCTTTTGATGATAGACTAGTATATAGTGACCATATTCTTTTCATTGAATTCGAGGACAAATATGGCGGTGTCCTCGAATTTCAAGGGAAAAAAAAAAAAAATAATTAAATCACCTTAAATTGTAAAATTTTAGTAATTTTTATGTATAAAGAACCTAAAAGAAATAACTTATTTCAGCTTATTTATTATACATATAATAAATTATTATAATATATAATACATTAATAACTTTATAACCGGCGTCTCCAAATGTTTTGTAATTTTTGGGGGACGAAGGTAGTTTTCGAGGACATATGGTCAGTCTAGACTAGTAAGACTTTGCTAATAAGTGATGCAATTTCAAAGATTTATGTTTAAAAAATCAGCAAGCGAATCAATGTAAACTAAATATATGTTTTTTGAAATAAGCAGGTAATAAGTGAAGATTACCACTGTTTAACTTTTATCATACGAAACACAATTGTTTTACAAGTGACACCACAGACCAGTGACTTGAAAATCGTATTTATCTTACTCATAACTCAGCATCTAATTTATTATTAATTCAATCCATATATCTACCTATCTTTCTATATCAATGCACTGTAAAAAAAAATAAAAAAAAAAATAAAAAAAAAATAAATAAATAAGTAAATAAATAAATAATAATAATATAAACTAATATAAAAAAATAACGGATGAAAATGCTTCAAAAATTACCCTAAATAGATATTTCAGCCCTCAATTATCAAAACTGCAGCACAGTCACAAAATCATGAATCGAAAGTATAGCACTCTCTGCAATCTGTGGCGTGCTGGTGGCGCCATCTTTTAATCTTTTTAAAAAAAGGTTAAAGCATAATTTAAAATAACTATATTATGATACATGATTTATGCTTTAATCTTTATAAAGTTGATCTCCGTTAATGTGAATCTCAAGGGAAAAATTGTTCCTGTTATCAGTAGTTCATGATGACAGTAACAAATCTTCATATAACTAAACTAATCTTCATTTTGATGAGGATTGTGGAAACAGTTCATGTTAAAAGTATTTCACGTTAAGCGTGTTCACGTTAAGCGTGTTCACGTTAACGAGGTTCGACTGTATTACTTTTTCATAACTTTGCGTTTTAAAAATGAGTGGAGTTTTTGACAAATAGAAAATTATAATGTCAAAGTTAAAAGTTATTTTGTAAATATAAAACATTTTTTGTATACTACTAACATGAAAGGTTCGAAGCATCGACATTTTCTCTTAGTATTTGAAACAAAATAATACAAAAAATTCTTTTAAGAAGCATATAAAATATAGAGGCAAAAAACAATGCAGCTATTTAGTATAGGGATTCATTAAAATTAGCTAGATATAATTTATGAACGTAAATATGAATGTAGGATGAAGTATGAATGTTAAAAGTAGAAAATCGGTTCGAGTTAACCTCATGTTCAGGAAAATTCGCGTAAAACCTTTAACCGCCGGTAGCAAAATATATCATAAAGTGGGTTTACTCGGAAATGAATGAAACGATTTTAATAAAAATTTGGGATTAAGAGTTTTTCGAGGTGACAAATTGATGGGACTTATCTTCAGAAAAATTCGCATTCACTGTTAACCTTTTATTCACCAATTGCAATATGTGGCGAAAATTGAGTTTTAAAAATGAATATAACAATTTTTATGAAAACTTAGAGTTAAAGGTTTTTGAGAAGACAAACCCATCACGCTTATCCTCATCTTTAGCAAAATCAGCGTTCACTGTTAACGGTCGCTCCATCCGCTTCAAAATATGACAAAAACGTTTTTTTTCTTATAAATGGATCTAACACTTTTGATAAAAACGTAGGATTAACGGTTTCTTGATCTGAGAAACTCAACTGAGTAATTCTTATAATCAGAAAAATTAACGTTAATTGTTAAGCCTCACTTCATCCGTTGGAAAATGTGGCAGAAACTTGGTTTTTCTCGAGAATGGCTTAAACTACTTTTAGAAAAAATTATAAAAAAGTGCCTCTTGAGACGACGCGGCAAACCCATTTGAATTATCTTCAACCTCCGAAAAGTTACCATTAAACGATAATTCGTACTTTTATGGTTGCAAAATATGGAAGAAATTTGGTTTGCACGGAAATGGATCTAACAATTTTGATAAAAACTTGAGTTTGAGAACGTTTGGAGGAGACAAATGTATCTGACTTATTCTCATCTTCAAGGAAATTCGTGTTCACTGCTAACTTTCACTTCTCCCGTAACAAAATATGAGAGAAACTTTATTTTCTCAGAAATGTATGTAACGATTTTTATAAAAATTTAAAGTTAAAGTTTTTTTTTTTTTTTTTTTTTTTTCAAGTTGGGAAATCAAGCTGTCTTTTCCTCATCTTCAGGAAAATTAGCGTTCACTGTTAATCCTTACTTTTCCAGTTGCAACATATGTCAGGAATTGAGCTTGCATGAAATGAACGACTATAACGATTTAAATAAAAACTTATGGTTAAATAGCTTTTCGGATGACAAAGTTATGTGACTCATCTTCAGAAAAATTGGCATTCACCGTCAATTCCCGACACCACCCGTTGCAAACTACGGCAGTAACGTGGTTTTCGTTAACCCATATTTCACCACCGTCCTAAAAATAGGACACCATGCATAAGTGGTATTTATACATATAAATTCTTTTGAACATTTTAATTCAACTTAAAGGCGATATATTATTCAAAAGTCCAATAAATACATATGTGACTTTATCGTTAGTTTAAATTAACGTTTAATATATATTTTTTTAATTTTTAAAATGACGATTCTTGAAGATTTATTCATTACATTTTCAACACATTATTATTTAATAAAAAGGTTTTACTTTCAAGAATAATGGATATATAAATTTATTGAGGTAATAATCTACACTTTTTAACTGATAAAACAATTATATAAAACAAATATATTTTGATGGTCTGTTTTCCTTATATTTCCGACTGTCCTAAACCATTGCTCTATTTTTAGGACAGCCTGTGCCGATTAAGCTAATGAAAGGTTGGTAAGTTTTTTTGATTTTGTGTGTATACATAGGCTTAAAGAAACATATATTTAAGATTTTATAAAGAAAAAAAATTCAATGCTTGGTACGATATGGGTTAAATGGATCTAACGATTTTGATAAAAACTTAACGTTAAATGTATTTTGGGACGAGAAAACCATCTAACTTTTCCTCATCTTCTCAAAAATTAGCGCTTGCTGTTATTACTAATTCCTCTTGTGGCAAAATATGACAGAGACTTGTTTTTCTTACTTCAATTTTGATATTTCTTATAAATATTTAATAATTATTCGGAAAAGTTATTCTATGCACACACATGAGGACAAATTAATGAATAATCTGCTTCCCAGGTTAATTTAGATTTTTGTTGTTAATATAGTCATCATTAATTTTAAAGAACTTTAAAAAGTGTAAAGACTGAGGTATAATATCATGAATCATTCCTGACATAAATGCATGCTCGTAAAGGTCAAAGTATTTTTTACACACTTTATCACGCGAAATGTTCATTAGAGCAAGTAATTGAATTTTTCATACTGGCAGTCATTCGTCATATTTCTGACCAAAGGTATACATTTCTAGTTTTATGAGTGAAAGTTTAATAATAAAGGAGTATTATTATTTTGCGAATTATTTAACGATTATTTTAAATTTTGCTATTAATCAGAAGTAAAAATGTTTTTTTTTTTTCTTAATATGCCATAACGAAAGAGAAAACAAAATGCAAAGTATTGAGAATTTTTTTAAAGTATTAAGCATTAATAAAAAATCATTGGTCATTAATAAACTAGTATGATGTGACCACCACACGACTTTCTGCTATATAATTTTACACAAAATTTATTCAATACAAATTATTTATTAAATTATTAAATTATTTTCCATTATAAATGCAGACGATTTTTATCTGACAGAATTATATTATCACTAAAACCGAAAGATGTCCATTTTTTTGCAAATCAGAAGAAATAAGACTATTTTCCAAGTTTTTTTCGTTAAAAGATAAAAAAATCGATAACTTTATTTTAAATTATCTCAGATCTATAGTTCAACCATTCGTTTCAAAGGTATTGACGAGATCTTTCGAAAGATACCCATATTGAAATATTACTCCCCCCAGGGGGAAGTGATACTCCCACACGCACAAAATTTTTTTTCTAGTTAACTACTACTATTATCAATAATTCATATTAATTTTACAATCACACGATTAAAATTACTCTTATTATGTACATTTATACGAAATTTTGTCCTATATTGTCATGTTAAAAATTTAGAAAAAAAAATGCAATAACAGCGCCACCTGTTGAGCAATTGTTCCACAAATCTAATCAGCACCAGTTTATGTCAGGGTCAAGTAAATACCAAGTTTGGTGAAATTTCGTTCATTGGTGCGTGAGATACAGCGTTCACAAAATTTGTGATACACGCACACAGGCACACAAGCACACAGACAGACATTTTCTAAAAGCAGTCTTATCGTGTTCAGGACATCCTAAAACGTGTAAATCCATCGAAAACTGGAGTTCGAAAATTTTCACGAATCCAATATTTTCTCTATATATACATATAGAAGAAAGTAAAAAAGGTAACTATTTGGTGTAGATTGGCTGGTTAGTACACATCATATGTATGTTCTCATAAATTTTTACAATAGTAAATTTTTACAATACTATATTTATGTTAAGCGAAATATAGTCGCTCGATACGACGACAGACTGAAATTCCCCACCTAATAGGCTGCCAACCTTTCAAAACGATACACTTCACTTTCCTAATTTTTAACTAATTTTATCGGGGCCAACTTTGTAATTTAGTTTACATTATATTCCATAATATTTTCAACGCAATGATCCTCATAATGCAAGTCATATGTGAAATATTACTCCATTCTTTTATATTTAGAAAACTTTAAATTGGGAATAACTTACGAAATTTTCAAATCAGAATATTCGCAGTCAGTATCATTAAGGCTATAAAAGTAGTCTGATATCTTTATGACGAATATATCCCTCAAATTGAATCTCTAAGCAAAATTTTGCCCTATACTACAATGTTAAGGAAACCATAAATTTCGAATAACTTATGAGATTCGTAGTCAGTAATGTTCATGCTCGCATTATATCCGATTTTTTAACAATTATCTGACATTTTACGATTAAAATATCCCTCAAAATGAACGTTTATGCATAGTTTTGCTCTATTCTCTCACGTTTAGAAATTTGTAAATTTAAAATTACTTACTGAGTCTTCAAATTTAAATTTTATAATAAATGATGTCCATTCTAGCATCATAACTGAAATTTTAAAGCTGGTCTGACAACTTTACTGTAAAAATCTTGCCATTAAAAATACTCATTTACATATATTATTTAAACGAAAATTTGCCCTATTCTCCAATGTTAAGAAAACTGTAAATTTTGAATAATATACACAGTTTTTAAATTAGAATGTCGAAAAAATTAATACAGTTCTTGCCAGTGTCACAAGGGATATTTTAAAACTAATCCAACTTTCGTACGATAATTTGTTTTTCAGATATCATATACATAGACTAACAAACTAACACACTAACACACTAACTAACTAACTGACATCCTACAGACAGACAAAACGTAATTCCAAAAATAGGCCAAAATTTTAAATACAAAGCAGCGGTTTTACTTCTTATTCAATTATATGTTTGTTTTATAAGCTAATGAAATGTAGACTTTTTTTTTTTTTTAATGCTTGTCAATTATTGAAACTAATAAATTAAAGTCAGGTATTTTGTTTGATTTAATACTCATATAAACATTAAAAAAAAAAAAAAAGTCTTAAATGATTTTAAAAAAACTGTTTTAAAATAAATATGCTTTATTGCATTAATTTTACAATAATATTAACATACAGTAACCAGCTATATTTTCACAAGAAAAACATGAAAAAAAAATGTCTAATAATCTATTCTACACAGCTTATAAATAATTCAATACATTTGAAAATCCACTTTAAGCATCTAAAGTTAAGACTTAAAAAAGAAAGGAAGTAAATAATTAAAGAAACGCAGAAAATAAAACAGCTCTTTTGAAAACAATTTTCAATTTACGATAATGTCTGCTATTTCTTTTCTAAAATAGAAAGTGTCGCTTACAATTGGAATTATTCTGAAAAAAGACTACATTCCATTTGTTTTTCCTTAAAAGAATAATGAGATAGAAGAAAACAAAAACAAATTCTAATCTCGAGGGAAAAAAAGTAGATTGTAACATGCAAAAATTTTTTTCCTTTGTATGATGTATTAAAATAAGTGCATTAGGTAAAATATGAGAAGAAGGTACATGTTTTTAAATCCACGTGTTCTTTTTTGCTAGAAAGAACTTTATTTACTAATAATAATATTTGTAAAAACAAAAGATATATGAAGTGTTTATAACGAAATATGCAAAAATTCACCTTTTTTAAAAATATAGATGTTAGCAGATTGAAAATAGTTAGAATGCATTTAATGTTTTTATTAGTAGTATGATTATTATTATTAATTAATCGCGTATAATTTATATTTTGGAATATATATTTATACAAAATCTTAAACTGAAATGGTAAGACGCTTATATATTTCTCTCTTTACACCATTACAAACTAAATGATGTACAGAGTGAGGATTGGTATGGGTGTTGGCCAATTTACTGCCCCAGGGTTCTGGACTTAAGGAAAGTACCTTTCATGGAGAAATTTCAAAGAGTTCCTAGCCCGAATTTAAGCATGGTTTAGAGAAAACGACTGAAAACTGCGTATGACTAGGCTAACGAGCGCGACCTGGGATCGAACTCGACCCATCACGTCTGTCCACTATGAAATCAGAATTTGTCGGCGACTGGTTGAGCGATGTGGAAAGTGGACCAAAAATTTCGCACACATTTTAAACTGTAAAAAAACTTTTAAACTTAGAAAATCAAATAAGTAGCATACGGAAGTGCGAATTGCACTAAGCACATAAAAAATAATAATTCTGAATTTCGCTCATAGATGGCACTGTACTTTGTGTTTATTTTATAAAGCGTTTCTTGTAGTTTCGCTATGGTTATCTATTCTTCATGTAGAGCTGTGTTACGGAAAAACTTTATGCCATATCTGTGGCTCATGTTAAACTTTAAAAACGCGAATAATTCATGTAATTCAGTTCCTTCCCCAACCAATGCTGACAAACAGATAGATTAAATTGGATTATTGCTTGTTTGGGTTAGAAAAGGCTGACATATTGAAATATTATTATAAATTCTATAAAATAAACCTACTTTAATGACTTGCATTGCGTTATTGCTGATTTTTCTTGCTGATTTCAAGGTACTTTGCAAAGTATGAAGAAAATTTGGAACTAATTTTTTATTTGCTTAATTTAAACTTTTCATCATTTGCAGCATTTTTGTACAAATTACAATTTCTTACGTCAATTATTAGAATTTATATTAAACTTCAAAATATGACGTGTGACAGGAACCTTTCTTCGCAACTAACCCCCCCCCCCCTGTATTTTTGTTGTATGGATGAATGAATATGAATGACTGTTTATGCATTTCAATTATTTAAACTAATTAATAAAAGTTGTTCCTGATATAAAATAAATAAAAAAATAAATAAAAATACAGTTTAAAATGATTTTACGAAAAATGCTTTAAAATAAACATATTAATAAATTTAACAACATTCATTTTACAATGATATTATTATGCAATAATCATTTTTACTAGAAAACATTTAAAAAAAATCTATCTAATAATCCATTCTACACAGCTTATAAATAATGCAATACATTCGAAAATTCTCTTTAGGCATCTAAAGTTAAGACTTAAAAAAGAAAGGAAGTAAATAATTAAAGAAACGCAGGAAATAAAACAGCTCTTTTAAAAATATTTTTTCATTTACGATAATGTCCGATATTTCTTTTCTAAAATAGAAAGTGTCGCTTACAATTGGAATTATACCGAAAAAAGAAAACATTCTATTTATTTTTTCTTGAAGGAATAATGAGATTAAAGAAAACAAAAACAAATTCTAATCTTGAGGCGAAAAAAATTTTGCATCGTGCAAAAACAATTCACTTTTCCTTTGTATGTTGCATTAAAAAGTGCATACGAAAAGTGCAAAATACGAGAAGAAAGTACATAGTCTTAAATCCCCGTATTTTTTAAATGAATTTAAATTTCGTTGTTTGAAAAAAGTTTATTCACTAATAATAATATTTGTAAAATAAAAAGGTTTATGAAGTGTTGATAATGAAATATGTTTAAACTAAACTTTACAAAAGAGGTGTTAATAGATTAAAAATAATTACAAAGCAGTTAAGCGCATTTTTTTTTTTTTTTTTTTTTTTTTAAGTCTAGTTATTTTAGAGAATATGAAAATAAAAGCTTCAATATAAATATTTAATTCGATATAAGCATTTTGTTTCTTGTTAGAACTTTTATATTATAGATTTTTGAAAACAAAATGGTTGCCATGATAAATTATGGAGGTATAATGTTATGGATCTTTTATTATTATTATTATTTGGTAATGACAAAAATTTTACTATAAATACATTATGTTATGCTGTAGAAAGTATTATTGTAAATTCTAAAATGTTCGGACTGAATAGTTAAAGTGGAACATACAAGAAATAAACATTTTTATACCTAGTTGTGAGAACTGCCCTTATAAAATAAGTTAATATTTTTCTGGAAAAATAATTAAGAGGTCTTAATTCTTTTCAAACTTCCAATATAAAATAATATTACTATTCACTAAATATTTGCAAAACCTAAAGTAAGAATTAAAGTTCGCCTATTGAATTTCCTATATTATTTTTATTACTACTTCTCTAACTTAACATTATCACAAAGGATCAGCAATTATTCTAAAAAAGAGTATTTTTAATTGTATTAAGCATCTAAATAAAAGCTATTATTATTATTATTATTGTTAGAAAATTTAGATACTAATGATAATAAGTTTTATTTGCATGCAATCCTTTCTATATTGGTAATTGACGATAAGATATCGGATTAAAAAAAAAAAAAAAAAAAAAAAGAAGAAGAAGAAGAAGAAGGAGAAAGAAAGAAAGAAAGATAAATTTTTAAAGCAGATTTTATGCGAGTTAATCTTTTTTTGATGCTAAATCAGTATATTCCGTCATAGATGCACTTAATCTAATTCTGCATCAGATTTATAACATATAACCCGATAACATTATCGGTACAGCTTTGAATTTTAATTTTTGGAAAGATAAGAAATAGAGAAAAAAAAATCGTTTCTCTCATCTGATATGCAAACTGCACAAATTTTCTTTCATTATTTTGCATGTAATTCCTTTTTTAAAAATTCCTAATTTTTGAAGCACTCTATATGTATTGCTATGTAGAATATTAAACAATTGAAGCAAAATGTAATTATGCTCATTTAATAGCGAGCCTCAGAAACTACAATAAAAGTTAGAAAAAATGAAATAAATGATTTTTTTCTTCTAAATTTTAAAATAAAAATTTTGTTAAAAAATTTCGGGATGGATCTCAGCAGTTGGCAAAAAAAGCTTGGTGGTAATATATATTTCTCTTCTGCGTAAGTACTTTAACTTGTTTTACTAATCATTGGTACTCAAATTAATTTAATACTGTGACTAATTTTAATTGAAATGAATCTCAATTAAAATTTATTTTATGTTCGTATTTTCATCTATCTTTTGTCTGCTGAGTGTTACAATGGTACAAAAAAATTTCAAATTATATGTAGCTTTTAGAGATTATTAACTAACAAATAATTAATGTATTTCAGTAGCACCTAAATCGATTAATCGTTTCTAAACTTCTAATCTTTTCTTTTTACTAATGTTCGTTTGGCAACCTGTCTATTTCTACTATCTCCGTAAATAACGTTTAACATGTGGCTTGATTGAATTACTTATTCCTTGTTTAAATTTTGGTTTGTGTTATTGATTAATTTAATTTCCTTTTATTTTAATTCAAATTTCTTTTATTTTTTGTTTTGTTGCAAGATAGAGACTTGAACTGTATATTTGCTGGAATTAGCTATACAGTCTTACGAAATCTTGCAAATGCTGATAGAAATGCAAGTTTTCTGAAGAGTACATTTCCATTTCTCAGCATTTAAAATTCAAATTTTAAATTCATGAATTCTCTCTCCTTTTTTTTTTTTTTTTTTTTTTTTTTAACGGAACTTTTCGGTGATTTTATCCTTTTTCTTTTTTCTCTCAAATGTTTGTTGACTGTTACTAATAATTCAATTTTTTTGCAAGTTCTCTCATCGTTAGGCTTATGTGTTATGTTAGTGTCATTTCTCTTCTGCGTAAGTACTTTAACGTGTTTTACTAATCATTGGTACTCAAATTAATTTAATGCTGTGACTAATTTTAGTCGACATAAAGCTCAATTAAAATTTATTTTATGTTGGTACTTTCATCTATCTTTTGTCTGCTGAGTGTTACAATGGTACTAAAAAAATTTCAAATTATATATATACGTACATATATACCAGTGTGCATCTAAGCGTTAACAACCTATCGCTTTCGTGAACCTCAGTAATTGTCATTAATGAAACTTTTTAATAAAATAATTCGCTACTCTCGGATACTGGAAACCAGTTTAGAAAAAAAAGAAAGAAAGAAATGCACCTTATATTTACTAATAAGAGATTTCTCCGACCTTCCCCCGACGTTAATTTTGCCTAACTCTATAAAACTATCACTTATACATTTCATTAAATACATAAACATAATATAATTTCGTTCTTTCAAAAAACCATTTTAAAATATTTATTTTGATAATACTTGATAATTATATATTTCTAATATACTATTATTAATAAATAGGACCTCAGTAAAATTAATGAACCTAAAAAAAAATATTTTTCTTGGGATCCGAAAAATTTTTGTAAGGTTGAATAAATATTTATCTTTAACAGACGTAAAATAGATAATTGCACAATACAAGATGTGCAATGTTTGCAGTCGTGGGCTATTTATCCAAACATTATTTATAACGTTAGCAAAAGAACATTACATTAAGATTTCCAAAGAAAAGAAAAACTTAACTGAAATTGACGAAATTTATATTTTGAAAGAAATATAACTTAAAAGTTATTTTGCTGAAGGCAATTTTAATTATACGAAGTGAAAAGAAAATAGATGTTGAAAACAACATAAATATTTACTCAATTTTCTCTCAATTTATGTAACTGCTTCATGTGTAATCAATTCTTTGTGTATTTTCAAAACAATGTTTATGTATAATTTTTTTATATAAATTACTTTATGCGTCTTTTACTTTAAATGTTTATTTCTATTTTTTCTTATTTCAGCTCATATGAGAGGATTCTATATGAGTTATAAGACCATTTGTGAAATTGTTATGATAAAAGTCTGAAATGAAAAATTGTATTAATTTCTAACGTTTACTGAAATGGCTTCTTTAATTTACTGAACACTTAAATAAATATAAAGCAATCATGTCCAAATTTATTTTTGCATGAATTCGTAAATATTATTATTATTATTATTTGTTAGTTATTATTTATTTATTTATTTATTTATTTTTTCTGAACTCTCGTTGTCACATTTTATTGCCATTTTTATTGTTTCACATGCTACAATTATATATCATCTTAAATGTTTTCTTTTGTACATAAGTGTAACAAAATTATAGTTCACACAGTCTCTGATAAATCCAGGAATTTATACATACACAGATAATTTTAGACATGAGTGTACATAAGTAGGGAGCAATTATGAAAGTTAGTTTTCAAGAGTTTTTCTCTGAAGGTGAGTTTTATGAATTTTTCAACATATCGTAGAATAATAATAATAATAACAAATTGTCATTTTAAAGCAAAGTCTGTTTCATACAAGCAGCTTTTTGGGGCATTTTACCATATTTTGTATTATCACATACTTTATGTAATTTTCTGTAGTTAGAAATAACTGCATAAAAGTGCAGAGATGTCGAAAGGGTAATTTTATCGTTTACAATATTGATATAATGACAAATGTATTGATGATGTTGTCCGAATTACCTCGCTTTGCCACTTGGTGTATATTTGTTAATATATATCATACTAGTATGTATATTATAACGTAAATTGCTGCCTTAAAATTATAAAGTTTTGAAGACACTTACATTAAAAAAATAGCAGTATTAAACCTCATCTTGTAACCTGGGGTCCACACAGACCCCATGCTATAAAGTACATATTTACTGGGTTCCTAGAGTTTTAAAAGTCAAATTTGCATTTAAATATTTTAAAAATAATAATTGCTTATTCTGATGCTTTTTTTTTTATTCACGTTTATTTATAAACCAGAAAATAATAAACTAATAATAAAGTTTGCGGAGCCCATTTTTTTTTATTTTTTTATTTTTTAGGACTGAGGACTATTAGTCTCAATCTGCGGATTTTTACGATTCCAGTTCTACGATAGTTGGAAGTTTATCGAAATCTAAAATTTATCGAAAATATAATTGAATAATTTGAAAGCAATGTTATAATAATAATAATAAAAAAATCCTAATAGATCTCCGTCCTAAACTAAATTCTGCTTTTGCCAGAATTTCCTCAAAATTATTATTATTATTATTATTATTTGAAAGAAAAAGAAAATTAATAATAATCAGTATCGAAACAAATACTATCGATTTTTTTTTTAGTTCCTGGAGTCTGAGTGAACTCTTTATATAGGATACAGAAATGGGACATTTATATTTCAAGGAGAAAAAAAAAAAAAAACTAAGAATCCCTGATATTTTTCCGATTAGTTTTTTACCCTAAGTTACACGCATATTGGTATTAGATGGCATTGGCTGTGACCTCGCAGAGTAGGATATGTATGTTCTGGTAACAAGTTAAATGTGCCTGGGGTCCGCAGGATACAGGATGAGGGTTAAATATATTAAATAATTTTTAAGCCATTAAAAATAAACAAATAAAATTTTAATTTCTTTTGAACATTCTTAAAATGTTCGGTCTTGCCTTAATTTTTTTTTATTCTCGATTTCGTATTATTATTGTTGTTCATAATCAGCAATCGGTTGGTGATTTCAAGTGCGCATAAGATTTCTTTTTTATTGTAAACGCAAACGATTACTAGGAATGATTATACCAATATCTAAAATTCTCCGAAGCTTAATCTAAAATTAGCAAATTTGATTCCTTAGTGCTTTGGTAAGATTTATTTGATATTAATGAATAAAACATATTTTTAAAAAAATTTTTAGAGCACATTTTCCCCCTCCAAAATTAGTTTAATATTTAAACAGGAAATAGACTTTAAATATAATAACTATATAGTCACATTCTTAATTAATAAAAAGTAAAAAAAAAAAAAAAAAAAAAACTTTGAATAAACATCACAAAATGCAAATATCCGCAACATTTTTTTTTTTCCGGTCGAAAGAAAATACGACCCTTCGCCAGTCGAAGAAAGTAGGAACGACTGTTGCAGACAAAGAGTCAGCGTAGTATGATTTTTGCATGTTATCCTGTTTATTCAAAGTCTTTTAATTATTAACTATAAATTTGGTTACACTAGTTCTCTAGTGTATTATTATTACAAATTCGTAATTTTTCCATGCCATCGGCATAGTGTAATTAATAATGTATACAATCGGCAGCAAAAGTATTCGAGCACTAGAAAAATTCCACGACAACTTAATTATACATCCGCAGGTTAATCCTGGGTGAATAAATTCGATATTTCAGCGATTGGGTAGAATTTATTTCCTATTAATGAGTGGCAGGTACATTCTTTTAAAATTTCTTAGTGGGAAACTTTTTTTTTTTTTTTTCCAAAATAAGTTTACTCGAAGTTTTTAACAGAAAAACAACTTTAAATACAAGAATTATAAAGTTAAATCCTTCATTATCTGAATGCTTCCAGAATAATGCAATTAATTATGCATAATAATAGATGTTATTGTAGGGGCAAATAAAAACTGGTTGTGGTTATTCAAATAGTCAAATGTAATGCTAGTTAAGCTAGTTTCGTTATTGCTTATTGTTTGAGTTAGTTTTTATTTGGTAGTATAAGGCATAGCTCCCTTTGCTAAAAACTATTTTTAAATAAATTTTCAGTATGTATATATCTGGTACATAACTATATACACACAATCATTTCTATCACTTTACAAATTAAAAGAAAAACTAAAAAAAAGTCGAAATCGAAATCTCTCAAAAATCTCGTTTCTATTGATAACCTATATTTTTGGACTTTAAGGTTAGCCTCACCTATCACACAGCCGCTGGTTACACCTTTATTTTCCTGCCCAACAGCTTCAGACAGTTGGCGCTGCGGCAAGCGGACATTTTTTTTTTTTTTTTTTTCAGTACAATGTACCACTTATCTAGAACTCACTTTGGGTTTGAAGTTCACATCTTGTAACTGACTCCAATAATTTAATTCGAATGGCCAACTTTGAATCCTTGGGCTAGTTACCGGTTTTTAGTAATTTCTGCGTCTTTCAGCGCTCGTTCAGAGAAATCCGGACATGTGCAAAATAGGATTTTTATAGCATAAAAGTGAAATGCACATTTCTTTAAAATTCTTAGGGTGGTTTTGGTATTAAGGCCAGTTATCTTCTTTAAAGACCTACGCATAAGGGGGAATGCCCACTACTGTCATTGGGGAAGGGGGGGTCTTTCTAATAGTAGGACATTTGAATGTAGAAAATGGATTAAAAAAGACAAAATTCCATAGAAAAAGGAAAAAAAAGTAAAAAAAAAAAAATCACATTTTTTTTTCTTTTTTCTTTTTAAGTTAACACCGGAAGTAATATAAGGTGAAAATAGACTAGAAAAGCTATCGAAGCTCGGAAAGGGATTGGGTCCGGGACCCCGCAGCTGCAGCTACCATTGAGGGTTTGCTACGTCTCGCCTCAAACAAGCCCGTATTTAGGCGCGTTTCGAGGAAAACCTCCGAACGGTTAAATTGACGAGTGCGACTTGGGATCGAATCAGGAACTTCTCGTTTACCAGCTTTGAGCACAGAACCGCATGACCACTCATGGGCTTAAAATTCTTAGGGTAAAGCATTTTTTCCAAAACAATTTACTTAAAGTTTTATCAAATAAAATAAAATAAAATAAATGTAGAATTAAATACTGGAAACGAAATAGATTTTAACGTTACATTTTTATTTATTTATTTATTTAACCTATGATTTCTCTACGGAAAAAAAAAAAAAATGCTTAAATTATTCGAGTTTTAGCCTAGTGTAATATCTTTCAACACAACGTAAGATATTTTAAAGAAAAAAATTCTTAAAGTAAGACAAATTTCTTTCATTTTACCGGCTCTGTCAAATGTGATCAATTTAATCTTAGATGAAAGATTTCACTGGGCAAGATTTGCACTTACTCTCTTTCTTTTCCTAAATTTATTTGTTTCTTCAGTTACGATAGGCTTAACTTGTCAGAATGGATTGTAATTTTCAAACGAAAGAAAAAACAGAACAATTTTGCTAAGTTTATCTTTCGCAATAAACTTTTAGGAAGAAATAAGCAATTTGTGCTGTACATTTTGTGTTTTCTTTAGATTTTGATCTTTTCTTCATTTCACTTTTAAATTATCATTTTTACATAAAGATTTTCTGATAAGAAGTTAAAAAACAAATAGTTATTTGAAAAATTATCTATGAAATATAATTATTTTATGTGATATTGTGTTAAAAAAAGTTTTGGAAAAGTATTTGAGATTAAATTGAATGCATTTTGTCTTTGTAGAGATTTTTTTATTTAAAGCCCTTTCGACATGTAAATTTGTTGTCTCAATATTTCTTATTTTATTATTTTTTGTTTGTTTGTTTTTTGTATTAATTTTCTTCTGTAATATATATATATATATATATATATACAGTAGAACCTCGCTTATCCAATGTAATAGGGACCGAGGGTATCTCAGATAAGTGAAAACTCAGCTAAAACAGACAATGTCGTAAATCGAGGAGAAAAAATATGGCAAAGTTTAAAATAGATGAAAATGTAATCAATGAAGTAAAATAATATATCTATTCAATATTTAAATATAGTCCAGTTAAAAATGCAATACAATACATACATACGAGGTGTGTTCAGAAAGAAACCGAACTTTTCCTGTATCAGCTTTATTGCTTATTGTACAACATTTTAAGCACTGTCCCGTTCAAAATAGTCCCCTATACCGGCAATACACTGTTCCCACAGTTTCTTCTATTTTTGGAACGCCTCCTGGAACGCATTTTGTGGGACGAGTTCTCGTCGCATTGTCCTGCATCTCTCTATGGTTTGGAAACGAAGTCCTTTCAACGTGTTTTTCCATTTGGGAAGTAGGAAAAAGTCTGCTGGGGCTAGGTCAGGAGAATATGGTGGATGGAGCACAACGGGAATGCGGTGTTTTGCTAGATTGTTGCAGACAAGGTGTGACGCGTCTCAAGTTTTTCACACAAAATTTGATGGCAGGATCCTACTCTGATGCCCACCTCCTCAGCAACTTCCCGAACAGTTAAATGACGATTTCCGCGAATCACAGCACGAACTCTATCCACATGGCAATCATCTGTTGATGTGGAAGGACGTCCAGACTTGGAATCGTCATAGACCGACATTCTGCTCTGTTGAAAGCGTTTAAACCACCCATAGCACTGCGTGCGACTCATACAGTCCTCCCCGTATGCTTCACTAAGCATTTGAAATATCTCTGTGAAAGATTTGCCAAGTTTGTAGCAGAATTTCACACACACACATTGTTCTTCAAGCTCCTTCATTATTACTTTGTCACCAATGCGATGAGCAGGCTGTACACGTGCTTATATCAGCGGCTGTGGTTAGCTTGCTAATTGTCCGAGCGATACGAGGCAAATGGCAGTTTGCTGTCTAAACCTACCGCTAGGTGCACTCATTAGCCGCAGCGCGCTCTCTCTGCTGGTTGGCGCGCTATTTCAAAAGTTCGGTTACTTTTTAAACACACCTCGTACATAAATTATGAATACATTACTGTATAGTAAAATTTGTCCAAGTTATCTACTCCATTTGTCAAAATCCACGCCTCTTCTGGGGCGTGGCCTTTTTAGGACTACGTCGGTTAATTCGGAACTCGGTTAGTCGGGGCTCGGTTAACCGGAGCTCTACTGTATTCCTCTTTTCAAAGCATGATATTCTTTTAAATAGTTGCTAAAAGCACCTTGTAGTACTACTTTGAATAAGTTTTGTACTATACTGATGTTAATATATATATATTTTTTGTACACAAATTAGATTCAATTCTATATTTTTTCATTATAGTGAGATTCATTAAATTTAATTTTCTGGCTTTTCATTATTTTATGCAAAGTAAGTTCCCAGGACAAACACCGTAAACTATTAATTTAAGTTAACGCGATAACCCACATTTTATAATTGTTCATAGAATATCGATATAAGCAACCAATGATTTCAGGATGGTAAGATAATAATAGGGTGATAATCAAAATCGATATTTCCTATCACTATGATTAATGGTCTCGAAAGGAATTCTTAATTGGATACATTCTGTTCTGGAGACACGATTACAAAGTATATCGATTTCCCTTCTTTCATAAATTAGCTTTGTCTTTAATTTTGCCAAACTTGGTTTTCTGTATAGCTTCAAATTAATAGGATGTTCAATGCATTAATTTTATAACATTAAAAACTGGATTAATGCTAAAAGTTATAAGAATAATTCATACGCATGCATACTACTAGCATTTGCAATATTGCTGTTACGATGTAAAGGTATGTACAAAGTAGAATGTAATTTTTTTTTTTTTTTTTTTTTTTCGCAGTGCCGATTGGTTTTAGGGGTTTTGTATATGAGGAAAAGAAAATAGAGTAATAAAAAATTTACCATAATTTATTTTCTTCTATATATATTTGAATGTATAACAGTAATGTTATTTGTGTACTATTTTATCACATTTAAAATTCTATAAATGGTTTTTCTTATTTTAAAATATATCCTTTACAGGGATGGAACATTGCCGCAAAACTACCTGCTAAATAAAATAAAATTTTCTTCTTCCTAAATTAACTACTTTATAAGTAGAGAATTTTTTTTAAACAAATACTGGTATGAATTTCGTAAAAAGTTATATTTAGTTGCATTTTGACATAAATTTCAGATAATCGACTTTAGGTACATATCGCGCCTTCTATTTTATCACAATTTTCAATATGGCAACATAGGAAAAATTTTGTTTAAATATACACAATGAGGTTTATTTTTAAATATTCATTGCGAACTTAAAAAAATATATATTTATAATAGTCTTAATAAACCGGGACAATTTTTCTGTACTCTAAGTACATCGCTTCCCCACCCCACGGGAAGTTGAGACATTCAATATTTTTCAAAAGAACGCGTCAATACCTTTAAATGAAATGGTTGACACAGAACTATGTATCTGTGTATCTTCAGTTTTTAACGAAAAGAAAAAATAATACATTTTCTAAGATGACTTTTATAATGCACAAAACTGACTTCTTAAGATATTTAGTGCTATATATTTCTCAAATGACAACCGTCTGCATTCATCATGGATAATAATTTTCGTTCATAATAATTTTAATCAATAATTTTCACTGCGCGGATTTGTATAAAAAAATATTTCAAAAAAGTTCGAGATAAACAAAATATACTAATTTTTGTAATGTGAGCCGCAGTGAGAAATTTATATCTAAACAGTTTCTGTTTATAATAAATTTTAAAATATCACTATTCTTAGTTTTTTACTTTACCCTTGACGTTGATAAAGACATTTTAAAAACAAAGTGATATAAAATAGGGAATTTAGGTTTGCGATAATGCATCAAATGATATAGAGATGTTACATGGGGAAATTTTCTCTCTTTCTTTTGCCAGACCTCCCTTTTTGGATTGTGTTTAAAATTACTCTAATCATACTTAATTATTCTTGTACTGTAGCACATTTTAGGATGATGTTATTCTACATTACTAAATGTTCATTATGAAGATGCATTTATCTATACCAGTTATTACCTACTAAGCATAAATCTTCTGGCAGCTGATTGCGCTGGACAAAATTATCAAATGTGTTTGTGTTGATCGTCTCTACTGAATTAGTTCCTTTTCTGCAAATAATCACTACACATACACATAATTACACATGCATAATTACATTCAAACATCACTGCATAAATGTATCTTATGATCATAATTTGGTCATCATTAAGTATAGCTGTACAGAGTGGATAATATTTTAAAAAATAGTATATATGATTGATTTAGTTTATATAAAATCGTTTCATAAATATCAATATAATTGTTTTAAAATATAATATATGTGATTGATTTAGTTTATTTAAATTTGGTTTATAAATATCAATATTAGTAAAATAATAATTTATTTTTCATCTAATAACATGAAACTCTTCATTTTAACTTTAATTTTAGTTATCACATGGTCTAATATTTGAGGAAAGTTGGCGCCCGTAAATTAGATGGATGGATGATTGGGTTTTACGTCGCAATAGAGCTGCGCAGATGGGCAATTGGCGACAATCTGGGATACAGCCCTAGAGGTGGTCCGGAGACAAGCCATCACAATTTTTATCCTCCACGGAAGGGATGGTTTTTCCCGCTTCGGTGAACCCCAACCCGTAAATTAGAATAAATCGCTTCACTTGTTTTATGCCATAGTTCTCATTTATTTGTTTAGATTTTGTCTTTTTCACATAATTTTCCATTCTTATACCAAATATATGTGTTCATTTCTTATGTTAAATATATTTATATACTTGGTTTTACTTGTATGTAATAAATTAAATAGTTTAAAATATGTAATATATGTAATGAATTGAAAAATTAAAAAAAAAAAAAAAAAAAGTATAATATAAAACACACTTTCTCATTGAACATTCAACATAATGTAATTTATTAAATTGAGTACATTTTTACTCGTAATACAAGGTCACTATTGATGGCCAATATAAACATTGAAATTAATCGTAAGAAAATAATCATTATACAAAAAATAAATATTATAAATTTAAATATTCATGGAATAAACAAGAAAATTTAATTTTTCTAAACGATCAATACTTATACAACTTAATAACGGCAATATTATTGCACTTAGAAAATAATTATTACCGTAATTTTTGACGTATATTCCGATGTCAGATAATCCGCAGCTGTTATTATTATTATTATTATTATTATTATTATTATTATTATTATTATTAACAACTTGTGAAAAATAATTATAGATAATTCGTATTGGCAGATTATCCCCGGACAATCTGTTACTGGGGGGAGGGTATGAAATCTAAATTAATTGAGCCAATAGTTATCTTTGCTATAAAAAGTAAAATTGCTAACATTAAAGTCTACTTAAACTTTAAAATACATAGCTCTTATAATTTTTAATATAAATATCATATAAGATAGCTATTTTCTGGTTCGAAAGCAGATTTTTCGACACGAGGCTGCATTTGTGACGTTACATATGGTCTCAATCCTCCCCCCTCCCCCCCGTACACACACACACACACACCTATCTAAAAACGCACTTTTACAGCTTTGTTTTTCATCTTTGTCAGATAGCTTTTTTCTATTTATCCTAGGTGATGATGTGATGCTTTACAAATGAATTATTGTAATCAAGCGCAAAAGTAGTCAGTATGCATTTTAATAAACAAACATATTTTTGAACACCCAATATAATAAAATATAAGTTTTGCACGGGATAAAGAATATTACAGTGTTTGATGACACCATCTGTAGAGTAAAAAATCGAATTTATGTCTTTTTTTTTTTTTTTTTTTTTTTTGTTTCAGTAGAATAAAAAATGAAAGTCACAACTGTGGTTCAGGTAAATAGTCAACAGATAATACGCATTAGCGTATAACACGTAGGGTGTTCCAGTGATTGACATGCTCCAGTAATTGACATATTTCCCGAAATAATTAATAAAAAAGAAAAATAAATAAATAAAAGCACATGTTTTACATATAAGAATTTTAACATTTTATGTCAAACACAGAAGCATAGGGTGCCAATAACTTGAAAAATGGAAAACTAGCAGTGTCAAACACTGGAGCATAGGATGCTAATTACTGGTAAAATGAAAAACTGGCAGTGTCAATTACTGGAACATTGCATGGGTGTAAAATAGAAATTAACAAATAATAATAATAATAGTAATAGTTATCAAATGCATATATTTTAATATATATGTGGTTCGGAAAGTTTTTCATTTCATATATATATTAACTTAAGATTTCCAAAAATAGTTTCTGATGACTAAAACATTAAAAATATCAGAAATTTCTCTAAAATTGTCAATTACTGGAGCACTTACCCTATGTGCACTTTCAATTTTTATCAGATAATCCGCGGATAATACGTTTAAATGCAATAGTAATTATTGTTAGAAAAATATATTATGTTTTAATGTTACCAAATTATCTTCTCCTTCCCGTACATTTTTACAAATTCATTAAAACTCTGCAATGAGAGATTACTTTTCAGATTTATCAAATCAGTCATTAAAGTCTTTTCCTAATCGTTTCTTCGATGGCTTAAAAATAATAAATACACGTATTACAAAAAGATATGGCTCATTAAACATTTAATAATAATAATAATAAAAATATATAATTTTTTCTCTCTCAGAATTTTGCAATATCCTTGTCATTTTCAATTTCACATCTGAAATGTAGCAAAGATGAAGGAACATATAATTATTTCTTTCACGGTTAAAAAAATGTACTATAAATATTAAATAACACTGCTCAACATTAAAATTGCCCCAACACCATTTTTGTAAATTCTTATGTAAAATGACCTCCTGATTCCGATTATGACGCCCATTTTACCCTATCACCGGCCGTTTTTACGGCCCACTATTTTTATCACTTTTTGGTTATTTTGTGGCTATAAATTTGATTTTTAAAGGAGGAAAAGGATTATTTTAACTGTTAAATGTCTTCTGAGGGGCTACAGAGTTGGAAAATTCTGAAACATGAACATTTGCGGCAAGGGGAAAATTTAGGGGGGGGGGGATTTGCCACTGAAATTATGTATTACATTTCTTATATTTTTTTAATCTGTTATTAATGTTATTTATTAAACAGTATATTTTTCTTTGTTTTTAGGTGTTAAAATAATTCTTTTTCATTCTCCAAATCAACTTCATGGTCATAAAATTACAGTCCAGTAATAAAAATTGAGTGAGGGGTCCCTAGAAAACGGTGGGTGACAGGGCAAAATGGGAGTCATATTCTGATTCAAGAGGTCATTTTACGTAAGAATAAGCAAAAATGGTATCAGAGCTCGATTTTTTTTTTTTTTTTTTTGCAACGCAATGTAATTTACTTTGTAAGATATTTCAGAAGAAAAAAAAAAAGCAAGTATTTTTAAATTACTGGCCTCTTTTAAGCTCTATTTTTTATTTACATCATTTTTTCCCAATATTTTGAGATTTAAACATTAAACTTAAATAGTGATGTAGAATCGATCCGCTGTATAAAGAAATTCAAATAAAGATTCTTTCAGGTGAAGCAAAAATATTTTGAAACAGGAAAGTTTTACCAATACCTGCTTTCACAATATTATAAATGCATTTTAATTATTTATTTTACAAATAGTCATTGGCAGTGAGTGTAGCTATTCATATTCCAAAAACATATAATCTAAATACTTACTATTTTGATAGTTATTTTCATAATTTTCTTACCTGAAAAAGAAAGTAATAAATTAATTTAGAACATAAATATTATTATTATTATTTTTTAAATATATACACAAATATATTTAAGTTTATAGCAATATAAAAAGGATTTTTTTTTTTTTAATACAAAAACAATAGCAACATCATGAAGTCAAAGGATACAATTCTATGAAAACTGTAATCATTTACTTGTTTAACAATAATAATAAGAATAAGAATAAGAAAATCTAAGAAATACACATATTATTACATTTTAAAATTAATTATGATTCATTTTATGCCTTATTTTGAAACTTAAAAACTTTTGAATAACCCCCCCCCCCCCACAAAAAAAAAAAAAAAAAAAAAAAAAAAAAAAAAGGCTGAAATAAAGATTCATATAACTTATAAAGATTATCATACTAATTCATAGTGACAAACGCTTCTAGGCTTTGTAAAACTGTAACATGAGTTTTTTTTTTTTTTTTTTTTTTTTTTTAAATAAAAATACGTACAATAAACAATATTTAGAATAACGAAAGGGAACTAGCATTGTTAATTATAAGTTAGCATAGAAGTTTTATCTGTGGATTGTCGATATAAATAACACTGCGTTAAAAAAAAAAAAAAAAAAAAAATCGACCCCTGATACCATTTTTGCTAATTCTTGAGTAAAATGACCTCCTGAATCCAAATCGGACTTCCATTATGTCCAATCACCCACCGTTTTTGCGGGACGTCATCCCTTCTTGCAATGTTTATCATTATTCGGCAGTTTTATAGCCATGAATCTCATTTAAAGGGTAGAAAAGGATTATTTTCTGTTAATATATATATATATATATATATATATATATATAAGGTACAATAAATAATAATAATAATAGATTAATAAAAATATAACAAACGTAATTTTAATTTTTAGTGGTGAATCCCCCTCATCCCTAAATTTCCCCTATACTACAAATGTTCATGTTTTAGAATTTTTCACTTCTGTAGACCCTCAGAATATATTTAACAGATAAAATAATCCTTTACCCCTCTATAAATTAAATTTATAGCCACAAAATTGCCGAACAGTGATAAAAAATAGGGCGGTGTGCCCCAAAAACGGTAGGTGATGGGACAAAATGGACGTCATATACGGATTCAGGAGGTCATTTTACATAAGAATTTGTATGAACGGTATTGGGGTAATTTTCGGGCAGAGCAGTGTAATCTATTTCAGATAAATACAAAAATAATAAAAATAGTAATAATGAGCGTCCTTTACACTGTCAAAAAATTTCAACAGAAATATACTGGTAATGATTTATCTTAAGTATTATATAAAATTACAGAGAAAAATATATTAAAAAACTTATTTTATATATGTATTTTAACGATTAATATTAATATTAATTAATTATTAGTGAGAATATATTTGTGACTTAGAACAGTGTTGCCAGATTTGGGGACTTTTTTATTCAACTCTCACCAATAATTTTTAGAAGTGATATTTGCTATACATAATAGACGTTCATCTTTCGAAATGCTTTAGGCACCGTTACAATTAAAATTTAGCGGCGGGGGTTGAATAAAAAAGTCCCCAAATCTGGCAACACTGACTTAGAATGCTTTTTAAATATTGGAAAAATTCATTTTTAATATTTATTGACATATTAAATAACAAAAATAGATAAAAATACAATTAAGGATTGAGAATCTAGATAATTTACTTTTAACTAAGAATTATTGTAACTTTACAGAATCTCTGAATAAACATTTCATTAAATTTACAGATTTTGTTTTTTTACAGTGTAACGTTTATTACAATCTTTCAGTATAACATGTGACAAGTTCTATTGAGTTGTTTTTATGGTAAAATTCTATTGGTTTAAAAAATTCTTTGAAGGAAAATGTGGAACATTGATTAAAAAATATATTTTTTTAACTGACATAACAAATGAAAAATATGAAAACGTAACATTAAAAAAAAAAAAAAAAAAAAAAAAAAAATCCTTTTAAGTAATATTATTTTTTACGATAATAAAATTATATTATCTAAAATTACATCTCATATAGAGATATTAAAACCACACGCGTCTTTATAGAAAACCAAAATTTTTATAAAAAAAATCCACTTTAAAACACGTATAAAACGATACATTTAATGAAAATCATTAAAATTACATCGTGTCAAGGCCTTTCGCCCTGAACATCAGGGCATCACCAGGACAGAGCCATTTTAACTAGAAGTACAGTAACATTTGATTTATATATACAAAAGAACCATATTACGGTTACAGTTATTATACCTGAAACAGATGAAACAGTTGAACACAGCTCAATCACAAATGAAACAGTCTGAAAGCGTAGAGTCGAGCTTCACTTGGTTTACTATGGAGACACTTTTTGTTGATACTTAAGAATAGAACTAAGATAATTTTTAGTTCTATTTAAGATATAGAACTATATTTAAGAAGGCCTCAACTGTTGCACAAAAAGTGTCTCCATAGTAACCAAGTGAAGCTCGACTCTACGCTTTCAGACTGTTTCATTTGTGATTGATCTGTGTTCAACTGTTTCATCTGTTTCATGTATAATAACTGTAACCGTAATATGGTTGTATATCTAAATCCAATGTTACTGTACATCTAGTTAAAATGGCTCTGCCCTGATGATGCCCTGATGTTCAGGGCGAAAGGCCTTGACACGATGTAATTTTAATGATTTTAATTAAATGTATTGTTTCATACGTGTTTTAAAGTGGACTTTTAAATAAAAATTATATTAGTTATATAAAAGCGCATATGCATCAAACAGTAATACTTCTAATTTATACACTTAAGAAGAAATTTAAATGAAACAACGTAGAAAATAAAACTCTAAAAAAAACTAGAAATCATCATAATTTAAAATGTTTAATATAGAGTTAACCTAATATAACAAGAAATTTGTGTAGCAGAAATTTGTATACCTATAATAGCGGAAAAAATCGATATTTTCGAAGTCTGAATTGATTCTAAATATATTATAGAACGCTATATAGAATATAGAATGTATATAGATAGATACAATTGTAAGAAAAACAAAGAATATCAACAAAATAAGGATTTTTTTTTTTTTTTTTTTTTTTTTTTTATCCATAAAGAATATTAATAATCCGTGCAAAAAGACTACATAATTATCTTGATTATCTATTTATGATGCTCTTCGATAACCTATATTTCCCAATTTTGCTCAATTCTATTATATTTTAACGGGGGAAAACATTAGCAATTTCCGTTACATTAAAAAAAAAAAAAAAAAAAAAAGACGTACAATGCATTTAAGATCTGCTTATGTAAAATTTCATGTACAATCAATTACTTTAAAAACCCATTTTTTACTTTCTCTTACCCATAAGGTAAATCAAGAGAATTCTAACACATAACGTCTATGGGGGAAATTGCAGGTAAGTAGAGTTTAACGTCTATAGACTACACTAAACCAAATGAAACGAATATATATATATTGTAATAGAGATAGTCAAATGGGAAAAAAAATTGTGCATGTAGGAGTCACGCCTCCCCCCCCCCTGGGGGGGGGAAGTCCCCCCTCGAGGGGAGTAAATTTTCATGATGGGTATCTTTCAAAAGAGCTCACCAATACCTTTAAAACGAATGGTTGAACCAACGATCTGCGATAATTTAAAACAAAGTTATCGATATTTTTCACTTTTAACGAAAAAAGAAAAAAAAAAATCGTTTTTTTTTTTTTTTTTTTTTTAATATTGAGAATAAAATGGACTTTTTTTGGATATTTAGTGTTATACTACTTTTCTAATATCGAAATCGTCTGCATTATCATAAAAGATATATTTTTTAAATAATAATTTTAATGAATTATTTTTAAAAACAGAATTATTTTTTAATAACCTAATTAAATTTTATATAAATCTAGGTGCATAAATGAAACGGAGGGTTGAGGGGGGTGGTAGCCCCCTTCACACAGAATTAATTAACATATAAAACTCTTCCGAAGCGTAATTTGAAATGTTTAACATAGGTTTACATAACACCGTTATCTTACCTCTTAATCTCCAACCTGTATTTATAGTATTAAATTTCAGGGTAAGAGAAAGTCGTGTGAGTGACACACCAGATTATTTTTACTTGAAAAAGGTCTTCTCCTCCAAATAAAAGAATAAATAAGTGAAAGAAAATAAAAAGGGTATTTGGCAAATTTTTCAAGACGAGTAACTAATATTAAACCATTGTAATAGAATTTTACAAAAAAAAAAAAAGAAAATGAAAAAGAACTTTGACTTACAATATGTATGTTCGTGCGAATAATATACGAGTCAATATATTCGTACGAGTCTTTTGAGCCAAATACTTTATGATTTTGGAATTAACATAAATTATCGTTTACTTTTTAAAATGAGATATCTTTAAATTTAAAATGAAATTTTCAAAATGTACTACTTATTACAGGTTATTTAATGTTTCCCATTCTAATTATGTGTTACAAAAGAAGTAAAAAAAAAAAAAAAAAAAAAAAAAAGAGAGAGAGAGAGAGAAGACTTAAGTATGTTTTTACTTTTATTTAACGTTTAAATTTTTCTTTATAAAAATAAAATGAAATGCCATGAAAATATTCGAAAAAAAAATTTAAATTCTAAATTAGTGAGATTCGGAACCAATTAATAATTAGTGAAGTTTCAAATAGCTGAAATTATTTTAAAAAATTTCAAGAAAATTCAAACACTTTTAAAAGACATGTTAATTTTACAATGGTTTCTGTTATCTAAAAGTACTTTAAATTTCGTTAAAAGAATTTTTTAAAAAACAAACCGAAAAAAAAGAAAGAAAGAATGGGAGAGGTTGTATAGAAACTATCGAAAGAGAATTCTTAGAAGATGAGCTTATTTCTATGCAATCCATTTTGCATAGGAAGTATTGCTGTAGAAACAGGGAAGGAATATTCAATAGGTACTTTTATTTCATCTAGACATAAATAGATATAGACCCGAAATATTTATTTTTGCATATGAAATTAAATTTCGCTTGTGAGGTGGTGAGATCGCAAACACACGCATTTTGCATATAGAAAGGAAAAAATATATAAGACTATTCAAATTTTTGTTTTATATTACAACAAATCTTAGAATAATCTATATGCAAATGTAGCAAAAGCCATAAATGTAAAACTGTTTATTTTTGTTGAAAAATGAACCGGGTTTTTATTAGTTTAATCCGATTACGGAAAATAAACATAATTTTATTAAAAAAAGTTATGCATATATTTTTAAATATAATTTTTGCCTTATTAATGTAGTAGCTGCGAAATTAACTTTGTTATAAGTTTAAGGTTTTTGCCTTATACTTTTTAAAATGTTTTGGAATAAGTGAAAAATGAGTCTTTTGAAATGAAATTTTCAATTCTTGTTACAATAACAGCAATAATAACAATAATAACTTGAAACTTGCTCCAGCTTTTGGGAAATTATAAAATTATCACTCGTATCTAATTGTAATAAAAAGTGTAATAACTTATTAACGTAACTTTTTTTTTTTTAAGTTTTATTTCACAAACTGTGAGATTGTGAAAATTTACATAGAACTTGCCATACAATGTTCTTAAAACTAATTCTATAGAATGAACTGAAGTTATAAAGATAATTAAGTACACTACTGGCCATTAAAGTTGCTACACCAAGAAGGAATAATAATAATGGAATGAAATTTGTTGGACACATACATTATAGCAGGAAGAACAATTGATTAAAATTTCAGGAAATTTCGAGTTATATGTACTGAAAAACAGTACATAAAGCAGCGACCTCTGTGAACAATAATAGCACTTATTTGCCTGGGTATTGAATACAACAGCGATTGGATGACATGTACGGATAGAACACTTCATGATGTTTTAACACGATGCACAATTCATCGATCGAAGTTACTGGTGAGTGGTGGGGGGCCAGTCGCTTTTCAACGATTAAACAGTCATTTTCATTGGTGCGAGATCAGGAGAACGCACTTGCCAGAGCAACAGTCGATAACATTCTGTATCAAAGAAGGTCCGAACAATACAAACAACTTGCGCTCGTGCATTATCTTGCTTAATTTTTGCGCTACGGAGGCCTCGAGTACAGGGCAGAGGGGCGGGCCTTAACCCATCAGAAATTTAATGGCCGCTGTTCAGAGTGCCAGGAATACGAACAAGAAGTAATCGAGGCGAGTATCCAATGGGAACCCATAACATCATTGGGAATGATGGACAGTATAATGTTGTCGAATCCCAGCTGGCAATGTGCATTATTCATAATGCCGTTAGATACGGATAAGGCAATCTTGATGCTGTAAACAGGATTGTGATTTGTCTGAAAGGTGACTTCATGCCATTCCAGCGTCCAGGTTCATCGTTGATCACACATTAATGGCGCCCATATCAATGATGCAGTTTAAGGGTAATCAGAATTTTGGTAGCCGCATACTAGGTCGCCACCTGGATTGATGGTATGTGGTACCATTGGATACACGTCCCGATCACTTCTTGTTTTCATTCTGGCCACTGTAAATACCAGCCATTAAATTTCTGATGGGTTAAGGCCCGCCCCTCTGCCCTGTATTCGAGGCCTCCGCAGCGCAAAAATTAAGCAAGATAATGCACGACCGCAAGTTGTTTGTATTGTTCGGAATTCTTTAATGCAGAATGTTATCGAATTGCTATCGACTGTTGCTCTGGCAAGTGCGTTCTCCTGATCTCGCACCAATGAAAAGGACTGTTTAATCGTTGAAAAGCGACTGGCCCCCCACCACTCACCAGTAACTTCGATTGATGAACTGTGGCATCGTGTTAAAACATCATGAAGTTCTCTATCCATACATGTCATCCAATCGCTGTTGGATTCAATACCTAGGCAAATAAGTGCTATTATTGCTCACAGAGGTCGCTGCTTTATGTACTGTTTTCTCAGTACATATAACTCGAAATTTCCTGAAATTTTAATCAATTGTTTTTCCTGCTATAATGTATGTGTCCAACAAATTTCATTCCGTTATTATTATTCCTTCTTGGTGTAGCAATTTTAATGGCCAGTAGTATACTTTAATTATTTTACATGATAAATTAATTGAAACATTGTTTTTTATTTTTATTTTTTAGACTATTTCTAAATAAATTAATTTAATTTTTCAGAATATTCCTAAAGAATTCCTATATAATCAACTTATTCCATTAAATGCAGTTTTAGGAAAATTTTAATGGAAGTTCTATAGTAATATGTACACTCTAAATTGAGGTATTTTACACATTGTAAAATAACATAAAAAAAGATCTATGTTAATAATATGCTAAATTTTTATTATAACAAAAAGTAAAAAAAAAAAAAAAAAAAAAAAAAAAAAAAATTCCGTAAACTGAAACACACCCTAAACATCTGAACATTTTTTTTAAAGCAATTTTAATAATAAAGCTCGAATAAACGACTACGTCAGAAACGCCAAAGAAAAATATTGGAAATGCATACAGCTGTTTCGGCAGCTTTAAGAGTGCCGTCTTCAGTGCAAAAATTCCAACGCCAAGTCTCCTGTTATCAATTTTAATAATAATAATAATAAAAAAAAAAAAAAAGTTATGATAAATTGAATCATATGGGAAGCCGGGGGTAATAAGTTACAGGGTTATAAGAGAAGAGACACAGTAAAAAAAACCACCAAAAAATATACTTAGACAATTTTAAAAATATGTAATATTAAGTATCATATGTATTCTTTACTACAATACACTTATTGAGAAGTTTATAACATATTTTGATTTTTTTTATACGATGGAAAAATTTTCACTTTGAACTTACCCTAAAAGTTCGTGACTTTTTCTAAATTTTTCTAAATTTTTTTTTGTAGGTAAGATGTTTGGGATTTATTAATGTGTAACCTTTTGACCAAGACTATGACTTCTGATGTAAAATTTACAAGACCTTGAAAGCATTCTTTATTTACATGTTCTAGGCATGTTTCTTATTACCCCATTTTTAATTTGTGTGGGTAATAAGAGACACGAGTTTCTTATTTACCTCCACTGTTAATTCCTGTATACCCCCCCCCCCCCCCATTGTAGTTCCTGTTAATTCTGCCTGATTAGTTTACGAAGAGTTTACCTAGTGTTAGGCCTAGTCTAAGTTTACCGAGAGAACTTTTTTTTTTTTTACTTTAAATCAAAAAGCAGTTTTACTCATTAGGCTAGACCATATTTAGTTGTTATGATTATGTAAATTTATGTTTAGAATGTCTATAAATTAGTATTTAGTCATTAATACTTCATTACATAATTAATAAGTTCATTTATAATTACTAGACATTTTTTTTTTTTTTTAATAACATTTTGTTCGCTTGTATACACTTCAAAGATACGGATTTTTTGCTTATTTTCGGCTACACTTTAGAAAATGCGTAAAATACTTTCTGCTCATTTTAAAAATTATATTGATGTTTTTGGTTAATCCCTAGGTTATGTTGATTATGTAGAACTATCATTAAGTACAATATTATATTATTTAGGACTTAATATTAAAAGAAAGGAGTTTCACAAACACGTTTATGACAGTTAATTTTCGAGAAAACATATTTTTTGAATGGATGTAAATAATAAAAATTAAAAACTATTGGCTGATTCAGAATTGTTTCCAGATGTCATTTATTACCCCACAGGATTTTACATTGCTATATATGCACAGTTACAAGCCTGGTCTCTTATTACCCTGCGTGGAGTTATTAGAGACAAGGATTTAATGGAAATTAAAAAAAAAAATTTGTAACAAAAAATTTAAGTTCAAAAATCACCTAAAAAATCGAAAGGAGTCCATTTAATGAAATTAATACGAGACATTTATTTCAAGTTATTTAGATTAATAGTATGGATTTTATTAATATTTTTTGTCTCTTATTACCCCGGGTTCCCCTACTTGTTTTTCATTGGAATTAAAATATTTTTAAACTCATGATACCCAATTAAAATTATAAATAGAAAAATATACTTCTAAAAGATAAAAGAAGTAATAATGGCACCAATTATTATTATTTTTTCAATAAATTAAAAGTTTGCGAATTATTCAGCGAATTTTTATAAACAGTTTTTTGCTTTAAGTTTCTGCAATATTTTTTAAACACCCTTCCCTTTATGACAGACTGTGTAATTTCCTAAATAATTGTAATATCATTGAAAAACAATTTTAAATATTTTGCTTTTTCAGATTTCCTAAACATATATGCTAAACACGAAAAATATCATTCAAAGTGGCTTTCGTTGCACAAATTCAAAATAGTCATTAAAAGATACTTCTATAAAATCCTTTGAATTGGCTCAAGTGTCTTTGAATAAAAAGTTTATAAGTTTATGAAATGCCTCCTTCCATTTTTGTCAAAAAAAATCTATTTTAGTTTATATTGTAATGACAGATTTATGTGTCATTTTTAGTTCATTCATTTTGTATTTTCCCGCTATCAGAATTATTTCTATTCAGTATCTCCAGTAATTGTCTTCGTATCGAGTAGTTACGAATTATTCAAATAGTGATTAAATATTATTCGCAAACAAATTGTTCTCATAGAAATTGTTTTCTTACTGTATTTCCGAAAATATTTTGCAGTACTCTTCCAAATTAAAAGGATTTAGAGTATCTTGTAGATATTCTTTAAAACAGAGTCCAATTTTGTAGTATAACTTAATATTATTCTTTGACAATTATAATCATATATCGTTACTCTATCTTTGTTTTGTCATACATCTGTGAAAAATAGTCTGCTTAACTTTTTGAAATTTAAAATAATTGAAATCCTGGGTTTTAAACGAAATATGCTTTCTTTTTCCCAGTCATTAGAAATATCATACATTTTTAGAAATTAATTATCAGAATGAAATGAATTCAGAATTATCAGAATTAAACAATTTTACAGCAATTTCAAATGATTCTCTCTCTCTCTCTCTCTCTCTCTCTCTCTTTTCTTTTCTTTTTTTTCTTTTTCTTTTTAATCAAATATTTGACATTGTTAAGTTCATTTTAAAGTAATTTACACTGTATTTTCCAATCTTCGCTATGTGGCTTGGTGTTGAATATAAAAAACAACTCATATTTTCTTTTAGAAATATCCGCTAATTTGTTTGTTAATACATCAAAAAACATTTTTCATCTTAATAAATACGCAGAAAAAAATATTTTGAAGAATAGGAATCGAAATTAGAGAGAGAGAGAGAGAGAGAGAGAGAGAAAATGTAGTTTTATCATAAATTCCTTTCTAACTTTTTGCGATTCTGAAGCTGCAAATATTATATTAATAATTTTTCTTTAGAAAATAAAAACAAATATACGATTAAAATAATAGAATTTCATTTGTGATTTATTATTTATTTATTTGTCATTTATTAACTATATTTACATAACAAATTTGCACCAAACAATGAATCATTTATCTACAAAAAGCCTGGATTTCTGATTGAAGTGATTACAAATCATCATTATAATCGGGTAATTTCAATGATCGTCTCCATGCATTTTACAATCTACATACTTTATTTTAAAATGATAATTACTACAGGGTAATTTTTTTTTTCATATTCAAGAAGACAGTCATCAGTATTATAACTTATATTCAGTTGAGCCGTAGGGAGTATGCTAAAAATACTAGTACGTTCAGTACAGTTAAAAATTCTACTTGATTTTTTCAAACATTCAACAAATACGTCTTAGTTTAGTTACTTCTTTACTCTGTGTTTTCAATATGACTTTTGAAATTGGATAAAATTCCTAACAAATCTCCATAATCAAATATCCTTTTTACGTTTCATTTTTCTGAAGATAGTTTCCTGCTAATAGAAGGAATGCTTCTTGTACTTTTTACTTCATGACTGTACAAATCTTTAAGCCGTTTTCTTATTTTTTAGTAAAAAATACACAAATAAAAATAAAATAAAAATAAAAACACTTTTGGTCATTGCTCCACATTTTTGTTTTTCCTTTCTCCCTATTTTTTATCTTATTACTACCATTACCCTACTACCGTAGGCAATGGAAGTACTGTATTTGGTCCGAAAATTCAATGTCGAGTTGTCACCTGATTTACACGTTTTAAGGCCTCCTGAGTCCAAAAAAGTAGTTTTCAGCAATTGCTCAGTGTGTGTGTATGTATGTATGTACGTATGTATGTGTGTATGTATGGAACCATCTGGCTATCATATCTCCGAAACTAATAAAGATAGAACTACGAAATATCACAACTGATACAGGTCTGGTGTACACATGAAATTTCCAAATTTTGGTGAAAATTGGAAAACTGGAAGTGGGTCATCGGAAACCGGAAATGGGACCGTACGTCCGTATCTCAAAAACGGCTCTAACGATTTTCTTCAAAATTGCTACATAAACACTCTATTAGATGTCCCTTCAAATGGTATATTTGGTTAGTTCAGGCAAATTGATAGGCGTCCTGTATAAATAGCTCAATTTCAGGTCTCGCAAGTGCGTTCTTTTAAAAACGGCTTTACGGAATTTTTTCAAACTTGCCATACTAACTCCTTTTTGAATATCCTTTCTTATGTAATTATTGTTTTCCGGTCAATAATTGAGTATACAAAGTTTTTGTAAAAGTTGGTATCTCAAAAAAGGCTCTAACGATTTTATTGAAAATTGTTTCATTAATCCATTTTAGATACCCTTTCTCATGTATTACGTGGTTATTACAGGAATATTAACGGTCATTTTGATTAGGTAGTTCCGTTTTAGATCTCGGATATTGGTATTTAAAAAAATAACTCAACCTTTATTTATTTATTTATTTATTTATTTATTTTAACTTGCTATGTAAACTCTGTTTTATATGTCTTTATACGTGTATCAAGTTTTTCTTACTGGAAAATTCCAAAAATGCATATAATACGTGTAATAGTGGGTAATGGAAGTCGTTTGGCTGTTTCACACCAGACTTTTTTATTTATTTATTTATTTATTTATTTCGTGACTTACACGCTGCGCTTTTTAAATATATAGCATATATATATATTTCAATCCTTCAATTGATACACTCTGTTTAAAAGTTACAGGAAAACATTCAAATCATTATTACCAAAGATACTCCCCCCCACCCCACACCCACCCACACCCACACAGGCACACTCCAAAGAAAGAAAAAGAAAAATGCACTACATATTAAGTGTTAAATAACTTAACTTATTAAAAGTTAAAAGAAAGATTAATTTATACATTCATTTTGTTTTCCTTTATCTTATATCCATATATATATGATATAGTACATAAATAATACATATAATAATATAATGCAATTCAATGGGAGAATGAGGTACGAGTTACACCGAAGGATAAGATTTCGCACCACTTTTACCATACATAAATTTTTAATGTACATTTTGCGCAGTCTTTTGTTATTAAATAAGATACTGATATAATATAATACATTGAATAAAGATGCTTATTATTCTTAGAAAATGTTAGTGGAAGCGGAAACACCCCTGTGTATTATTAATACTACATTTATATGAAATCCCTCTATATTATGTAAATGCAAAGTTTACTCAACAAATATTTTTTTTTCTTTTTGTACTTAATATTTTTTTTATAAATTCTTAATGGGCCTGTATCTAGCATAAACCTTTTCTAATAATGAATCCGTTTAAAATTATACTTAAAATGAAATTAAATGCTAGTGCTTTTGTGTTATGTTAATTGCCCAACATGAGTGATTAAAAAAATAATTAATAACAATCAAAATTGAACATTTGAAATATAAAATGCATAATAAAGTAGTTAAAGGATACTTTCGATGTGAAATTAATTAATATGAAGCAATTTTAAAACATCACTCAAAAACAGCTTGAAAAATAGTACCATGACTAAAATTAAAAATACAGCAATTGTATGAACGGAATGATTATAACTTTTTTTTTTTTTTTTTTTTTTTTTTTTTCTCTGAAATATAGCGCAGGAAACTGCCAACAAATCCCTGATAACTAAATAAGATTTCGTAAAATAATTAATTTCATCTAAAAAAAAAAAAAAAAAAAAAAAAAAAAAAATTAAATAAATAAAAATAAATTGAAAGTGGCACTTGGTCACACAGTGAATCAACTAGCCGCAGTTACCCTCATTTACTGTACTATTGTTTGTTTTAACTTTTATTAAATTATTTAAACTGATATCAATAATCATTTTTATCAATTTTTTTAAATTTATATCAATAATTAACCATTCTTTTATATCATGAGGTAATCGTCAAAACTTTAATTTACATAACATAATTTTCTTTTTGGCTCAAATTTACTTAATGTTTAAAATTAAATTCTACCTAATTCTAACTGTTTGTCTAAGTCCATTTTTCTATCGCTTTTATTTTTTTGCTTTAGTTCCAATTCTGTCAATCCTGATTTCCTTTCTCGTTCAAATGCTTACATTTTTTTTTTCTTTTTTTTTTTTATGAAAAAAAAAAAAAAAAAAAAAAAAGTCCTATTGGTTCTCTTTTTCTATTTTTTTCTCTTGATGAATCCTTTTTCTTTTTTTCCCCCACTCGGAAACAGCTGTTGTTAGAATTCCTGTACAAACAATCTTGAACAAACCCAAGATCTTCTTTATATTCTTTTCTGAACAGAATAATTTGTTTTAAAATAGCGTTTCTACAATTCAATGGAAGTTTTTGTCAACTTCTTCTACTTACTGTAAATTTCAATCCTACTTTACTAAAAACCTTTTACAGTTTGTAGACTGTTTTTTCTAAATGTTGAAAAACAATCCACGAAGAACTGTTTAACAATTAAATAAAATTGTTGACTCTTAAACAGTGAAGTTGAACACTATTGCATAACTTCATGTAGGTTTTATTTTCACTTCTTATTCATTAAGTATTTTAGCCTAATAAATTGTAACTGGATATGTGTAAAAAGCTAATATTTAATGGCATTTATTTTTTTCTTTATTTCTTTTCTTTTCTTTTTTTTAATTATTATTATCAAAAATTTTCTTTTGCTTAAAAATACGTCAGTTGGGCTAAAAATACAAAAACAGTTTCTACTAATTTTTTAGTTGTATGTGTTAAATCATACTGCACATTTCCTTTTTTTACAAAAAGTATTTGGTCTGCCCTGACATGTAAATGCACAGTAATAATATATAAATTATAATTTTCATTTGAAAACATCAAACACACTTAGAAAATTGACGATATTTTATAAATATATCTTTTATTTATTTATTTAATTATTTTAACGACTTTCTTTTGGAGGAAAAAAAATCTTTTTGAAACATTTATTGATGATGTATTTCAAATATATATATATATATAAACCTTCGGAATTTTATATTTAGGGAAAAAATAAAAACAAAAAATAATTCAACCATACTTAAAGTTGCAACATAAGGTTTGATAATATTTAAAATAAAATTATTTTAAAAATAAGATTATATTATAATGTATGGGAAGTGTATGGGAAACACTTTCCATTTAGCTATCTTTGAAAAATAAAAAAATTAGTATTTTCTAACAAATATGAGAATAAAAATAAACGTTTTAAAGGGCGAAAATGTAATGTTAAAATTATTATTAATTTTATTACTTCTTACAAATATTTGATAGAAAAAAGTATTTTTTGAGTCAAATTTTTTAAATCAAGGCTTTTGCTATATTTTCAAGTTTTGAAATATCTTGAATCAGTGTGCGTGTGTGTTTATGTATGTGCGTCTGTGGATCTTTTATAAGCATAAGTAAAAAAAAAAAAAAAAAAAAAAAAAAAAAAAAAGTTGCCAGGTGTCTAAACGCGATATCCTAAATTTGTATTACAATGAGATGCGACTTGAAACTTTTTATTGACATAGGACAAATAACTCCATTATACGTATGTACAAAACCATTCTAATACATTACGTCTTTTTTTTTTCTGTGTTAAGTATTCGTATCTTCTTTTAATACTTGATAAATTGCACTGTGCTGAAAAAAGAAGAAGAAAAGAATGAAGATATTCGAGCCCTCATACCATTTCTGCTGATTCTTATGTAAAATGACCTCCTGAATCCGAATATGACCTCCGTTTTGCCCAATCACCCAACGTTTTCTCGGCACGACACTCCCTCTCTCAATTTTTATGACTCTTCGGTAATTTTATTTCAATGCATTTGATTTGGAGAATGGAAAAGTATTATTTTAACACTTAAAACATAAAAAATATAATCTATAATAAATAATAATATTAATTAATAAATAATATATATTAAATGTTAGTTATAATTTCAGTGGCAAATCCCCCTTTCCCCCTAAATTTTCCACTTGTTGAAAATGTTCGCATTTTAGAATTTTTCAGTTCTGTCGCGCCTCAGTAGATATTTAACAGTTAAAATAATCCGTTCCTCCCCTACAAATCAAATTTATAGCCATAAAATTACAGTAAAGTAATAAAAATAGGGAGAATCTCCAATAAACGGTGGTTGATAGGGCAAAATGGGCGTCATATTTGAATTTAGGAGGTCATTTTAAATAAGAATTTGAAAAAATGGTATTGGGGTCCGATTTTTATGCAGAGTAGTGTTGTTAAAGGAATTTTAACTCCTTAAAATATCTTTATGAAAAAAAAAAAAAAAAAAGTATTATTGACTCTTCCATTAATTAATTCTATGATAAATGACTACCATAATTTATTCATAGAGTTATAAATTCCATTTACTTTTAGATTTTAAGAACAATATTCTCTTATTTTTCTTCTTTTTTTACATGCATTCCTTCCAGGTCAGTGCATTTGAAATGCATCTTCTAAAACTACTGCTCAAACTTACTTGGCATTTTTTTTTCTTTTAGAGATTGAAGGTAAAATTTCGATGAAACAAATCACGTAAAAGCTGCAATAAAATCTTCCTTTTAAAATTTTCTGAGTGTACAAAGTCAAAAAATTTAATAGTTTTTAGAATCTAATACATTTTAAATTTATGATGCTATAGGCTAGAATTTTATTTACCAATTTTAAGCTAAGAAATTCTCAAAATAGGTTTTTATATCGTTATTATTATTTAATATTGCGCAAAGAAAAAAAAAAGAGTCTTAATTTTAGAATTTTTTTATCACAGATTTTTTTTTCTTACTTTACTAAAAAAAAATCCGTATCCCATTTATGTGTGTAAATTTTGTAAAATATGGTATTTCGCTTTTAAAATTTACTTTTCTTTAAATGTTCCTGATACCAAACTTTTTTTCAAAAAGTTTGTGTACTTCAGCGGCAAACTTTTAAAATTTCTTTCAGAAAAAAATGTCCCGAAGCTCAAAAAATATAAATATAATGCATAAAAGATGAGTGGATGTTAAAGTTTGATAGTGTTATCTTTAGAAAAGTTTCTGGTAAATATTACATTTTTGTTATTCGATAAGGTTTCTGGACATTCATTTAATATGTATTAATTTTAGATGATATTTTTATTTGATATGTATTAACTTTAGATTATTTTTTTATTTATTATTAGAAAATGTATCGTTCAAACAGAAAAAAAAAAAAAAAAAGTGTTGTCATATTTTTTTGCAGACCACCTTGAATTTTGCGTAATAAGAAGTAGTCTGTTACAGAATATAAGAGTTTACAAATACTTCATGTTAATTCTAAAATAAAAATAGAATTGTGTTCAAAATTAATACCTAAATAGGTATTAATTTTGAACACAATTCTATTTTTATGAATGAATGAGTTTAGGGAGAATTTGAAACTATTTTTGACTTCTACCAAAAGTAGACCTCTACACCAAGTAAACCTTTACTCCAAGTAGACCTCTACCAAAAATAGAACAAATATATTGAAAAAAGGATTTTCATGAGTTTTAGGAATGAATTTCTTTGAGCTTTTCTTTTTTTTTTCTTTTTTAAGTATCTATATTAATAAAATCTAACTTTTGTCTTTAAATTTGTCAGAACCAAAAAATTTTGCGGTATCTTCACGTTTTACACACCATGGAAGCCGAAAATGACTTCAGAAAATTTTGAATGTGTGTGTGTATGTGTGTGTGTGCGCGATCGTGTCTATATGTCGCTTTTTTTTTGTCCGGGCATCACTTGAGAACGGCTGGACGGAATTCAACGGTGCTTGGCAGAAACTTAGGTCTTCACCCAACTTAAACTTATATTTATCAACTTTTCAGAAATTCGCCCCCGTCCCCCCCCCCTGGGGGACAAAAGACAAAAACACGTTTGTCCAGGCATCACTTGAGAACGGCTGGACAGAATTCAACGGCGCTTCGCAGGAATTTAGGTCTTTACTCAACTAAAAATTATATCTATCAACTTTTCAGAAATTCCTCCACGTTCCCCCCTGAGGGAGACAAAAGTCAAAAACATGTTTGTAAGCATAACTCGGCTCCTAATTACTTCACAGTAAAGAAATTGCACATGGTGAGACTAGATATGAGTACAAATAATACATTATCTGCATTTAGGAATTTTAGATTTTTAGGGTGGTGGGAAATATTGAAAATTCCTGATTTTTGACTTCTACCAAAAGTAGACCTCTACACCAAGTAGACCTTTACCCCAAGTAGACCTCTACCAAAAATAGAACAAATATATTGAAAAAAGGCTATGCGACTTTCTAAGGATATTTCCAAAAACACATTTTTTTTTTTTTTTTTTTTGGGGGGGGGGGGGGGTTACGAGGGGGCAAACTCGAGACAAACCTTTTAGTGCTAAATTTGTCCTGAGAAATCTATGGTATCTGCGGTCACGAAATTTTGTGCGTAAACTATTTATATGTATCCGACCCTTATTGTAACGGGATTTTACGAAATCCCCCCCCCCTTACTACCTTGGTATCGAGAGGGCTATAAACACGTGTAAAAACACGTTTTCCCGTGTGAATTCGCCTTAAATTATCTTAGATTGGGGAACTTTGGTGTGTGGATGTTGATTAGGTGTACGCATTATGTACTTTTTCGAGATTTCGCAAAACTTCTAACTTAGCCATTTTGTAAGGGGGAGTAAGAATCGGGTAAGTTGAAGCTGAAGGCAGTGGGAACACGGACTCCTTGCGTTGCGAGCGAGAAAAATCTCTACCGAGCACAGCGGAATCTTTAACTCAGGTTAATTAATAATGATATGGGATTTTGACAACTCATTTCAGTAATGTGTCCAGCGAAGCGGGCAAAGCCTGCTAGTATAAAATAAAATAAAACACGTATTGTGGCAAAATTTACACAAAATAATAATAATAATAATAATAATAATAATAATAATAATATTAATATTAATAATAATAATAATAAATAAATAAAATAAAAAATAAATAAATAATAAAATAAAATACCTGTGCCTTATTATTAATTTTTCATTTTAACTTTTTCTAGAAAATGTTGTACAAAATATAGAGAAAGAGACAAGTACCTGTATAATTCTAATTAATACAATATGCATCATGCACTTACATTATATTATCATAGACAATTGCATTCCTTTTAAAAATAAAAGTAAATCTTTATTCTTTATAAACAATTTATTCATAGATACACAAAATCCTTTTATTTTTTAGATGTAGTTATCGGTAACATATTTGCAGGAATTATATTCTTCCAGGAATAATGAATTAATTCCACAATCAATTTCCTTTTATTTTATAAAAACAACTTTATAAATGTTGCAGTACGAATCTGGAAAGAAAATTTATAAATTAAGCAGCGATTAAAAAAAAAAAAAAAAGAAAAGGAAAGAAAGAAAGGAAAGAAAGGAAAAGAAAGGAAAAGAAAGGAAAAGAAAGAAAAGAACAAAAAAGTGAGAAATTTTAGGGAAAAGTCTATTGATTAACATACTGAAAAAATGATCAAGTATCTCAGTTGAATTGTAAACAGGAAAAGACATTAACTTGCTTTGGATGTTTATGGCATTTCGTATTTTTTCCATAAAAAAATGTGGATGATAAATTTAACTTGCTGGTAAATCTGTGTTGTAAAGTAATAGAAATTATCTTTTTAATAATGTAGCTACTACCTTTTTTTGAATATAATTACTTCTCTTTCTACTAGAAGTTTTGCATAAATAACTCCATTATATTTTTGCTTTTAATAATGAAAATCATGTCAATGAACTTTTATCTTTCAGTTAATATACTAGTTTTTCCCAATCGTTGGAGTTATATAAGTTTTTGCTACTAAATAGATTCTAATTTAGCTAATGAATGTTACCAAAACTATGCAGAACAATTTATTGAATTTTCAAATAAAGTATTAAAAAAATCGTGATTTTTTTAATAAATATAAATTAAGTTTATATTACAGGAAAGCACCGTTTATCCGTCCGATTTATTCCTATTCATTTTAATGCAAAAATATTTCGTTTATACGCCACTCAATATCGGTTATACGACTTTTCACCTTTTTTAAAAAGTCTGAAAATTTCTCGAGTGGCCATGCTTTTTTTATTTTTTGTTGTTGTTTGTTTGTTCTGAATAAGTGCACTGTTAAAAATTTGTTTCTTAAAAATGAGCTAAATTGTCTCAAGATAGCTCCGAAACAATGTATACTTAAATTGGAAAACCTATGTACTCACTTTCCAGTATACTGATATGCTTAAAAATGGGGTTGACCAATAAGAATCGCAATTTAACCATGTTTGACACGTGATTATATTCAAAAATGAGTACATGGATTTTTCAAATTTAAGTATATATTGTTTTGGAGCTATTTTGAGACAATTTAGCTCTTTTTCTTTCTTTCTTTTTCTTTTTTTTTTCTTTTTCGTTCTGAATAAGCGCATTGTTAAAAATGGTTTCTTTAAAATGAGCTAAATTGTCTCAAAATAGCTCCGAAACAATATATACTTAAATTTGAAAACCCATGTACTCATTTTTGAGTATATTGACATGCTCAAAAATGGGGTTGGCCAATAAGAATCCCAATATCCCCATGTTTGACACTTCAATATATTCAAAAATGAGTATACGTGTTTTCAAATTTAAGTATATATTTTTTCAGAGCTATTTTGAGACAATTTAGCTCATTTTTAAGAAACCATTTTTAACAGTGCGGAGCGTTTTGTAGAAAGCAAGAATGATCTAAATCGAGAATCAAAACGTTCTTCTCTGATCGTTGTTCTGTTCCGTTTGTTATTTAAAATCTTAAAATGCCTGTAAAGCTCAAAGCATTTAAATTGAAAGATAACATTGAAAATTTAAAAGAAATTGACGAATTGACAGGAGTCTGGGTGTAACAAAAACAGAACTGACGAAGAAAATAAAATAAATAAAGAGATATAATACTTTGTCGTATATTTTTTGACATCTTACACGGACGTATATCTAAGGAACAAACTTTCATTAAATTATTTATTTTAATTTATAATTGTTGCCAAGAAAATTAAACTTTAAATTTTACATCTACTTTTTAAGATAGCACGCGATCGTGTTTTATATAAAAATCAAATCATTAAATTCATATTTTTATTTATTTTTATTTCATATTATTGCACGCGCACTATTTATTTCCTAATTCAAAATTATTAGAAAAAAACGTTTTCGATATCTCTTGTAACGATACTGATTATTATTAAATTTCTTTTCTTTTTCTTTCAAAAAAAAAAAAAAAAAAAAAAAAAAGGTTTTGATGAAATTCTGGCAAAAGCAGAATTTGGTTTAGGGCGGAGGACTATTAGTTTTTTTTTCTTTCCAATTATAACATCGCTTTCAAATTATTCAGTTATATTTTTGATAAATTTTAGATTTCAATAAATGTCCAACTATCGAAAACGACAACGCAAAAATCCCTGTCTGAGACTAATAGGCCCTCAGTCCTAAAAAAAAAGAGAGATACACACACATTATATATATATATATATATATATATATATATATATATATATGGGTAGTCTCAGCTTGTGATCCGAGGAATTGTTTTGATACTGAAGTTGAGTCATCTTTAAATTTCATAAAAACATTTTTGCACTGATTATATTAATGTATTTATATATATATATATATATATATATATATATATTTAAACATCCCATTGAAAAGCAAAACCAACTCCAAAATCATATTTAAATATAAAATTCAAGAATAAAACATGTCAACAAAAACTTAACGAAATTAATAAACAAGCTAAAACCAAATAGAGTACGAAAAACATCTTTAACATAAACCAGAACTGAAAATGAAACAGAGCGAAATTAAAATTAATATGAAGACAGGCGGCATGGCTTACAACATGCACTGCAGGGTTAAACTAGTTCTACGCATGCAACGTTCCCCTCACCTGTCAAGACCAAATAAAAAAAACTCATGAAACCAATTCTCTAAACCATCATTTCTTTCCAACAACATTTTCAGCTTAGTACTAGTATTGTACATATAAATATATATACTTTTTATTCAAGATGTGTTCATGTAGTATTCAAGATATGTAATACAATACTCAAGATCAAGATATGTATATATAAATATATATACTTTTTATTCAAGATGTGTTCATGTAGTATTCAAGATATGTAATACAATACTCAAGATCAAGATATGTAATATAATACTCAAGGTATGAGATTTATAATTAGTACTCAACAATGCATTAAAGGTATGACTTTTCTCAAAACTTCAGTAATTTGTATTTTCACATAAAGTTTGCTTCAATTCCATTAAATTTGTGGTAATCAAAGTTTTATTTTTTCAATTTTGATTATACGTCTTTTCGTTT
Source organism: Salticus scenicus (assembly GCA_963930645.1). Lineage (NCBI taxonomy): Eukaryota > Metazoa > Arthropoda > Arachnida > Araneae > Salticidae > Salticus > Salticus scenicus. The sequence continues at coordinate 34,905,565 of OZ005650.1, read as the reverse complement.
ATACGTCCTTTTAGGCCAGTACATATAGACGGTGCTTTACCGTATAATAAATCACTATATTATTTTTTTCTATGCCCGTTCATATGAGTTTACTACGATAACGTCAACCAATAATTTACAGAAATTCCTTATCAATAATTCTCATTAATTTCACAATCATTCAATAAAAATAACTCTCATTATACTCATTTATACGAAATTTTATACTATATTAGCATATTAAAAATTAAGGAAAAATTGGCTGACAGCGCCACCTGATAGAGCGAATAATCTCAAAATGTAATGAGCAACAATTTAGGTCAAAATCTAAGTAAATATCAAGTTTGATTAAATTTTGTTCATTGGCTCGTGAGATACAAGCATCCACAAAATTTATGATAAACACGCACACAAACAGACATTTTCTAAAAGTAGTGAAGTCGTATTTAAGACATCTCAAAACGGTTAAATTAATCAGAAACCAGAAGGTCGAAAATTTTCAATAATCAAATGCTTTCTTCTTATATGTATAAAAGAAAGAAAGAAAGAAAAAAAAAAACATTTTAGATTAGTTTTTTTCATCTGCCGTCTAAAACATTTTTTAAACTATTCACTCTGTTTATAATATTAGAAATAAAATAATCAAAGTGTATTAATGTATCGATTTTAAGTTAAGCTAGAACACTTAATAACTATAATAATTTAGATCGAAATGTGACACATCATCGTCAGGCATTTTTCGAAAACCATTTTAATTACATTAAAGAATAGAAACTCTTTCTGAAGAAAATGGTAATGGGAGCGGACATTGAGAGGTGACGTGGGGGTGTAATGGAAACGGCAAAATAGATATTTTTCTTCCACGCGAAAATGAGGTCTCATCTTCATTTCCATAAAGTTTTTTTTTTCCCCTTTCGCACTTTCTCTTAATTTTATTTCACCGAAGGTAAATGGATCGATAGCTGCTTTATTTTTCTGTTCATCACATTTGTTTTTCGCGAAGAATTTCTTAAATAATTTGAAGATTGAATAAAACTTGCACTAGCTGAAAAACTTTTTTTTTTGGTCATTATTTGCTAATTCTAGTTAGTGCAAAAATTTATACTCCAATGAAAAAGGAATCATTCTGTAAGAATTTACTTGAATGAGAAATGATTGAGAATGATCATATTGAGATTTTACAAAATTGTCTTTTAAACAAGACGAAAAGTCCATGTGCATTTATAGGTTTACACGTATAAACGTGAAGTAAAAATCGTTTGACAATTTCATTTTTTGCCCGGAGAAATATATTTTATTTTTTATAGATATTGTCGGAAACTTATTATCTGAATGACTATTCTAATATATGTCTAACGCACCAATTACCGTATTTTAGGAAAGATAAACCGCGGGCTATCTTAAAAAAAAAAAATGATTTTTGGGGATTGCGACTTATCTACCAGTGCGGGCTATCTGATGATATTGCCAAATTTCGTCGTCCATAAATCTTGGAACAGTCGATCTCCCCCGAAAACGGAAGTTTAGTATTCGAGTTTCTCGAGCATTGATTCACGTTTATAATATCTTATTTATTAACTAATAACCTCTTATTTTGATTAATTTGCATATACGTCTGGATTTCGCCACCTTGTTCCCTTGTTTTTGATTTTTTCCATTGTATTTGTATACTGGCTTTGTTTTAATTTTTTCTTTATATATTGCCTTTTAAAATAATTCATTACTTTTATTTATAATTAATTATTTTTAAAACTTTGTATATATGCCCGGACTCCACCATCTTGCTCCAGTGTTTCTGATATTTGTTGCTTTACATCTGCATACTGGTACAGTTTGATTTTATTTTCTTTATACCGAATTATTTTTTAAATAATTTATTATTTTCATTTATAATTAATAATTTATTATTTCTGTTAACTTGCGTAGATGTCAGAAGACTGATATCTTTATTTTTTTCTTATTTATCTGTCACATTATCATAACAATGCTTGCATAAGCCGTGGCTTACCTTCCGGTGAGGTTTATCTAAGACCATTGTTTTTTTTCGCAACATTTTAATAAGCTGCGGCTTATCCACCAGTGCAGTTTATATACACTAAATTACGGTACTCTCAATAACAAGTATAAATAATAATAATAATATAAACGCCAACAACATGCCATAAAAGCGTTCAGTCATCCGAAGTATATTTTTACTTCTAGCTGTCCCTGTTGAAAATGAAGTGAGGTATGCTTCCATGGCAACAGGCAGATGTAGAGTTCTTGGACAGAGCTGTTCTTGTGGTAGACAGACAATAGATAATCTCTGCGTCACCTCACGTGCAAAAAGTTTCTTTTACGTTTACTGTTGAGAACGTACTTCATGTAACAATTTCTTATTAATATTTGTAAGTTAAAATACTTTTCTGTGTTTGAACTTGGTATCAACAATTTCCACTTGGATTGAGTAGATTTTAAGTTGCACTAATGCAACGCTATGGACAATTAGTGACTTTGGAGCTTTTGATGTAAATTTCTTTTGGCGAGAAATAAGTAGCATTTTATTAACATTAATATACATTAATTGACAAAATTTGTTGTTGTCGTAAGCGTCTTGAAATAATTATTTACGCAAAAAAAAAAAATAGTGCATATATATATACTTAGCGATCGAAAAGTTGCAGAAAAAAAACAATATATCATTGAAAAGTTATTGACCGTAATACTATGCGGTTTTCCATGAAATGTGCAGAAAAGCATGGATTATATATATATATATATATATATATAATCCTTTTGATAGTAGAAGCAAAGTATGAGAACGAAGAATAGTTAGTCAAACAATTCACCAAAAAGTCATACACACGCCAAACAAAGCAACAAGATTTCCTAAATTGATTCAGTTATCAAGTTCAACAATAGCACTGACGCCAATCCACTGTACAACAATACCTGTTGAAAATTGAAATAGGACCGTGTAATTAGACTCTGATGAAAAGAAGGTTGACTCTAGGATAATATTTCAAGGTGAAAAAAGAGACCCCTGTAATGTGCAATACTGTGCCAAGCAACAGACTCAAGATCACCAAAACCACAAAGACCAGCAAGAATGAACTAATTCCCTATGTAGAGAAGCTCAGAAAGATGGGGAAAAAAAAATCATCAAGAGATAAAATACGCATATTTGAAGAAACAAAATTTAATTTTTAATAACTCGCAAAACAAACGATACAACAAACCAACTCAACCAAATCTCAATAGAAAAACTCAAAATAAATCGAAATCCAGGGAAAAAAACAACCCAAGAAAGGAAGGAAGGAGGCAAGCGGCAAGAATTGTGACTTGCCTGTGGGGTTAAACTAGTTTTACGCCGGCAATACTCACCCAGCCTGCCAAGACCAGATTAGGAGACACATGGATGAAAAAAAAAACAAGCAATACCCCATACCAAATAAAGAACAATGATACCAAGAAATTTATTGATTGATTACGAACCCATAATAAAAAAGAACCCCGAAATGAATCAAAGGAAACAATGACAAATTATTTTCCAGAAAAACAATATATATATATATATATATATATATATATATATATATATATATATATATATATATATATATATATATATATATATATATATACAATGTATACATACATATATATGAAGAAAATATTGGCTACATTTACCACCAACATCGCTGTATACACAGTATTTTTTTATATTTTAATCGGATCGCCTTCTCAAACGACGGCATATAGCGAATACTGATTAATCTGACTTTGGCGCGTTGCATATAATTCCAGATGTTTTAAAGTAATTAAATTAATAGTTTACTTCTTATTAATGATATTAATTGTTCTATAAAGGAAAACATGAAATTTTTGAGAATTCCCAATACTGATAGCCATTTGCATGTATGACGGCCTCCATATTAAACACATATAGTCTGAATAGCTTGTTGAATGCATTGACACACTGTACAAAAAGTAATTTTATAATTAAAGCACCACCTGTTAGAAAAAAATTAAACTGATTTGGCAATCAATTTTGTGTTACTTAAAAAATCCCATGTCTTTCTATGCATTTCTGTGAAAAACAAATATTTCTATGGTCAATATTTTGTGATTTTTTTTTTTTTTCTTTTGGATCACCCGGCATATACATGCTTTTTCTCAGTAGTGATGCAACGAAACGTTAAACACTTTGTTTTCGTAGAAATTTTTTTTTGTGTTGAACATCTATATTTAGGGATAGTCAAGGTCACTTTTTTGAATACGACTTGTTTTTAACCCGTTAGTAGTCGCTATAGACAGCGCCACCTATTACAGATTGCGCACTTTTTATTTAACTCTCACCAATAATTTTAAGAAGTGATGTGATCGACGGTCCTTCGATTTTATTCGCGTTTTATATATATCAAATGCTACTTCTAAAAATTTTTGGTGGCTATTGAGTAAAAAAATCTGGCAACACTGAAGGATGGGCGGCAAATCGACCAGCGACTACTAACGGGTTAAATAGAAAAAAGTTATTAATCGTTTACAGTAATAAGCTTCGATTGAAATTAGTTTATAAAGTAAGTGGTACTGAAAAAAGTGACGGTATATTGTAGTTAAGGTATTTTAATGTCATAAAAATACGTTTCAAGTAATTAACGTTCATAATATGCAAATACGTTTGTGTGCACCGAGCATAATTATGAATGTTACAAACAATCTTTTAAGTGTAAAACATGATGTAATAAATCTGCATAACACGCGTGCATGTGTTTTATTCTTCACAGATTAAATGTGTTTTGAAAAAATAGCACCGGCAAGCTGCAAAGTATATAAACTCCCCCCCCCCCCCCATAAAATAAGTTGAAAACTATACATGTAATTTTCTCAAGAAAACGTGTATTTTAATTTGTTTTTTTATAGAAACATTTTTTTAATAGTTAGAGAGTGAAGAGATGTCCTTTCATACAAACATAATTCTCTAATAGATTTTTAATCTTTACTTACGTAGTCCTAAGTATATACTTAAAAAAATTAAAATAGTGAATAGTGAAATATTTTTATAAGGTGAAGGACTGTTTGAGTTTAACATAAAAATAAATAAATAAATAAATAAAATAAGGCCATATATGTATAAGCCTGTATAAATAGCTATCATGTAAAATAAAATTTTAGAAAAATTATGCATTTAAAAAAATACTTTTAGGCCTTTTATGATTTCAGAAAATTTTTATTTATTTTACGTCTATTATGTATGTAGAATATAACTTCTCAAAATTACTGGTGACTATTGAAAAAAACAGTCGCAAAGTCTGGCATGACTGGTTGTAAGCCCTATACTCATTTAAGTCGTAAGTCTTCTAACACTGATTTAAGTTAAACTTTTGACCTGATTATATATATATATATATATATATATATATATATATATATATATACATACTAAAGTTTACAGAGAGAGGTTTTTGTCTTTATAAAAACTTATGACTGTCATTCTTTTTACAGGAACTTATAAGACAGTATATAGAATTCAAAGTTGTGTTTTTAAAGTACTATTGGTCGCTCAGTATAGGAGAAACTGAAAATAAAAATGTTTTTAATAATAGTAATAATAATAATTCATATTATTTTGTAAGATATTTTATGCATACAAAGCGAACACATAAAAATGATAAGGAAAACTTAGGCCATGTAACGAAATAAAATATGACTTAGATTCACTATGAGTATATGATAAATTTATTTGATATTGAAAGGGAAATGAGAAGAATGTAAGTTTAAACATGTTTGTTTATTATTATTATTTTTAATAAAATTTACACTGCATCACAAAATTTAGTCTCTCTTAATTAAAAAATAATAATAATTTATTGTTTTTATTTTCTTTTCATGACTGATAATGGTGTATTTTTTTGGAGTTATGCAATTTAGAAAGCATTGGAGAAAAAAGTAATTGAAACAAAAATTCAGTTTGGGTAAAATTTTATTTTTATTTACACCGTAGTTAACAAATCTAAAATTTAACAGAAGTTTTGACTTTAGATAACGAACTGTAAAATTATTTTTTATGATCATTCTAAAGCTAAAAATCAAGCAATAAAATTCAATTCAATCAGTCTTTTTTTTTTTTTTTTTTTTTTTTTTTTTTTTAACAAAATAAATTTCAGTTAAGCGAAATGTTAACATCAAATAGAATACATTACTTATTTTTTTTCTTTCGATTGAACAGATAATTAGCGAAAGGTACATTTACATTTGTCAAATGCAGAGAGCAAGATTTTCCGTTCTTGTTTTTCTTGTATGCAAATAGAAAAAAAAAAAAAAAAAAAAAAAAAAAAAAACACATGTCGCTAACACATGTAAAATTCAACGAAGAGTGCACCGCCCTGACAAAAGAAATTAATCTACGAAGCATTTTATAGTTTTATGCAAACAGTTAATAAAGAAAAAAAAAAGTCGTTCTTCCAAAAACATTTTTAAAATAAGTGATAGAGTTACAATAAACGTAATCAATAGATAATGTGAAATTTTTTTATTGACGCACCAGAATTCAAAAAGATGAAATAACATTTATCTTTTATTAAAAATATTTCTTTGAATTATTTTAACATTTTCAGAACTAGTTAATTTTCTTTCTTTCTTTCTTTCTCTCTTTTTTTATTTATCATTTATTAAAAATATTTCTTTGAATTATTTTAACACTTTGACATCGAGTTAATTGTCTTCATCTCATCGAAATTTCGAGGCAGGTGTAGTATATAGCCGAACTTCGTTAACGTGAAATTCAAGGGGGATGAAAAGTTTGTCCATGTTATCAGTAGTTCATGCTATCAGTAACTAATCTTTATATAACTAAACTAATCTTTATATTGACAGGGGTCGAGGAAACAGTTCATGTTAAAAGTAATTCACGTTAACAGTGTTCACGTTAACGAGGTTCGACTGTATTAGCATGTAGTTAGACACTTCCATTCATAAATATTAACCAGTATAATTCACTAATCATTCTTTCAATCATCATTTCCCATTACCATATCCCCTTGTATTCACCAATAATTCTTAACACCAGAAATCTGACTGATTTTCCCGCTTGTCTTAACATTTCATTAGCACTGGTATAAAATTTCCTTGCTGTCAGCAAGCGCAGTGCTCTCGTCACAAGAATAAAATTGTAAATATCTAAAAGAAAAATTTCATCGCGAATTTAAAAAAAAAAAAAAAAATATATATATATATATATATATACATGAATAACTTACAGGAAAAGGTCATTCATTTGTCTTTTTTAACTTCATTCATAAATTCTGTTGGCTGTTGGTATTAAATTACCATAATTACCCTGTCCCTCAAAGGGTTAAAATAACAAAATGCTGGTATTAATTTAACCCATTTTCGATCCTATTTAATTTCACTCCTATTCTCAGTGTTACCAAATTTAGGAATATGTATATATATATATATATATTATAAAATATCCATTACTAAATTTTAACTGTATGGGTTGCCTAATCATTTGGAAGATTATTAGTTACTAGCAAACCAGTGCGAAATTTTCGCACTTTATTTCCTTTCTTATTTACCTTTAAAATTTGAAACTCATAAATGTTATATACTAATTTCACCACCTAATTAAAATTTTAATTTACCAGAAGCGAAATTATTATTAAAACCGAAACAATATTGTACAATGGTGAAACCAAAATCATTCAAAGAAAGGTTTCCAAATAAAATTCATGGTTCACGACCCAATTTTCATACTTCCTCAGGCAGTACAGTTTTAATATTGGAATCCCACGACGCCTTTAAAATTTTTGTAGCCATGTTGGCGATGATTTTTTATTAATTTTGCTATAGGTTTTTGCTTAATAAAAAAAATAAATAAAATAAAATAAAATAATTCCTATTTTGATTATATTTTTTTATGATTGTGTTTTTTAAGTCAATTTATGACACAAAAGTTCATATTCTGTATATATCTTTAAAATATTGCTAGGTTAAAATGACGCTTGCAAAGATTCTGAAAAAGCAACTGTTAAAAATATACTTTTCCGTAAAATAATCTCATCAGACAAATGTCATCATTTTCCCTTATTAGTTCATTGAGCTAAGTCCACGTGCTTAAATATTATCCATGTATAAATATTATTTTTTATCCTCGCGTATTTTATTAATTGCACCACAATCGTATCGTTTCGACAAAAAATAATTGAAACTGGTCCACGTTAGAGAAATATTACATAGATTATAGACATGAAATATCATTCCTCAAAATTGTTGGTGGTAGTCGAATAAAATACTCCCAACGCAGTTTAAAGCTTTTTATAGAGTGTTAGGGTCGGCAAAGAGTTAACGATTTTTTTAGCATTTTCAATCTCAAAATTTAAAATAAATCTATTCAGTTGTATTCATAGTGAAATGACTGCTAACTTATTCATGTAACAATCCATTTGCACTATGTAGTTTACTTATTTCACTTGACAGCTGGATCTTAAAGCCGTAAAACATTTTCAGTAAAAATGTTCAAATATTTGAGTCTATTCACTAGACTCTTGAAAATCTTTGGAATTGCTATTTTGCTATTCACGTGTCAAAATTTCTTATCAACAGATATATTGAAACCCGAGAAAAAAAAAAAGCATGTAGAGTTTTCTAAGCCTGAAATTTTAAATTCAAATCACAAAACTTGAAGGTTTTTTTTTTTTTTTTTTTTTTTTTTGTTAAGTGTTTGAGTTGCATAAATAAGTGTTTGTGAAAAGGAAAAAAGATGCAAAGAGAAAAAAAAAAAAATATATATATATTTTGTTTCTTTGAATGGGCTCTTATAACTTAAAAAAAATCCTTTAATGTAAGTGAAAAAAGAGTCTGTTTCAATTGCTCATAAGGTTTTTATTTGTTATTAATATTATACAATAAGTACTACGATGTTTGAGTCTTGTTTTAGTTTTTAGCAAATTATAAAATTGATACTCTTGATTAATAACAATTAAAAAAACATGTAATAAATCATTTATGCAGCAAGTTTTTTAAGTATTTTTCCCGAAACACAAGATAATATAATTTAAATTTTATATATGAACGCCCCCCCCCACACACACACACCAGTATTTTTTTTTTTTTTTTTTTTTTTTTTTTTTTTTTTTTTAGAATATATTCCTTCTGATTAAATTGTAATTATATTTGGAGAAACTCTAAAAATAATGTGATGCACTGTTGCCAAGTTTGAGGACTTTTTCATTCAATATATACCAATAATTTTTAATTATAACGGTTGCCTAATACTCACTTCGAAAAATAATTAAATAATAGTCTATTATATAAAATTACATCTATTATATAAAATACAATTAGAGTTCAGCCATAGTCAATTTTATTTACGAAACCACAGCTTCACCTCTTTTTGACCAAGCAGAAATCATCTCCTCTCCATCAACTAGTTCAAAATTAACAGTTTCGGAAGCTGTGAATATAATTAAATATAATTCAATCAATTTTAAAGATGCTGCGTTTCTTCCTAAAATATGGTATTTTCTAATACAACCAAATATCTAATATAATTTCCTTCAACAGTTTCTTGGTCTTAATGATTATTAACAGTGAAAGTTTTTTTCTGCATTTTTTACTCTTAATGCTAGTCCAGCCTCTCCTTAAGGAAAATGGTCCGAAAATTCCTACAGTTATTGCAAGTTTTTCTCTACTATTCTACCAAAATAATTCTCCATTAAAGTGACTTTAAGGTTGCGGTTTTAAAACAAGTCTTTTTCTTGTTCTTGTGTCGCCAATTTCCCATCTGCGCAGCACTGGTGCGGCGTGAAACCCAACCAGCCAACCTTTTCTTGTAGAGATCTAAACTAATGCAAGTTCCTCAGGATGTTCCTCAACACAAATTAATGCATGGCCTCAACTGTTCCACAAAAATGTGTCTCCATAGTAAACCAAGTGAATCTCGACTCTACGCCTTCGGACTGTTTAATTTATGATTGATCAGTTTCATCTATTTCATGTATAATAACTGTAACCAAAATATGGTTCTTATGTATATATAAATCAAATGTTGCTGTACTTCTAGTTAAAATGGCTATGTCCTGATGATGCCCTGATGTTCAGGGCGAAAGGCCTTGACACGATGTGTTTTTTTAATGATTTTAATTAAATATATTTTATACGTGTTTTACAGTGAATTCTTTTATAAAAATAGTCTGTTATGTATATAATGTATCATTTCTCAAAATTATTGATGACAATTAAATAGAAAACTCCCCAAATCTGGCAACACTGAAGTGATGTGGAAAAAGCGTCGGTTGCCAACGATTCTTCCGAATACTAACTAGAATATTATGCGTGATACAGGTATGCGTAAAACAGGGGTCATATTTGTAATTTTTTTTTCAGGACACTTTCAGAAATGAGGAATTTTTGCCCCTTTTTTTTTACCACTATTTTCTTATGGAAATATTTATTGTAATGTATGGACATTAAATAACATATTGATTAATGTACAAAAAATAGTGGTAGCAATAGAGGTGGAAATTTCTCATCCCTAAAAATGTTCCGGAAAAACAACGGAAAATACGATCCCTGATATAACTTGCATTAATTTGTTTCTAAAACGGCAATCTATAAAATAAATTAATTTCATAGAAATCAATTGTGATAAAGTTTTTAAAAATATCGTGTAAATTTAAATATTTTAAAATTTTATATTATTAATTACTAAAATAATGAAAGTTTCTAATTATCTTAAAGCTATTAATTCAGGCTATAAAATGCAGCTTTGAGAACATTTTTTATGCAACTTCTAAGCAATTAAGTAAATTCTAAATTAAGCTATATTTAGGATTGTCAATTAAAAGGGAGAAAATTTTTACTACATTTATAATTAGCTACATTGTTTATTCTAATAATTAAGAGCCTTCCTTTTATGATTTTCTAAAAGTTTAAACACTTCTTAATCATCATATAAATAATTCTATGGTTTTAATGAAAAATTAAAAAAGAAAAAAGAAAAAAAAAAAAAAAAAGAAAGAAAAAAAACTATGACCAATTGAAACCGAAGTAAACACTTATGTGAATGTAAACTTATTTATATATATATTTGGACATTTCAGTATCATTTGTATGTATATTTCTATTCAGTGTCAAAAGAAAAACAATAATTTTATTTACGTAGAATATAAATATTTTATAATATATTTTTAAAAGTACATACATAGAATTATTCATACTTTTAAATGCTTTCGAACTTAGTACAAAAATAGTTTTCTCCTTTTTTAATTGCTTATCTCTAAAGTTACTAGTTTTCTTTATCAAGCTGTAACGCACGAACTTATATATATATTCACGAAATCTTAGTATAGCACAAAACGAAATACTATCAATAAAAAGAAATATAGTATTTAATTGCTAATATTTTAATTTATTGTAAATTCCCGCCTTTTTTTTTTTTTTTTTTTTTTTTTTTTTGTACTACACCACTTTTTTTTCAAGAAATTTACTCTAATGTAATCGTAATCACATGTTGGAGAAAATTGTTCTGCAAAGAAAGTGGTATAAAAAAAGGGCGAATACTATCAAATTCACGGAATAAATTAAAATGTTGGCAGACATGTTTATTATTATTATTATTTGTAGTATTATAATTTTCACAGGAACTGCAATCATTTTTTCCCCAAAAACTCTACAAAGAAACTGAAAGACATTATATGATACGGGTAAATTCCAATTTAAAGTCTTACCTTTTAACATATTATGGTTGTCCAAAATTATTCGAATATATAATATTTATGAATTCTCTACTGTAAGAAATTTGCCTTTTTTGCTGCCACAAATTCTCTGTAATTTGAGAAAATACATTCTAACAACGTAATTTTTTCTCAAATTACAGAGAATTTGTGGCAGCAAAAAAGGCAAATTTTTTACAGTGTATAGGCTCAGTTTGCCATCTGATTTTAGACATAGTATTTTTTCCCCTTTCGAAATCTAATTTACTTACAACCTCTCGTGTGTCAAGAAAATCTTAGGTATATATTACCAATGTGTAGTTAGTTCTTAGAAATGTTATGATTGTTCTAAAACATTGTTTTTATCTAAATTAATTAATTTTATGTATGCTTATTTTAAATCACTGAGTTTTTCACAGTTCATTTTTGAATCCTATATAACTTATTGAACTATTAGTCATATAAATCAATGTGTGCCTGCGTATGAGCATTTTTATATTTTTTAAGCATAATAATCGAAACAACGTTATTATTCATTTTTTAATGTGTGCAAAGTTTTCTGATAATCAGCATTTATGATGTATATAAAAAAAATATGTTATGGCTGTTATAACACATTATTCTGCATCATTCTTTATAATAGCGCCACCTACCGGTTAACAGGGAAAAAAATTCAATCAACGTACTTTCTCACAATAAAGATTTTAAATATGCAATTTTATTTAACCATTGGAAAAATCGCAATTGGAAAAAGATTGCCTCCTCGTAAACGAAATAAATGAGAGAATAGCAGCTCCACCTGTCTTACAATATACACACAAAATGAATCAGTATATATTTTCATCATAGACCTCATAAATATCAAATTTTGAGCACTTGTACATTATTTAAACTCGAATAAAGTCTTATATTAAAGGAAATTTTTGAAGTATAGTTTCGATATCTATTGGGTGGTATATCCCAAAATCTAATCAGCATCCATTAAGATCAAGAGTTAACCAAATATAAAGCTTTGTTGTAGTTTTTGTCTATTAGTTCCTACACTGTTAAAAAAATGCAACTTTGCTGCCAGAAATTATCTGTAATTACAGAAAAATACGTTTTGTCAACGTAATTTTTCCGTAATTACAGAGAATTTCTGGCAGCAAAGTTGCATTTTTTTAACAGTGCAAATACAGTGTCCATAAAATTTTGTTAGCGCACAAACAGACAGACAAAATTTTCTAAAAATATTCGAACTATGTTGAGGATATATGAGAGAGAGAGATCCATGCATCTATCGAAAACCGATGGTCTCAAATCCAGTTAATTTTATTATCTTTCTGTAATTAATATAGTTTTAGATTCTTAGCTACAGTAATTTAAAAAAAAAATTAACCACACGTGCAAAATAAGCTGGCCTATATCCAGTTTTAGAACTTATACTTTGCGTTTAATACTAGTATCAGCAAACATTTGTGGTGTATGATTTTTCTTTCCGAACATACGTATGTAAGGAAAATATTGTAAACAAGAAAAAATTCGACTTTGAGATTTTGGTCTATCTATACGTTTTAAGATCACCTGAGTTCATTTTAGCTATTTTTACGATGATGATGTATGTATCTGTGTATTTATATGATAAGTCTAAAACTTTTGTTCGAACATGTAAATGTGCTTAAGCTAAACTCATAGAATTCAACGAAAAAATTACAGGTGATAGTAATGGCTCAAAATACCTACGGCGAAAAAAATTAGCTGCTTAATTGCAACGAAAAAGCGGTAAAAAAAAAAAAAAACATTTTTAACGTCAAATGCAACCCTACTTGGTGAGAATGCAGAGAAAAGTGATGTGTCCCTCCCCGTGCCAGTTTAACACTGTTTCAAAGTCACTTTTTGGTATTTTGCTTTCAAAGCTATGTATTTGAAGTTCAGTTTGAATAGACATTGTTTGTCTAATCTGTATATTTTCTAGCTTTTTATTTGAAGTATATATTAGCGAGGGGCTACAAATATTCGTTTTTATTTAGTTTAATGCTGGAATGTCCCTCGCATGATTTATATATATATATATATATATATATATATATATATATATATATATATATATGTGTGTGTGTGTGTGTGTGTGTATATATATCTCAATATTTTGTAATCTATTTGTTTAACGAAGCAGTGACTTTTAAATAGAAAATGCCCCCACATATTAAAATCTTCAACCCCTCCCAGAAGAAAATTCTGTTTATGTCAATGAATCACATTTTCTTAAAAACGTCTGTTTTCAAGAATTCGAAGTCGTCAATTGGTGCTAACTGGAAGGTTCTTCGATTCAATTTACAACATCGTTCTACACCTTTCCTAATGAACTTAAGCAGCTAAGTTTCAGAGTATAAATTTCCTATAAGTTCTTCTAACACCTGTTCCAATTTCATCGAATTCTATCGGTTTAATTAAAGAACGTTTCCTTGTAAGGAGCTGAAAGTTGGTACGTATGTTATAGGTCACGATAGCACGGATTCTATTGATTTTAATAAATCTAGCACTTAATCGATTTTTTTTTTCTTTTTACTGGGACACAACGAAAAGTTATTTATCATTAGGATGGGCTCAAATTATTTGAACTGCAATAACTTTAAATTAAGTAACATAAGAAAAATACTCAAACACCCTATTATAATTTTCTTTTTTGTTTGTTTAACGACTCTTCTTGCTTTAATTCGTTTATACACCCGTTAATTGACTAATGTTCGCAAAGCCGAGTGGAGCCACTCCAGATTTTTTTATACAGCCTATGTAAATGTACACTAGAGGACAAAATACGTACTTCACAAAGATATTTCCATGGTTTCTTCAAGAATAGTTTTAAAAATTTATTTGGATTTAAAATTCCTTTTAATTTTATGTTTATCTCCACGAATATTTTCTTAATTTTTAGTTCCAGTGTGTTTTTCTCTTCAAAAAACAAACTCACTTCATTAGACAAAATAAATAAATTTTGCAAATCACTTTAATGAACGCACTTTTTATTTATTTCCTTTATCATTAAGATTGGATAAAAATCTCTCGAAATATTCTTTATCAGAAGAAAACTATATTAATATTCCTCTTCGAATACTAAAAATAAAAAAAATCTAAACGAAGAAATTAAAACAGAAAGATTTATACGGAGAACCAAAATAAAAAGTATTTTCTGGGATTAAATTCTCTTTGAGCAATAAAATGAAGAATATATCCAGTCTTCCGGGAATATTTTTTATCAAATCATCTAGAGGACTTAAAGAGACATTTGATTTTATTTTCAAATAAACGTACTTAGCTTTGAGATTTTATTTTTTAATTCAACTAAAAAAGTATAATTAAACGATAAAATATTCGAAATAAATGATAAGTATTAAAATTATTTATAACTCGTCTAGTAAAATAGCATATTATTTTTCATTTAAAATTTTTCAGTTGTTGTTATTTATTTAAGTTTATTAAAACCAGTGAAACTGTATGAAAAAAAATTAGAAATAGCAATTAATGTAGTTTTCAATAATATGTTTTTTTTTACTTTGTAGAATTAGATTTAAGTATTCAAGAATTTAGAAGATGTACAGTTTTATTCTGTTACGTTTTTCATAAATTTGCAGCATATTTCAGTAAATTCATAAGTTTATTCTAAAGAACATGCCTTTAGATTTATTAAAGCGGTGACCGTAAGAATAAAACGATCTATATAGATAAACAGCGTAAGTTAAAAAACAATTGTTTCTTGTTGAAATAATAAAGAGCGGACCCTTCATCAAATGGAAAAATGTAGGCTAGAGTGCGGTATGAATCTGGTCACAGATTAGATTACATATTGCACTGGTGTCTGATATTTTTCGTTTGATGAAGGGCTTTTCTTAACCCATTATCGTGCAGCGATCTATCTATCGACTGTTAATAAGGGAGTATGTAGAATCTTTGTAATTGTTTGAATAATTTGTCCTTTATATTAACAATTAATATAAGAGAAATAAACGTCTAACCACACACTATATTTCATGCTGCACTTGTGTCTGATATTTTTTGCTTAGTGAAGGGCCTAGCTTAACTCATTAGCGTGCCAACAACCTACTTATCGACAGTTAATAAGACAGCGTGTGCAACACCGAGAAAAAATTATGTAACTGACATCTAGAATTTAAGTTGTGGCTCTAGAAAAAATAGTTCCATGTCATCCTTATAAATTCTAGTCCCCTTGGAAAGCTAGTTCTAGAAACCCCTATTAGAATTCTAGAGCATTTGCCAAAATTCTCGAGGACAAACTTATTTAAAAATCTCTGCAAATAAATGAGACTACAAGAGGCGGGTTTCAGCAACTATAATCTTGGTTTATGACCAAATTCTAGAAAATCAAGCGAGAATTTCTCGCAATACAAATGATTCAGAATATTCGGAATAGCCAGAATATCGTTTCACCATCTAGAAATGTGTACACTAGAAATTCTCGATAATTTCGTCTATTCAGTTTATTGGCGTGCCTTACGCGCATAGCTGGGAAATCTATATTTCTTGTTAAGGGATTTAGAAAATGGCCCCTTATTCATTCTAGAGGAAGGCGGTATATATATTTTTTTCTCAGTGAATGTTTGCGATTAATTGAATGATTTGTCCTTTATGTTAGCAGTTAACATAAAAAAAAACAGTTGACCACACAACAAATTTCATACTGCACTCAGATAATTTGATGATAATATATTCTGATCTGATGTCTCAGATATTTTTTGTTTGATGAAGTGCCCTGCTTAACTCATTACCATGCAGCGATCTCTTTATCGACAGCTAATAAGACAGCGTTTGGTATCATTGTAATAGGTTAAAGGATTTGTTCTTTATAGTAATAATTAATACGGCGCTATAAACATCTAGCCACATACCAGATTTTATGCTGTACTTGAGTCCAATATTTTTGCTTTTTGGCGAACCTTGCTTTAATCATTTGCGTCCAGCAACCTATTTATCACAGTTAATATGGTAACGTGTAGAACACAGAGAAAAAAATATATATACCGCCTTCATCTAGAATGAATAAGTGGTCATTTTCTAAATCCCTTAACTAGAAATATAGATTTCCCAGCTATGCGCATAAGGCACACCAATAAACTGACTAGACGAAATGGTCGAGGATTTCTAGTCCACAGTTTGCTAAATGACGAAACAATATTCTGAATATTCTGAATCTTTTGTACTGCGAAAAATTATGACATGATTATTCGATCACTGTATTATTCGATCACTTTTCTTAGAACCACGAAAAATGTTGCGCATGTACTGATTCAACGACTCCGGTGTTAAAATAGTGGTGATAACGATAATCCGTGTGGTCGAGAGAAAATTAGCAATAAGGGAACACGGGATAACCTGAAATCTACGAAATCCAGAGTAGCTAATATTTTAGTTTAATTCGGAGCATTTTTAGCCCAGACTTTATTACACATAACTTTATCTATAGAATAATTTTCTTTAATAAATAACTACGATAAAATAAGAAAATATTACTCTTAAAAAAAGGGGATATGAAATAAAAGCGAGGCTATATAGGCTCCAGAATAAATTAATACGTTGAAAACTCTGCCAAAATCTATCTTGTCGTGAAATTGACACCCTTCCAACTCTGTAGAATCTTATTCTGTGCTAGGCGCGACAAACATGGTCGCACTATATTTGCTTGCTGCGAAGACAAATCGTTTAAAGTCAAGGTAAATAATAATAACTATTATGAACTTTATTTTACAGATATGATGTGTTAAAATATGCCAAAAAAAAAAAAAAAAAAATGCTGTCTCAAAGATTTCATATCCCGCAGTTTATTCACTGGGATGCTCAACGTCCTCAAATGAGAACCGGATGTAATTTTAAAACTACCATAATAGCTATTTGAATTTTATTTTATTTTCTGCCACTAGTCTATGTATTAACTTGCATTTCAAATATTCATCAAAGTATATTTCGCAGAATTAGTTCAGGCGCTGATAAGTTAGTTGATAACAGAATAATTACTTATGATTGAAATTTATGGTGTTTCTTATTATTTATCATTTAATAACAGTTTTTCAGTGTATTTTACTGCGATGCAAGCGTAATTGTAAAAAGCAAAATATTTTAACATATATTATTTTATATTTGCTTCACATAAATCTATTTTTTTTTTTTAGTTAATACAAACTAAATGATAAATCAGCGTATATAGTTACGCTAATCACTGACTGACTGATTCTGTTACGCTTAAAATGGCTAAGAGATTTCCTTGTGTGAACACAAGTTGCCACCTAATTTTCATACTTTAGTTAATTTTAAAATATGTAATTGTCCGATCGATAAGCTATTAATCCGACAGATTTAGAAAAATCGCCCCTTTCATTTGGTACCTTATTTGTAACGAATTTTTAATTAAATTTTTAAAATCAATAAAAATATGAAAGTAGACATAGCTTTAAGATAGACAATTAAATTTTTAATTGCTGCCATTTTTTTTTCTTTTCAGCATAAAGTAAAATATGCTTTCACGTGAAAAAACGAAAAATAAAGATATTAAATTTGATCATGCATATGAAAAAAATGACGTCTATAAAATAATAATGATAATTTTAAATTTTAAAGTTAACGAAGAGATAAATAAAGTGCGAAAATTTCTCACGGGCTTGCTAGCAAATGAATTATTTGAAGTGAGAAATAAATAAAATGAAATGATCATTTTTCAACAGGCGCCTTAGTCGCCCTACAGCTGACTAGTATAATATAGGAATAATGTAATGAGCAACTAGTCAAAGAGACAGACTGTTGAAAATATTACTTTACAGAAATCATAACTATTCCTTTTTAAATACCGTAACAGATTAAAAATAAGAGTACCAGTAAAGTTATGTCAAAACTTAAAAAATTCACGATAAAACGAAAAAAAGGAAAATTGGTAATGATTTATTGAGAACTTTATTAAAAAAAAAAAAAAAAAAAAAAAAAAACTCTTAAGCACTAACAAATTTTAATGTTTTCAAAAATCTTTTTTATTTTACTTTTTTATTTAAAAAAATAAAAATAAAAAATAACATAACTGCAGAGGAAAATTGATTTTGACTTTCAAAAGAATAATGAAGTACTAAGCCAAATAAATCATTAGGAAAAAAAAAAATTATAAAAGTTTATGTAAATAAAAAACAAATATTCATAAATAACCGTTACTCTTCACATTTTTTTTTCATTTTTCCCATGATTTTTTAAAAAACACGAAATTCAGGATGTACGCGCTACCTGATTATCTCAGTGAAAAATCTTAAATTTTTTGCCATAAATGAAAGATTGGTTTGTGTAAGAATTTATAGAAATAAATATACAATAAACTTTAACGTTATCGATTTAAATCGAAAGAGAAATCATGTGTTTAACATAAATTATGAAATATTTTCCAAAATTAAGACATTTTTTTCATTATTTGAATGTTTAGTGAAGACCTCCAAGGAAATAATTTTTTTCAAGTAAATTAAACTACTTTATTCAGTCATTGTTTTCTTATTCATTGTTTTCATTATCTTGTGGCTAATTCAACACATATCCTATGACAAAAGTTACAAAAGCAACGTAATAAAATTGCCAAACCTATTTATAACATTAATTGTTCAGCAATTCTTTTTATATATTATCAATTCTTTTTATACTTTTAATTATTAAAAAATTATGTTTTTTTATACCATATTATTTATATTCTTTATTTATTAAGTATTATTAAGTACACGGGAAAATTCTGTCGCTTTCAATTAGTAACATGTCTCCTAAAATTTTTGTTTCATTCAATCATTATGAGTAATACTTATGTTATAATTTAGCAAATACCATCTTGAATATCATACAAATGTTGTCCAGGATAAATTTTTTGTGTTACTTTTTAATTCAAAATGACAGAATTCCCGGAAAACCAAAAATATTCTTGCTATAGAAAATAAATTATTCTTGTAACTTCATTATTGATAATCTGTAATATTGTCTATAATCCGCCACAATAAGTTCTTGAGACCCAATTTTTAATAATTTGTATTGAAAAAAAAAATAATAAATAATAATAATAATCAACAATCTACCATGAAATATTCTTTCTCTTCTTCTCAAAATTGCACAAGTCATCGAACCAGATTTATTGCTAGGGTCCACAAGAATGCATATGAATAAGAAAACAGTTTATCAAATTTGTTTCAGTTAAAGATGAATATTTGGTAGAAGCAAATATTACGCGTGCCCGTTCATGTGCAATCAAGATATTAGAAGTCTACGTTATATGTATATATCACAGATATCCAAAATTTGTTTCAAACATTTATTCTGTAAGTCTTTTTGAAAACTAATTCAATATTACTAAAGGTGGTGCTATAAGAGTTATTATTATTATTATTTGTGTAAGATAGTACATTATTTGGAAAAAAAAAAAAAAAACCTTTCCGTAAGATTATTATTATTTTGTGGTAATACAATAATACATACATATACATACATATATGTATATATAAATTTAATTTTCATATATATATTTCATAAAAATATAATTTTTAAAAATATAAAAAAAAACCTTTCCGTAAAATTATTATTATATTATGGCTTAATATTTTTATTTCTGAATTAAAAAATAAAATATTTTGCTCTTTTAGGTTAAATTGTTTTAGTAGTATGAATATTCTTTTATAATTAATCTCAGTTATATATATTATCAGTGTTTATTTTAATACAATCTCACAACTAAAAAAAGTCTTTAGATAATAATGCTGTTGTTTATACTGATTAACATTTTTGTCACCATTTTGTTTGAAAAACGCAAAATTTATCATAATAAAAACAATTTTTGTAATCACCATTAACAGCATTTATCGTTCGATTCAATGAATAGAAAAAACGCAGTTCTTTAGCTTTGATCTATCCACTGAAGGATTATACCTTTTTTTTTTTTTTTTTTTTTTCATTTCTAACAACAACAGTTAGTCCCGAAGTAAATGCAACAGAAAATGCGTTTTGTTTCTTTTATAGACCATAACAAACAAAAAGGTAATCTTTTAGATCCCATTTTTAGTTAAACAGAAATAATTGTTTTAGTAAGTGCATAAAATGAAACAGAGTCATCACTGATTGTAAGCAGGATTATTTTCAGAACTCTCATAGGAGAACAATAGCACTCAACGTGTAGCAAGATAACAAGTTACGGAAGGAAAAAATGTTAGATTATGTCTCAATTTAGATTGTATTTGTTTGTGCATGCATTTTTGTATTTCATGGATTATTTTTGTTTGAACATTTTCATAGAAAATTTGAGAGAAACTGTATTTTCTCAAAGTGCTTCTTCAAAATTCGTATGATATACTGATTGTAAAATACAGTTTTACTTTCTTTTGCTATTAAACTAAAAGCAAAAATAAATCTTTTAATGATACGGCAATCTTTTATATAAATAAATCATTGTTCTCAGTTGCATACTCTGTTTGGTGGATGTTGGTAGAACCGTTAAAAAAAAAAAAAAAATAGAAGAAGAAAGTTTTATTGGCAGTTAAAACTAATTTTTGCTAATAACAACATAATATTTTAGAGGGAAAAATTACAACAAAAACATCTTGTTGATCAAATTTA
Organism: Salticus scenicus; assembly: GCA_963930645.1. NCBI lineage: Eukaryota > Metazoa > Arthropoda > Arachnida > Araneae > Salticidae > Salticus > Salticus scenicus. The sequence continues at coordinate 34,884,284 of OZ005650.1, read as the reverse complement.
TCTTCTTACTTACCTTGTTACAGACAAAACCTCTTATTACACATATGTGGTGACTATTGCTTAGAATGAAAGTTCGATAGCCTAGTTGGCAGAGAACCAGGTTTGTAACTAAAAGATTGTGGTTCGATAATCGAACTAGCCAAGACCGTCGATTACGCTAATAACGACTGATGCGTGTTAAATCTGTCGGATCACAGATTCCGTCAGTGGCTCGTCAGCCTAACCGTTTGCTTTTCTGTCCGTGGTTTTTCTTCAAAACTAGCGTGAATTAGGACTAGGATCCCTTAGAAAGACCCCAAAGTGAGGGTATTCTATTCATAGGCCTAGGATCCTACTATAGTCAATCGACCTTAACCCACAAAACCACAAAAACTTGCCGTTGTTGCAAAGTAATCCAAGTTTCCTTCAAAAATTATACCTCTGGGGATACTAGATCAGAGATTAATTGGCCCTAATATTGATTGAAATTCGAGTTTTTGTTTGCTGGTGCTGCCATCTGTCGCCAGTTTGTCAATTTGAAATCGTACTTCCACCCTTGTGGTGTTCTTGAAAAACGGGAGGAGCACCGTTCATGCCTCAAATTTGGATAGTTTCACTACTGGGTTAAAATTTTAATTGGCATAACTAACAACAATAATTAAAAAATAATTATTAATAATGTAATATTTTAATTGGCATAACTAACAATTGGCATAATTAACAACAACAAACACAAAAAATAACTTGCTTTGCGTTTAATGAAATATTTTCAAAGTCACACACACACACACACACACACACAAAAAAAAAAAAAAAAAAAAAAAAAGCTGGCAAACATAGTTTATGTTATCCTCCGGGGAAATTTGTTTACAGAAATATTCATTGCATAATGAATTTTTTACAATGTCGCAAAGGTTAATTATTTTTCATAGATTATTTTTTTTAATAGTTAACATTTTACTTTTCAATTAGGAAATGGCGAAAAAATGACTTGAATGCAGTTTTCGCATTTTATACCAAATAAATTTTTTGAAAACGAAAATTAATTTAACGAATGCAATGTTTCTGAATGGGAAAACGGAATTAATAAAAAAAAAAAGGTAATGAGTAATTATATTAACAAATTTTTCTATAGAATAATATGGGATTTGGTTTTCGGAAACGTGGAAAATATAAGAGGTAGAGAGAATCCTTAAGAAAATGCATCTATTGACACTGAACTGAATTTGGAAAGCGACGCAACACAGATGGGATAAAATTTACAAGACGTGGATAAGTAAAAGTAACTTTCAAATTAAAATTTAAGCTAGAGACAGAATAAATAACTGATATGTTATCAGATACAAGTGAATCACTACATATAATACATCTTTTATAAAAAAAATAAAAATAAAAATAAAACTTTGATAAAAAAAATGATACTTTAAAGTGCAAAAGATATTCTGAATAAGAGAAAAATTATCAATCAGAAAATATTAGAAATTGAATTACATAGGAAGGGCTGAGAAAAATTTCTGAATCATAAATTTACCGAGGGAATAATCTTAGTAATCAACCTTATTAAAACTATCTGTCTATTTACATATATATTAATAAAAGAGAGAGATCAACAAAAACTTTCTTAATCAAGATCATTTCATGAAACATGATTAGCTCACTAAAAGTAGATCTATAAAACTTAGTTCCCTTGGCAACTAATTTGAGGATATGAATCTAAATCATATGTTAGTTTGATATGAAGGAAAAATAAAATAAGGCTGAATATGCTGCGGCATACAGTTTTTGCCTGTTATAAACTCTCTGCTTTCAATTTATATTGCAACAAGAATTTATTTATATGTATGTATATATAAAAAGAAAAGACGTGTAAGTTTACTTAATTAATTTAGCAATACATAATTCAAAGCTACATAAAGAGATTTGATTTTATTTGTTTATTGCAAGGCTCATAAAACTGTTGTATAACGAACAATAAATTTATGAGAATAAAGGTTTAGAAGGTCATAAACTTTATAAGCTTTATAGTTTTTCTGTGTTTATTTTCCTTTTTGATATTTTTATTTATTTTTCCATCTTTATTTTTTAAATTCGTGTTACCTTTTTATGGCTCATGAAAAATCTAACTCTGCTACACTTTCTGCTATTTAACTATATATATTCAGTTCTATAATTTACTATTTCCCCCCCCCCCATTGTCTATTACTTTTTTTTTACTTTATGTATTGATTTGTTTATTTCTTAGAGCATTCTACTTTAATATTTTTTTATTTATTATGCGTACTTAATATTTCGATACTTTCTACTACCTTACTGGCTAGTGTCTTCTGTTTTCGTATTGGTTTCTCCTTGCCAATTTCTTTCTAGTAGTTTCACGTCCTCTGACATTTTCTCACTGGGATGAAAACCTACCTACGATGGTCATCTCTCGTAGGTTAAAGTAATATCGGCAAATATAGTAGTCGATTTTAAATGAATTCTGCATTGATATAGGAGCTGATAATACGGGTTTTTTTTAGAGTGTAGGACTTCCCTTCTGATTCCCATTATCTAATATTTTATGCTTTCAATTGCAGTAAGACCTATACACTGTAAACATTTTGCATCCTAGATTACAGTCAACTACCGGTAAAAAGTGTTCTAGTCACTCTTTATAAAAGTAAAGTCATGCTCATAAATCTGTGTATTTTTCCCTCGAAGTAGGGAAATAACCTTTAATAAATACTCAACACTCCTAATTTTATAACAAATTATTATTACATTTTTCACAGCATTTTGTTAGAAATTCTTTTACATTGTTAAAAGAAAATGCACACTAATTTACTGTCAGGGACTGGCAAAATCATTGACCGTAAAATTAAAACCGTGTTGGTAAAGCTATAATGATTTTTTTTTTTTTTTTTTTTTTTTCTCGAAGATGGGAAGTGGCCTTTTATAAATGGATGGATTTTCCAGAAGTTTGTTACAAATAAGGAAACTGGACATTTTTCTCAAGGAAGGGATCTCGCAGTATAAATTAATGGTCAACTCTAAAAATTTTACGAATATTTTTTAGATTGTGCATACGGTCAGCGGTATTTGTCTATTGACTTAGGATTGCATCGAAAGTTTACCTGGAGATTTATTGTAGTAAGCTTTTCTCAACCTGTTATTGGTTTAAATTTCTTAAAAGCATTTATCTGCATAAGCATCGAAAATTAATAGATTCAGCTGCAACTTTCGCTGTTTCTAGATATGTTGCTTCATTTACCATGGCTACATTAATTTCTGCTGATTCATATTATTTTATGCTTAGGGTAGTACTTCTCCTTTTATAGCTACAAAAGTTCTCATTTCAGCTCTTTCAATTAATTTTTATATAGTGTAAGTATTATTTTAGAATGTATTGTTCGCTATTTTTCTTTTCAAATTTCTTTTTTTTTTTTCACATGACTGATTTTTTTATTATTAAAGCAAACAAGTGGTAAATGTTTGTTTCAGGAAAAATGACAAATGTTCACTACAATGAATTCAATAAAAATGACTATACTCAGTTTTAATACATAAATTTAATTAACGACTAGATTTTTTAAGAAAAAATATATTGAAATACTAGAAGTCTTTTTCAACAAATTGTACAATATTTTAATATAAAAGAAAAAAAAAATATGTCTAGCATTACTATTGCACTAAATCATAAAACAGTAACAACAATAATGAATAATAAATAAATAAATAAAAATTTAAAAAAAATACTTTTTTAAATGTCGCATTTTATTTTCAAACATTTAAAATCATAATAATTACACTAGAATAAAAATGCCTTTTCCAAACTGCTTTTATTCAAAGTTAAAAAAAAAAAAAAAAAAAAAAAAAAAGACAAACAATTTTTAGAAAAATCAAGTGAGAAAGATATTCGATAAAATACATCAACCGTTATGCAGAAGTATACGGTAAAACCAGGATAAGGGAACTTATGTGTTCATTGAACTGGAAAAAAGACTCTATTTCACACAACGCAAAAGTCTGTTTTTATCGAAAAAGAGAATATAAGAATATGCATAACAAGTAAAAAGATTTCAGAGAAAAAAAAATAACGTATATCTAGTAGTCCGTTTTATTTCAAAAGTTTTAAATCAAATGTGATGCGTATTTTTGTTGTTTATGCTTGCATGGCTTTAGGAAATGCAAAGACTTTTCGGAAAAGAAATAAACTATATAAAGATTGTTCACGCGAGAAGCTTTGTATAACGCTTTCTAGTAATTTGTTAGTATATTTCAGTTCATTTTTGAATCCCTGAAGAATTCTTGGATCGTAGAAAGTTTTGAACATGTGTAATAACAGTTATGTCAGATTGTTTAGGAAAATTTCAATTTGTAAATAAGTGATGTGAATTGATTTTATGGAAGAGTGACTGACAATGCAATTTAAGAAAACTTCAGTTAAATGTAAAGTATCACATTATGCATTATGTATCTAGATTATTTCACATGATACATCATGTACATGTTTAATAAATGTATTTAATTATTATATAATGTGTATATCAAACATAATTTAAGTAATTTAAAACCATTCCTCCTAAAATTATTTTATTTTTATTATTATTATTATTAATGCTGTTTGGCAAAAATATAGGCTTCCTCCTTCAGAGATACATTATGCATATCTATATATTTTTATATATATAATGCTGCTATACAAAAATACTAAACGCATTCAACTTTGAATTCATCCAGTTAATTATTATAAAACCCTTAAACTACACAAAATAGATAACTCTAATACATTAGCTAATTCACGTGAAAAAATAAAATAGTCAGACATTTCTATTAATGCCGATTTGTTTTTCGAACAAAACATATCATACGTGTCTTCCTTGATTACAGACTCTGATAAAGAAAACTGTAATATAAAGTTCATACGTTTAACTGCCAGTTTTTACTAAATAGGGTTAGTATGTACCACTTTTATGAAAACTGTTTAATCATATCCGGATTTACCTCAAACCAATTTATGCAATGTTATAATCAAGAATTTTAACATTTTATATAGATACGTGATAGTTCACACGGAGAAAAAATTCTGTAGCTGACATCTATAATCTAAATTGTGGCTCTAGAAAAAATTGTTCCATGTCATCCTTATAAATTTTAGTCCCCTTGGAAAGCGAGTCCTAGAAGTTCCTATTAGAATTCTAGAGCGTTTGACTATATTATCGAGGGCAAAGTTACTTAAAAATCTCTGCAAATAAATGAGACTAGAAGAGGCGGGTTTCAGCAGCTATAATCTTGGTTTATCACCCAATTCTAGAAAATTAAGCAAGAATTTCTCGCAATACAAAAGATTCAGAATATTCGGAATAGTCAGAATATTGTTTCACCATCTAGAAATGTGTAAACTAGAAATTCTCGATCATTTCATCTATTAAGTTTATTGGCGTGCCTTATGCGCATAGCTCGGAAATCTATATTTCTAGTTAAGGGATTTAGAAAATGGCCACTTATTCATTCTAGAGGAAAGCGGTATATTTTTTTTTCTCAGTGCAATGCTCACCATAACTTCAGTGAAATAAAAAGTCTGAAGTGGACACCACGTAATATTTCGTACCCTTTTTCAACTATATATTTGCTCATTTGCCAAGTTCTGGTTTAATAATTACAATTCGTAGAGACAAATGCCAAAATGTCAGAAAATAGACTCTTTATTTAAAAATCCTTTCAGAATAGAAAACGTTTTCCTGAACACAAGAATTTTCTTCTCTGCGTCGTGAAAACAGGCAAACACAATAAGGTGTATCAGGTTATTAAACAACAGTATAGCATTTGACAACGCAGACGAGCTTCTTTAACAGACTAACAACCTCCATAGTAAGTTGAGATGTATCGAATGCTTGCTCCTTGTTTCTGCTTATAGATTCGTTATTTGTTATTTGTTATTACTCTTCCTGACGAATTATTCTTTATATAACACTCTTAAGAAATTCGTTGTAATTTCTTGTATTTCATACGGAAATCTAAATTTAAGACAAAAAATACGTGTGGCACTCGAGGACTGCCGCGGTAAAGCTATTGCATAGCATTTTTTGTCAACTTATGCAATTATAATTATTTATTTATTTTATTTATGCAGTATTTTTTTTTTTTTCTTTGATATTAATTCAAGTTTTTTCTTTGATATTAATTCAAGTTACACTTTTTGAGAGTGGTGACCGATAAGAAAACATTTTTTTTTTTTTTTTTTTTTTTTTTTTATTGAATAAATGAGAATACATCCGCAATGAGATTATATCAAAAATATCCGCAATCGATTTGTAGGTATCGAAAAACTCGATGTACCAAATTTGAATGATCTAACTCTATTTTTTGAGAAAAGGTATTTTAATAGGTTTTTAAAGGTCTGCAAGTCGAATGGGGATATTCAAGTTTTTTCTTTGATATAATTTCAAGTTACACTTTTTGAGCGTGGTGACCGATAAGAAAACAAATTTTAATAGAGAAAAGGTATTTAATAGGTTTGAAAGGCCTGCAAGTCGAATGGGGCCATTCAAGTTTTTTCTTTGATATTAATGAATACGATAACAATAATGATAAGATAACAATAATGATAAGAAAACAAATGTTAATAGAGAAAAGGTATTTTAATAGGTTTTAAAGGCCTGCAAGTCGAATGAGGATATTCAATTTTTTCTTTGATTTAATTCAAGTTACACTTTTTGAGCGTGGTGACCGATAAGAAAACAAATTTTAATAGAGAAAATGTATTTAATAGGTTTTAAAGGTCTGCAAGTCGAATGGGGATATTCAAGTTTTTTCTTTGACATTAATTCAAGTTACACTTTTTGAGCGTGATGACTGATAAGAAAACAAATATTAATAGAGAAAAGGTATTTAATAGGTTTTAAAGGCCTGCAAGTCGAATGGGGATATTCAAGTTTTTTCTTTGATATTAATGAATAAGATAACAATAATGATAAGATAACAATAATGATAAGAAAAGAAATTTTAATAGAGAAAAGGTATTTTAATAGGTTTTAAAGGCCTGCAAGTCGAATGGGGATATTCAATTTTTTCTTTGATTTAATTCAAGTTACACTTTTTGAGCGTGGTGACCGATATAAAACAAATTTTAATAGAGAAAAGGTATTTAATAGGTTTTAAAGGCCTGCAAGTCGAATGGGGATATTCAAGGTTTTTCTTTGATATTAATGAATAAGATAACAATAATGATAAGAGAAAATGTATTTAATAGGTTTTAAAGGCCTGCAAGTCGAATGGAGATATTCAAGTTTTATCTGATCTACTTTATACACAAATTTTACGCGTACAGCTATTCACTGTTGTACATAGATGATAGATACCTATACACCTATATACTTTCTCACAAACAGCTGCTTATGTATTCGTCCGATTTCGGAGCAGCTCGTCTCGATCTGTGCGAGCTTCGTATAACCGAAGACTACCGAACTGTGTTAGGTTTTTTTTTCGTTACGGAATTTTTCGATTCGGTCGCCGCGCTCAAAGCCCGCGATAAAAGCTATAGAATAGCTTAAAAACCTTCGAAAATTGTTTTTTGACATCTAAATTTTGTCGTTGAATAACATCAAAATAAAGGTGAATGTTGCCAAACTACGACAACTCTTTACACCTGGGTTTTCAGAAGTTATTAGAATGAGCCATCAGTTTGCTACAGTATGCTTTAATAACTCGAATGTAAAATGAAATTTTTTTTACAATTAAATGGGATGTAATGTAATAATCAAAATTACGGTGTGAAACTTAAAGTTATAGAAGTCCTAATCACTAAAATTTAAAAACTAAGCTTAATTGTTTTTGAATTAACATGAAAATCTCTAAAATAAATGGTCATGTAGTGAACAAAAATTTTGAATTATCGCAGATATCTCAAAAACGGAAGGATATATAACGGCGAAAAGGAAGGCGCACACTAAATGTTATAACAGTTATTAATACAAAATTTCAATGTTCTAAAGTTAGCCAATTTTTAATTATGAGATAAACTCACTCTACATAGATATGCGTAAGATACGTCTCAAAAAATATTGTCAAATTGCAGATTGGAGAAGGTAGAGAAAGGTATTTAGACAGTGTCATGCCCAGTCGGTCTGTGCGACTTTAATTCTGAGGGTAGTTTAAAACTATCATGTATGCTAATAACAATTTAAACTTACCTTCCTCCATTTATATAAAATGTAACACGAGCTTACAGAAAAAAAAAATCCAAACTGACACCTTATGCATTTTATCTACCGGGTCCAATATGGTAGGCACAGGGAAGACAAGCACTTTAAAAATTTTGAACAGGGTTGAGTAAGTCTTAATGTTGATTAGTGAAAGATTATTGTCTGAATATATTTAATACTCTATGCAGCGGCGGCTGGTGAAATGGTGGTTTTAGAGCACTGCAACTAAACTTGCACAAGCACCTAAAAATTTTTTAAGGTGTGAATAATGACTTTTTAGCAAAAAGCTTCTAGAAAAAGTACCTTATAATGGAATATTTATTTCTTATTAGTTGATTCATCTATTTCGAGAAACAGCAGAGATACGATGTCATTTATATAATCAATCAGCTTTTGATTTATTCATTTATTTATTTTTTATAATGGACTATTTCTATATATTTGAGGTAGCTAGAAACACTTCATTGCCATATAGAGTCCATTTATCTGAATGATTGTTAAAATTTCAACATATCTGCGTAGTTTTTCGAAATAAGAGAATACGAAATGAACATCCAATTCTAAAGCTCTATTTCTAGACGTTTAGATGCAGTTGTCCTTAAAATGTCAAACATTCTTCTGACCGTCTGTCATTCATTACTACAAGTTCATTTTTCAATGCTAAATATTTTGGGAAAAGAAGTTTTGTACAATATACATAAGTACAATATACATAAATTCGCCCGTTTTTGGTTCTAATATCGCTAAAATCATTTTTATCTTTCGAAAAATTTATTTATTTATTTATTTACTATCAAATAATTAATTTATTTTTTGATTTACACATACTCCTCAGTCTGAATATAAATTATTATTATTATTATTTTTTCCCCAATAATTTTCAGTAAATAGATATTTTTGGTAGAATACATTTTATAAATAAATCAATAATAAATGAGTGCATAACACACTTAAAAAGTTACAACTTAAAAAAAAAAAAACACAACTTAAAAAAAAAAAAAGGATATATTTATTTATTTTATTTTTTTATGAGATTTTGAAAGTTTGGTACTTTTTTTTTTTCAAGAAAAGTAGGATTATCCAGTTTTATTTATAGGGAAAAGGGCTTAAAATAAATAAATAGCTTTAATGCCTACTGCTACACTGTATTGAGGGATTTACACTGTACTGTATTAAAAGAATCTCGGAAAATCGCAACCAGTCTCCGGTTACAAATAGCCTTCTCACTTCTTAATCCAGATTGCGTTGCTGCTTTTAAATGATCTTTAGCTAAACTTGTGTTTATTTGCTCTGTAAAAAAAACATAAAAAAGGGGAATATAAAAGCAATGATAAACGAGCTTTTAACTCAGGAAAGTATTTCAGCGCGGTGTTTAATGGGCAGTAAAGTTTTAAGAGAATTTTTTATGGTGTGAATAATGATTTTTTAGCAAAAAAACTTTATGTTATATTTATCAAGACTAATCAGAAAAAATAGCGATGTTAGAGGATGATTGAACATGGGACAAGTTGATAAAGTTTTTGAATAAAATGTTCTTTTATGACTTTTTTAATTAAAAGGACAGTTTTTGAACCTTTTCATATTTCACTGCGAGATGTCATGCGTTTTAAATATGTATTACTATTTTTATCATACTTTTACTTCTACGAGGATTTTAGATTTATTTCAGTCTGAAGTAAAATTTTTCCAATAGTCTGTGATTAGTCTGTCATTTATACCTATGCAAAAGCTACTGATAAAATTTTGATATTTGCTATTCGATTTTATGAATCGAATATATTTAATCATTTATTGTAATATCTTATCAAAAGTAAGATATATATATATATATATATATATATACTAGCAGACCCGGCCACGCGTTGCTGTGGCTAAGTTATACGTTGATAATTTGATAAGGTATATAGTATTTCTCCAAAACTGAATTTGGCGATTTTTTTTTTTTTTTTTTTTTTGGCGCCGTTTTTAACGATAACGATGTCGTACTGGATTCTTTGCAATAAAATATGGCAACCTGCATGCTTTTATTTTAGATTTATGTTTTATGATTTAGCTTATGATTTTATCAGTTATGATTTTTAGATTTGTGACTTACCCATAATCGCCAAATCCAGTTGTGGGGAAATAATAGTTGTTCCATTGATAAATATTTTAAAACTTTAAAATATGATATCTCATGAAATATTGGGCATTTATAGTAAATACATGTATCATTTTAAATAGAAAAAGATTTTGAAAAAGATTAATATATTTTCACGAAGTGGTGAGAAGATTTTTAGTATGTTAAAATTTTAATAGTAAATTCAAGTTAATCAAGAGGGAAGGCATTGAGGATTAAGATAAGAAAATTGCAAGACTTTAAGATCGTTCTTTTAGCAATAAATATGAGTCAATATTTAATGTAAAATACATGTATAAATCATAAATTTAATCAGGAACGGTAAATTGATAAGTTATTAAAGAAAAATAAAAGAAAAATAAGAGAAATAATTATTTAAAGTTTCAAACATCGATCATATAGATTAGCGTGACAAAACAAATAAACAGACATAAAATCTTCCAGACTTTTGAATAAGTTTTAAATTAAGGTTTAAAATTTAATGTAAATAAAACAGACTTTTAAATAAGTTTTAAAATATTGAAATGGTTACTTTTTATTTAGAACATTATATGTATAGATAACGAATTTCTTAAAAAAAACGAAGTGATACAGATTACAATAATGCAACAAAAATTGAAAAAGCAAGGTTATGTCTAAGTAAAATTTAACACAAGTGTCACGGAAATCAATTGTAGCATATACATAATGTATCTGATATAAGATATTAACATGTTGCAGCGGAATAAATTTCATATCTGTCATCCTTCGCGGAAAAAAAAATATCGCCAAATTATCTGGCGAGCATATTTAATTCCTTTCAAAAATCATGGTTATTTTAACAACTTATATTGAGAGAGTAATGAATAATATGAAACAATATTTCGCACAATACATATTACGAAAATATACAGCTGGCTTGTACATTTCCGTGTTACCTTTTTGATCGCCAAATACAAAAAACTCCAAGGACGACCGAGTTTTGAAATTTAAAAATTATTTTTTGTCAATTTGAGAGCAAAACAACTCAATCTAACGTATGCACATGATAACTAATACATATCTATACAAAAATATGAGGATTAAAATCGGGAAATAACTTTCTTCGATTTTTAATAATTTTTTACAAAAAATCCAATGGGCGATTAACATAGGAAATATTTTTCTTGACTTAAACGATCTTTGACATAAACGATCAGTGACGTCACACTTTGCTTGTGTATAACTACATTAGCACTTTATCAATGTGTATAAAATCTTTAAAGTGATTATGATGTCAATTTTCGTGAGATGCATAATATAACTTTTTATAATTTTTTAACGTTTACGTTTGATTCAACGAGATATATAAAGTAGAGTGATAAATGGTAACCCTTGAGAAGGTCCAAGATGAGTCATGTGACATGCTCTCCTTGCACCTGCGTATTCGATGGTTCCCTTGGTAACAGCTTATTTTCAGTAAATTTCTATGGCAACGGTTTGGAGATTGTTCTTCGCATAAGTTATAAATGCCAATGTTTTTGTTTACTTACGTAGTTTAACATTATTTTGTTCTAAATCATTTTGATTTTGATTTTACTTCTCTTTTATTTCGTGTGGTTGAACTTTAACCGACAAAATGCTTAAAAATAGTTGAAAAAATATTATTTGTTGTTAAATTTAGCTCTTTAAAAGTTTAAATTTTCTTTTATAAACACTTTTAAACTTTGTTGGGAAACGATGAAATAAAAGGTATTTTATTATTTATTAAAATGTGAGATATGTGTAAAATGATTTTAAAAACAATTTATTTCGGTCATAGGACTGTCATTTTACCTAGTAATAATGATAATTTGTCGAACTGATATCTTAAATGCTAAATTAGCGATAAAGGGCCAAACACAGCAACCTATTCGAGCATGTCACGTGATTCATCTTGAACCACGGAAAGTTAATCCTTCATGCATTGAATCAGCACTCTAATTTATATATGTCGTTGGTTTGATTAAATGTATTTATTTTTATGTCAAAAGAAAATAAACTCGTATTTTTTTTTTTTTTTTTTTTTGGCAACAATTAAACTTATGGAACTCACAGATACTTTGGAGCAACTATAACAATGGGCTATAATTAACAAATAATTTGCAATAAAAAATTGTGTGACTATAAATTGAGATAAAAACTATCCTATCTCTCAAGTTGGACCAAACTGCACACAGTGTGCAAAATTTTGTTAAAATCAGATCATAAGTTTATGAGTTTATCGCGGACAAACATATCGTGACAAGTAATTTTTATATATATACAGATATATATATATATACTTTTTTTTTCAAATACTAATTTGTTTATAGTAATAACAGATCCACTAGAAAAATTTTTGTATTCACATATTTCTTCAATTTTTAATACTTTTATATCCTCATTGTCATAACAGAAATATCACCGGCTGCATAAGATATTTAGTATTCGAAAGAAATAATACTCTTTTTTTTTTTTTTTTTTTTTTTTTTTTTTGGTCATTTATTACGTGTATTAACTGCTGAAGTACTCTTCAAAATTTTGAAAAAGTATTATTAGTTCATTAATTTATTTCCATAAACAGAAAATATACATAGAAAAATTAATAACGAATTAATATTCATGATTATGTATTCGCATTAATATGGTATATAATTTTATTTATGAAAAAAAAAAAAAATAATAATAATCTGACTTTGATCAGAATATAAAGGTTATCTTGTGGACGATAATGAAAATTTAAGGTTTTATAAACGTATTTTCAATTAACAAGTTTTATTTAATTGTATTCACTGAAGAATAAAATACATTTTAAATTCAAAAATTGTACATATAATGATACATATTCATATATACTAGCTTAAACCCTTTATTTATTTATTTATTTATTTATTTTCGAGAAATGCTTTCACCTCAACTATAAAATTTGTATTTACAGGGTGACAAGAAATAACTTGGACACACATGATACATTATAACTTTAACGCTAATGAAAATATTACGACCAAACTTCAAAATAAATATGAATACATTATTTTGTTTAATATATTTACAAATTTTCAAAGTGGCTACCTTTAGCCTTAATACAGAGCTTCAAAAGTGTCAAAAAATTTTCGGCTATGGGCCGCAACTCACTTACTGATATTTTATCCTTGCATAAGGATTTCTTTAGGGAAGCCAAAGTTTTATGAGGTTTAACACACACCCTTGTCTCCAAGATGGACCAAACAGAATAATCCATTGGGTTCAAATCTGGGGAATACGGGGGCCATTCTTGAGCTCCAATGAAGTCAGGAAAATTTGTCTTGCACCAATCTTGAGTGCGTTTAGTTCTGTGTGCAGCTGCGGAATCCTGTTGGTAGGTTCATTTTTTGTTTCCAAAGAGCTTTTGCGACCAAGGTAAGACAACATCTTCCAAAATGAGTTTGCGATATGTTTGTTGATTAATCTTTATCTCTTGATCAACAAAAGCCAGTGGTGTTTTCCCACTAGCTCATATCTCACCCCAAACCATTACAGATTGGGGTCGTTGACGCTGTTCAACAATGCAAGAAGGTCCAGGTACTTCTGCTGACCAAACTCTATCATTATGGCTATTGTGAGCTTGTTCAATCGAGAACAGTTTCTCATCTGTGAAGGCAAATGTTTGCCATCAATCACCTGCGGCCCGCTTTAACAGTTCTTTACACCTCTGAAGTCTCGTGCGTTTGTTCTCTGCTGTTAGCTTTTGAGCCTTTTTCATTTTGTAAGGGCGAAGACCAAGCTCTACTCTTGCCAACAAACGTGCGGTTTCTCTGTTGATCTTCATCTCTCTAGCAACCTTTCTCATTGAAATCCTAGGATTTCGTTGAACTCGGTTTTTGATAACTTTCTGGTTTCTTGATTTGTTAACTGTGCACTTCCTCTTCCTGGCCTGTCACCTTCATGTCCGAGTTCTTTAAACCTTTTGATTGTGTATGAAACAGTCTGCATAGGCACTTTCAATAGTTGAACGTTTCTTTCCTTGCTTATGCAATTCAAGTATGGCAGATCGTTTGTTAACCATAATGGTTATCACAACTAACTTTCTTACACCTGTTTAGTTGCTTTATAGAATCAATACTTAATGAAATAAATTTATAACTTTAATGGTAGTTACAGCTATTTCGTTTGAAACTTTGTCCAAGTTATTTCTTGTCACCCTGTAAAATTTAAGCAGAACTGTTAACTTTGTTTCTAAATCTTTTGTTCATAAAATAAATAATATTTGTAAAGAAATAACGATGGACTTAAGGTTACGACTACAAAATTACTTTGAAATCATTTGGTAACACTTCTTAAGTTTGAAAACATACACAGGATGTTTCAACTAGATTTTTTCAAAATAAGAGGGTCCATTGCATTCTTCCAGATGAATAATATTTGCTATGGAGCCTAGGATCGCATTTTAACGTGACTATCAGTAAAGTCTAAGTTAAGATGGCTAAATAACTATAATATGTAGTGAAACATTCCCTCAAAAAATGAAACTGTAAACTTTAGAAACCAATTTATTGGAATCAGAAAACGATTTAAAGTGCACGTTCAAAGTTGCAGTTAAGAGTGCCGTTGAACAATTCACATAGGCAAATTACTGGCTTACTTTCACGTGTTTATTCTGCCAGTTTCAAAAACGGTTTTCGCTAAGAGATATTCCTGCTTTGCACACAGGTGACTTGCATGCAAAGCTTTCATGTGCCCCACAAGAATAAGACTTATATCTCATGAGCGTGAAGGGTCCACTACATCCAATTCATCTTGTGTAATATGTGGCTTTCAGAAAATTTCAGACGGCGATTAAAAAGACATCTGGGGTTCTATCATATGGGAATCACGTGCCTGTCTGTATGATATAATAAACCAGAAAACACTTGCTCCGGGAGAACACGGTACTGAATATCAGTAAAACGATCTGGCGATAGATAATTATGAACCAGTCGATATACAAACGATATTTACCCACACGTTAACACGTCGGCTGAGATATGTTTATTCCTAGTGTTGAAAGTGCCTTCTCTGGTAAACGAAGCTTCACCAGTAAATAAGATTAACCCATTTTATCCCAATTTATTTATTATGCTCAAATTTGAGAAAAATTATATTTTTTAAGGTTAATTAAACTAAATACAACAAAATTTGAATATATATATATTCTGTATGAGAAATTTTATCCACCTTGTACGCAGGATATTGAAATAAAGAGGATGAAATTTGCACTTATATGTTTTAGTGTTCTCTTCAATAGTGAAAAGGGCTTTCCGAGTATAAAATTTTGCTTTAGCTGTATAATACTTTCTTATTTACATGATAGTTCTCCAGAAAGAATTTTCAACCGCAAAGAGAAGATAAACCACGCCCCCTAATGTAATGATTAAAGCAAAGATTCCAGACGGAGGAGGAGGAGGAGGAGGTGAGACACATAACACACTAGCAGAAACTTATATACCCTTATATATTCCAGCTGACAAAATATTCGCACTAGGCAAATTCTGATTTCTATATGCTATTTTTCAGCTGTCCTTTAAATAAGACAATGGGATAAAATGGGTTAAAGCGGGAAAGTGTGGATTGGTTGTTCTCATTTGTAGCATTCACCTCACAAAGTCTAAACGGCGTGGCGTGTCTAGTCATCAGCGTTTAAGCATTAAATCTTTTGCATGTAGCTGGAACGCATACTATCCTCATGCAGATTACACCACACCGTACTGTGGACATCCCATAACTGTATTTCAAAGAATGAATGAATTGGATTTCCTCAGTCTTCTATCAACCTTGGCGTAGGTAATATGAATTGGTAGGCGACAACTTAGAAATCACTCATCGTACAATCTTCGTGTTTTGTGTTCATTTTCATTTGTTTGACCATAGAATACATTCCTGTATGTAGATTCTTCGAATATCATAGATTCTACGAAGCCAGTGTAAACTAGAGTGATCATATTTTTTTCATTGAATTCGGGGACAAAGATGGCGGTGTCATGAAATTTCGAGGAAAAAAAAATCACCTTAAATTGTAAAAAATTAGTAAATTTTATGTATAAAGCACCTAAAATAACTTATTTCATTTTATTTATTATACATATAATAAATTACTATAATAAAACATTAATAACTTTATAACCGGAGTCCCCAAATGTGTTGTAATTTTTTTAAGACAGAGGTAGTTTTGTCCTCGAGATTCGGGGACTGTTCTCGAGATTCGAGGACATATGGTCAGCCTAGTGTAAACAAAGCTATAATCCTATTAATTGAGAATTCGACTTTTTTTTTTAAGGTTGGTTTGTTGGTTGGTTAGGTTTAACGTCGCACTAGTACTGCACTATAGGTAACTGGCAACGGTCTTGAACGCATCTCTAAGGATGGTCTGGAGGTATACCATCAATATTTTGATATACTATAAAATTTATACATCATAACTGCTATAAATACAGTCGGTAACAAAAGTGTCCGAACACTAGCAAAAATTCCTATGTAAAAAAAGAACACTTCATCCGGTTCTGTTAAACAAATCCTTATCGAATCATGTTCTTAGACTGACTAAGAAGAGGATTCGACAAGGATTTATTTAACAAAACCGTATCAAGTGTACTTTTTTTACATAGGAATTGTTGCAAGTGTTCGGACACTTTTGTTACCGACTGTACATTTAAAATTTAAAATTTAACATGCTTACTTTTTCCTACTGCATTACCATTTGATTTTCAATAAATATAATAAATTAAAAACAGAAAAAAATATATTTCTCCGTCGCAGAAGATTAAAATGAAAGAATACTTTTTTGAAAAATGAAACGTAGAAGCCAGTATTTAAAATCGAAACATAATAATAAAAATAATAAAAATTTAAAAAATTCAAATCCAAAATTCGAAAAAATCTTGATGAGGTGCTCACCTGTATGGTCCCAGTTATCCATCTGCCATGTTATGTAGTTCTTCGATCAGTAGTGGAAGCGCCAGAGCGCAGACAGACACACAGATACACAGACAGGCACTTCTCTTTATTTATATACATCATATTGATCGGAATGAAATCGTAATATAATGTAAAGAACGAGAGCTATAAAATACACTGTTAAAAAACTAAAATATTTAATAGATGTTGAGATACAGTCATATTTAAAATTGTAGTTCCTAAATAATAACAGATCCACCCAGAGCCCGACTATGCTTTTTGAAGACCCGGGGCACTGATGCTATTTGTAGGTCCCCACCCTGCTCTAAAAAGCTCGCGAAAAGAACCCATTCTCAAAAACAAAAATAAATAATAATAAAAAAATGCCTTTTTTAAATTTTTCCTTCAATTATACCTTCTATTTCCTCATTTTTTTAGCAACCTATTATAAAATCATTAATTTTATGTTCAAAACAAATGAGAAACTGAAGCACATTGATCAGCTAATGTTTAGGAAATTAGTTACAGAATTTAATAATTGTTTAAACTATCTAATAAAATATAGAAAGAAAAATTTAATCAATTTTTATTTTGAAAGGATATATAATGAAAAAAAAATGTACTATTACTTCTCAATTTTTGGAAATGAGGCCCCTAAATGTGGAGGCCCCGGGCCAATGCCCCGTGTGCCCGTGCCATAATCTGGTCCTGGATCCACCTGTCGTCGATAAATACCCAACATGAAGCACCTGGAAAAAACAGTTCTGCAGGCAGTGGTAACCTGGACCCGATGAAGTGTGGGCGGAAAAAGACCTGCCGTAAGCAGCAGATTCCCGAAGTGAGGTTTAGGGCGATTTCAATGTAAGTAATTTCTTTTCTTTTTCTTTCTTTCTTTCTTTTTTTTTCTGTAGTTTTTATCTATAATGTGATATAAAAAATAAATAATGATTCAATTCTTCTGAAAAATCATTTAAATATAGTGACCAGCGAAGTGGTTGTAGCGTGCTAGTAAATATTTTTTAATCTCATTTTCCACCTTTGTTTTTACTTTTAACAAATAATGATTGCTAACTTTTACGTCTTTAAAAAATACGAATGCAATACCGGGGATCTGAGGAAAATAAATAAGCAAATTTTATCGATACCAAATACGTTGACCGATATTAAGTTTAGGATTAATTAATTTTATTTTTACATAATTGCTTGGTGATATTGTATGTCAATACGTGATTTAGAAATCATTCATAAAAAGTAAACTTTATCCAAACCAATGCATTTAAATTACATATTTATCGACTTCTTTTATCTGTTTTCATGAATATTATATGCTTTTCGATATGTAAATGAACAGTTAAATACAAAACATACCTACTTACTATTTATTTTATTCATAATAATCATAGAACAATTCAAAAATTCTATGATTTATCTCAAACTTTTTGTTCTATTCAAAATATTCACATAAAAAACGAAGCCTTTTTCAAAGTACAAATACCGTTTTACATTGCGGTTTCGTTATGGATGTTTTACCACAGATCATAATGCATAAAACATAACTTGAGTCACGGTAGATCAGTAGCAGAATGCATTTATAATGGTGGACACGTGCATAACAAAATTCTACCCCTACTTTCCATTATTTTTTTTTATCAGACTTGCTCCCTCTTTGCGAGTCCATTTTGTTAAGTTGTTTTATTTTGAAGTAGCTCACATTCCTTAGGCCCTTTTTTTTTTTTTTTTTTTTTTTTTTGGTTCATGATTTGAATATTGAATTTTCTGTATAAAATATAAGGTACTTTCTCGCCAATGATACGTTGTATAAAACACTGCAAATATCAGATGCATTATTTATTAAAGCACTTGGGGGTTTATCATATGTGATTTATCCAGATTTCCTTTAGACTAAATGTAAATATTATTTATATCAAAAACAATCTTTAACCTCTAAACTTTTCTTCGATATAATTTTCTTGAATATGTCATTAAAATTTTATACCCAAACAAACGATTTAAGCTTAAAAAAAACGGATAAACGGATTTAAACAAACGAATTAGTACAAATACGGATTTTAGTCGTAATTTTAATATAATTCAAATAATATTGACAGCACAGGTTTCGCATTAATAATATTATTATTATTTTTATATTTAGTGTAGCTGTCAAGGCGATGCAGACAGTTAATCATCTAGACCAACATGATAAAGCCTCCCATGAAAAATTTGTCCTAAGAATAAATTTGTTTTGCCGATTTCAGGACTAGACAATAATTCTTCGGATTGGGGGACCTCAGATATTTCGTAATGAATGCAAAATTTTTGTCAAGTTGAAACTTTACTATTCGTCATTGACCTGGTACTGGTCATGAAGGATATGGGGGATTGGTCATGATAGAATGGTGAAAAGAGGTTACAAGAATTTTTAGATGGTTGTAACCTCTTTACAACAAGAAGATCTTACACAGAGGTGCATTTAGAATTCGAAGCATTTCAGCTTAGAACCAGCCACATTCAAGTATTCAAGTGATTTTTCTTTTTACAAACATGTTGAGTTCGATTATTTATGCTTATTTAGTTCAATTTTTATTAATAATAAAGATTTTTAACCTAAACAATAGTGAAATTCTTCCAATCCTTTTCTATAGATCAAGGCTGGTTCACAATTTTTCTGACATGTGGTTGAACTTTTCTATTGTCGAACTTTATTGAACTGTCTTGTATATGAACAATAATTTACTTCTTTAATGATTTCCCCCGCAACTGGTTGTGACTCACTGCACTGATATTAATAGCATCAACTTTATACATTTTTGCTTGAATTTTACATGAAATTATGTCTGTCTATTGATGCTAATGCTATAATTTCTATGAAAAGTTTCAACCTGAACGC
Organism: Salticus scenicus; assembly: GCA_963930645.1. Taxonomy (NCBI): domain Eukaryota; kingdom Metazoa; phylum Arthropoda; class Arachnida; order Araneae; family Salticidae; genus Salticus; species Salticus scenicus. The sequence goes on along the minus strand of OZ005650.1, from coordinate 34,864,231 downwards.
AGAAACACGTTCTAGAATGCATGAGATATCTCTGAAATTGTAACCATGAGTGAAGTGGAACGATTGACATGAGTGAAGTGTGATGTATCGTATACGAAGCATCTTACTTTTGTTTTATCGCTTGACCATTAGAGCAGTACCATTGGCGTTCAAGTAAAAGAACTATGATCACCTGGAATTGGTATGCAGTGTTTCACACAAAAACATACAAAGTTTAATATTTTTTTTAATCCATGCACGAAAAAAAAAAAAAAAAAAAAAAAGAGGAATTATTTTTAAAAATTTAAATGCAAACAATCATGCAGTTGAGAAGAATATTCTTTTAAAAACTCTCCTTTAAAGATATTCATAAAAAGGAGTCTTTTTGTTTGAAAGTACATCAGATAAATTAGATGTTTTTCATGAGGTTTTTTTAATGTATTTATTTTCTTTGAATATTTTCTGCAAATTTTCATACCCTATGATTGCGGCAGAAATCATGCAAGGCTGAAGGCCCTTCAAAATATATTATTACTTGGATGGGATTTGCAGCCATACCAGTTGAATTTTCCATTTTTGGTGCTTTTATATTAATACTTGTTTCGTTTTTTTACCAAACACGTTAGGTGGTAAAATAGTTAATTAAAAAAGAAGCTAAAGAAATTTGTAAAATTTTTCTCAAGTAATGATTCAATTTTCTGTGTCGCAAAATTATTAATCTATATTGTTCAATAAAATATTTACAATAGAATAAAATTTATTCTTCTTATTAAAGCTACATGAAAATTAATCTCCTGAAAACGTAGCATACATAGGTGCTCCAGTGATTGGCATGCTCCAGTGATTGGCATGCTCCAGTAATTGACATCTATCCCGAAATAATTAATAAATAAGAAAAATAATAAAATCATATATTTTACGTATAGGAATTTTAACATTTTATGTCAAACAGTCAAACACTGGAGCATAGGGTGCTAATAACTGGTAAAATGAATAACTAGCATTGTCAAACACTGGAACATAGAGTGCCAATTACTGATAAAATGAAAAAATGGCAGTCTTAATTACTGTAACATTGAGTGGGTGTCAAATAAAAATTCATAAAAAAAAATAATTGTTATCAAATGTATATATTTTAACATATATCTGGTTCTAAATGTCTTTCATGCCATATGTACTAATTTAAGATTTCTAAAAATATTTTCTGATGACTAGAACATTAAAAACATCAGAGATTGCTCTAAAAGTGTCAATCACTGATGCACTTACCATGCCTAAATAAAAATTTTATTTAAAACCTTACCTTATAAAAATTTCAGCTTATTGCATTAAAAAGCATTTTTATTTGAAAAAGCCATTTAAACTAGCATGTTCCGGAAGATAGTACAAGAAAGTGTTAGATCGAAATGCAGCGAAAAATACTTACAAAGAGAAACACGAACAGGTTGTTCAATATTACTACCCTTTAAGCCTCTTTTGCTAACGGAGCCATAACGATTCGCCTAAACGAGTATAGAAGGCTATTGAAAAAAAGAAATCAATTGCTACTGGGTCATTTATAGCTCTTTTTTATTTGTTTTCTATTTAACGGATGATGTTTTTCAAACGTGACAAAATAAAAGGCATTTCCTATGGATTTTCAAACATTTTTTTCAGTAAAGAATACCATGCAAATTTCATTCAATTTTAATTCTTTTCTACAGTATTTTATTTATTTATTTATTTTATTTTATTTTATTTATTTATTTTATCTTATTTTATTTTTGAATTTGTTGCTTTTATGAATTGAGCTTTTTCTCTTAGAGTTATTGAAAAGAAAAAAAAATGTGTTAATCGATTATATTGAAAAAAAAACAGTCATCAAATAGCAATTGTATAAATTTTGTAATCGATTTTCTTAATATATATATATATATATATATATATATATATATATATATATATAACATTTTGTGTATTTAAATGCATCACATAGGACAGAAGGGGATTCGGGTGGAATCTTTTGGTAATTTTTTTAATGACATGTATTAAATAGCATATCAATATAAATATAATTAAAACCTTCAACATAAGAATACCTTGGTTTTATATGCTAAAAAGTGCAGTGTATATTTGGAAATACGGATTTTTAAGTATTATTATTATTATTATTATTATTATTATTATTATTATATATTTTGCCCACACTAGTCCCATACCATGGAGTTAGTGTGGACATCAAAAATTTAAATGCGGACGTCAAAGATTTAAGTGTATATCAAAGTGTGGATAAAAATTTAATTTGTTCACTCTTGCCCATGTCATGGGGCTAGTGTGGCCAAGATAAATCCCTAACTAAACAATGTAATACAATTTATAAAAAAATGTATCGAAAACCATGATAAAATCAAATCTAAATTAAATAAAATAATCCTTATCTATGAAGACAGTCTTTAAATCATAAATATCTGGAAAAAAGAAAGATTTACTCTGCTTATTAATAGAATGCTTTTTTCATCGTTTTTTCGTAATAATTGTACATAAATACCTATTGGATCTATATATGGCTTCAACTCTGTCAGTATAGTACATAACACTTTTATTTTAAGAAACTCGACCAGGACAATGTCATTCATGCAATGTGTCCATACTAAACCCACGCAATTTTTGTATATTTTGATATTATACTGTTTTATATAAAACTTGCAGATCAAAATGAATTAGGAAAATATGTATAGAATATAATCATTTACAAAGAACTATAATTTATTATACGAAATGCAGAAGCAAAATAGACTAATCTCACCATGGAAAAGAAAATCAGAAAGGTGATTTTCTTACGTTTTACCGTATAAACAACTTTTTTTTTTTTTTTTTTTAACTATTGTTAAACTAATAATTGTATTACCATGAAATTGAAAATCACTGTGACTAAACTTCAAAAACTTATATTCAGTGATAAATTTTCAAAATTTTCTAGTTGTCTGCACTAGCCTCTTTCTCCTCTATTGTGCAGCGCAATAAAACTTTTCAAACCCTTTTAAAATATTTCCATAATTAAAATCATTCATGTAATATTGACTTTTAAACTGGCATACAAATGATAATGATAAATTATTTAAAAATTTTAAATGAATGTTTTAAAATATATTTACTTTTCATTACAAAAAAAAAAAAAAAAAACTACAAACGCAGCGTTACAATAGTGGTAACATAAAGGATATTATTATGGAAGGTATTTGAAGTGGTGTAAAGTTATATTTTGTTTAAATAATGGAATTTTATGAGCCGAAACTATATTAATAACATCATACAGTCGGCAGTAAAATTATTGAAGCACACATCTACATTTTGCACACACACTCACGCATACATATATATATTAGTTTGATCGCTAATTTTTATCAGCAACTTACAGTCGGCAACAAAAGTCTCCGAACACTAGTAAACATTCCTATGTAAAAAAAAAAAGTACACTTAATACAGTTTTGTTAAATAAATCCTTGTCGAATCTTGTTTTTAGACTGACTAAGAACAGGATTCGACAAGGATTTATTTAACAAAACTGTATTAAGTGTACTTTTTTTTATATAGGAATTTTTGCTGGTGTTCGGACACTTTTGTTACCGTCTTTACTTTTCCACAAACAGCATAAAGACCAAGATCATGACTCGACAAATATTTACTTAACGAAACAGTATTAGGTGCATATCTTTAAAATACGAGTTATTTCTAGCGCTTTAATAATTTTGCTGCCGACTGTAAACAGCACCCTGTAAATACAGTCAGTAACAAAAGTGTCCGAACACTAGCAAAAATTCCTATGCAAAAAAAATACACTTCATACGGTTTTGTTAAATAAATCCTTATCGAATCCTGATCTTAGACTGACTAAGAACGTGATTCGACAAGGATTTATTTAACTAAACAGTATTAACTCTACTTTTTTTTTCTAGGAATTTTTGCTAGTGTTCTGACTCTTATCTTACCGACTGTACAAGTGTTTGAAATTCAGATAAAAAACTTGTGCCTGAAATGAATGATGTAATTTTAAGATAAAAAATAAATAATAAATAAAGTATAATTTATGTTATGCACTTGAAATATCATAAAACACAATGAAATTCCACAATATTTAATTACTTACTTTTTCAGTATTAAACATCCATTAGTGACTACAGTAAATATTTTCTCATAAATTGAAATGAAAAAAGAAAAAAAAAAGGGGGGGGGGGGCATCATTTTATGTATAATTAAATGCACGTAAAACACACACATTTTTTTCGTATCAAGATTACATATATTATATTCTTAAAAAAAAAAAATACTCATAACTTCTATTTCAAAATATTATTATTTATTTGTATAATTTCAACTATTTATTTGTGTCGTATCTGTACTTTCTAATCTTTTATATTGACGAGATCTGACTGAATATTCAGTGTAAAATAAATTCTCGTAACAAAGTGTGAAAAAAAAAAAAAAATCTAAAATTTGACTTTTAACTTCTATTTCAAAGTAGAATTATTTATTTATATAATTTAAAATATTTATTTATGTCTTATCCCTACTTTCTAACATTTTATATTGACGATATCTGACTGAAAATTCAGTGTAAAGTAAATCTAATTAAAAAAAAAAAAAATTCTTAACTTCTATTTCAAAATAGCATTATTTATTTATATAATTTAAAATATTTATTTACGACGTACAGTCGGTAACAAAAGTGTCCGAACACTAGCAAAAATATGTAAAAAAATTACACTTCATACTGTTTTCTTAAATTAAACCTTGTCGAATCCTGTTCTTAGTCAATGTAAGCACATAATTCGATGAAGGTTTATTTAACAAAACCGTATGAAGTGTACTTTTTTTACATAGGAATTTTTGCTGGTTTTCGGACACTTTTGTTACCGACTATATCTGAAATTTCTAATCTTTCATATTCGCGAGATCTGATTGAATATTCAGTGTAAAGTAAATTCTCTTAAAAAAAAAAAAAAAAAAGTTTCTTAACTTTTATTTTTAAATAGCATTATTTATTTATGTAATTCAAAATATTTAGCTATGTCGTATCTGAAATTTCTAATCTTTTATATTGACGAGATGTGACTGAATATTCAATGCAAGCTAAATGCTCATAACTCCAATCCGTATTATACAAGAAAAGAATGTGCTTATGAGATAGACATACATCCTCTTTATAAGAAAATCATAAAATCCATTTTTAGTTTTCTATAACCTCGATAATGCTCGCCTCCCAATAGATGCTCCTAATATCAACACCCCTATTGACTTACAATATGCTTTCGGAATCTTCTGTTTATCCTGATTTCGTTCGTGTGTATGATGCGTTCGCCCTCTCCGTGTTTGAGGAGTTGTTCAACCTCAAAATCTGGAATCAGATCCATCTGCAAAAAGCCCGGAAGCGAGGCTGCTTTCTGCGTGTGAGAGATCCAGAAATCTAATGGAATGGATTTATTTTCGGTTCCTGTTTACCTAGTGCAAATGATTGCTTTTAAAAGCATGTTTCGGATGCCTAAAGCAAACAATAAGTTTTGAAATAGCCGACTATCTGAAGATTTTGGCATACTTGTATCTTATATCTTTAATCAGCCATTCGTCGTCGTCTAGCAAGAGTTGTGCTGATATTTATTGACAGTATCGCCCTTTGAAAATATTCCTAGATTCGAAACTTAATAAATATGTAAACTGATGTTCTATGTAAATTGTGTCATACGAATGTGAAATATCTCTAAAATCTTTAAATTAGATCTAAGTATATTAAATCTAAAGAATGAAAAGGAAATAAGTATGTTATATATAACGTCATTTTTAACTATAAAATTTGTTAATATCAGAAATGAAATGAGTATTGTTGCAGTTTGCATTTACAATTTTTTAAAGACTTTTTTTCACAGCTTACTTTCTTTGTCATGAACCTACTGCCAAATCCGGGTTAAAAACGGAGAAAGAGAAAATAAACTAGAATATAAGACCTATCGTTACAAATTTGGTACCATACGAAAGGGGTGATTTTTCTGAATCCAGGGGTGCAAACAGTTTTTCGGCACGACCATTAGATTTTTTTAAAATAACTAAAGTATGAAATTTAGGTGACAGCAACTTTTGTGTAATGCATAAAATAAATTAAAAATATCAGTTCTATCTCTACAAATTCGGTACCAAAGAAAAGGGCCTATTTTTCTGAATCCAGGGGTGCAAAGAGTTTTTCAACATGACAATTAGATTTTTTAAAAGTAACTAAAGTATGAAATTTAGGTGGAAACACTTAATAATTTTAATCTTTTCATACCTTTTAGTGCGAATCAAGCTAATAGAAAAAGTCTTTAATTAAAAATTTTTAAAATTTTATTTTATTTATGACTTGATTATTGATTCTCAAAAATTAAATGCGTATGAGTTACAGCCGGCAGCAAAATTATTCGAGCGATAGCAATAATTCTTATGTAAAAAAAAAAAAAAAAAAAAAAGTACACTTAATACTGTTTTGTTAAATAGACCCTTGTCGAATCATTTTCTTAGGCTGATTAAGAACATGACTCGACAAGGATTTATTTAACAAAACAGTGTTAAGTGTAACTTTTTTACATAGGAATTTTTGCTAGCGCTCGGATACTTTTGCTGCCGACTTAGAGGTCTGCACGGGCCATGCATATTTTTGCATATTTTTGCATATTTTTGTAATTTAGAGTGTTTACTTAAAATGTTATTTATTAATTAAATTAATTATTATTTTAATTTAATAAGGTTACTATATCGATGTTACCAACCAAGCATTTCTTAAAAATGAAATTGTTATTTTTTTCCTTTCTACCTGTTTATGAAGAGCTATGAGCCTAACAACTATATTTAAAATTAGTTTAGCAATTTTACAAAGAAAATATGTAGCGAACAATAAAGGGTTATATATATTTTTTTAAACACTAACTATAAATTACATAATATCTTTTCAGAGAAAAGAAAAAATAATATCGCTGTATTATTAATGACTTTTTAAATGGCCTGCTTTGTCATAGTCATGTCACACTACTTTAATGATATATTTTAACGTTTTGTGAGAGGTACTTTATAACTTTGAAATACGCACCATAAAGCAACTAATGATTTGTTTTATGAATCCACTAGAAGTCATAAAATGTACGCTTCTGAAAGCCATTTCACACTGCAATAAATATCGCTATAGAGCCATAAATAGAAATAAGGATATCTACTACGAAATTATTATGAGAAATTATTGTCAGAAAACTGCTGTTTTTGGTCCAATGTGTTTAATGTTAGTTGAGAAATATCTTCTTCTTTCCTCTAATTTCCTGAATAAATAGATACTATTTTAAGATAAGATATCAAAAGTTAAAGTTAAGAAAGAAATAAAACGTAAATTTTAGAAATTTAATAACACTCTAACTGTCTAGTATAAATATTATGGTGTACAGGTCGTCCAAAAATTTTTGGATACTTTACAAGATTAAACAAAAAAAAAAAAATATTATAATTACGAACTAGGAATTTCGAATAACAAAAGAGATATATTATTGTTCTCCAAAACTTTATATATATATATATATAATCTGATGGTTTGCGTTGAGTGTGTCACAAGGTATTAAGCAAGAGAATCAGAAGCTCAAGTTTGTCGCCTCCTCAATCGCCATATTGAATCCCCTTGCACTTCTTTATCTGGAGTCGCGTCAAAAATTTCATCTGTAAGTACACTGTTAAAAATTAAATGCTATACTTCACCAGAAAAAGTGTTCAAATTAGCTGAAACCAATATTCTGGCGCAAAGTTTCTCCATTTTAGTGTGCTTACTACTGAAATGGCTCCATTAAAACGTTGAAACGTTGCACCAAAGAATTGGTTGCAGCTAGTTGGAACCATTTTTCTGGTGAAATATATTGGGTTGTTTGGAAAGTAATTTCGTTTTTTCCTTTGAAAATGAAAGACGATTTTCTTAAATTGTATAAATATTTTATTGAATTATATATTCTCCACTTTGATCGGTTTCTTAGCGATCTCACAAGTTATTTGGCAGTTTTCATAAATCAATACTTTATTTTGTCTTCATTAGCAAAAACTGGTTTTTCAGAACGTAATGCATTTTAACGTCAAAATTGCCTGAACAAAATTTGGTAAATCAGTTTTGACACCAGCGTTCTTTAAATAAATTTTCTCTATACATCTCGTATACTTGCTATATCAGCTGTCACAATATATAATGGTAATTGTGAAGATAGTATGAAAAAAATGCTATTAAGTCCTTGGCTGAGAAAAACGAAATTACTTTACGAAAAACCCAATAGCATTTTATTTTTAACAGTGTACACATGTCCTGGTTTAGATAAAATCAAACGGCGGATCACAGTTGCAATTCTTTGTATAATATCACAGAAACATTCAAGTACATGAATAGAAACCGAGTATCATTTGCATTTTCTAAGAGCCATCACCAGATATACTGATATAAATTAACTTTTGTAGCTATGTGTCAAATTAGCAGTTGAATTTTATTGCTACTTTTAGAATTTTCAATTTAATTTTGAACAGTGTTCAATTATTCTCGGACACCATGTATAACATCTATCATTTATATTACCAGATGTTTCGATGGATTAAAAGGATCAATTTTTCATATCCAGTATTCATATCTATGCGTTAATGTCACAGACATTCTGTCGATATTCAAATTTCTGAGGGAAAAAATATTTAATTCAAACAAAAACAAGGTTCAGAGTCATCAAATATCATGACGTTGCTGACGTCGTCTAAATTAAAGTCTATATGAATTATATAGAAAAAGAAGAAGACAGGGTAAATTTATCTTTTTGATTCTTTAATGCTTAGAGTTGTAAGAAAGCAAATTTTAAAAAGCAAAATTTTTCATATGTATTCAATATAATTGCAGTACAGTAAGCTACAAAGGTTATTTTATGTACTACTTATTTGAAAAATGTATGCACACTGTGTGAGGTCTAGCAAAGTGCTACGATTAAAATTCGCACTTTGCGAGTAAAACATGAATACGAAAGTTTTAGGATTCAGTTGTTTAGTAGAGTTAGTTCTTATGTCAAACTAAATTGTAATATGCAAATATTTTGGAAAGAAGCTGTATAAAAGGAGAAGGAAGATTGCTTTTAGGTGTTAGTTGAGAGGAGGTAAGAGTGTTAGTTGGAAGGCGAGTGAGTTGGAGGATGGTAGTTAGAAAGTTAGTGGGAAGGAGAGTATGAGAGTTGAAGGAGTTAGTTGTTAGCGGCTTAGGGTAGAAGAGAGTAAGTTCAGTAGCATTGTAGCGTCAGGGAATCCTCCTACATGCGAAAGACTACTTGGCCTCCTACATGCGAAAGACTAAAAGTAGTTGAGATCATTTGCGACTAATTAAGTAAAGTAAAGTAACGGTGGTTATTTATTGATGTCAAAGTATTTAAGAGGGCTGCTTATTTAAACGTATAAAGATATTAAATCCAATCAAAGTCCAGCGTCCCCCTTCTTATTTAAGCTCAATTAAAGCTCATTAATTTTATATATTTGGACTCTGTCATTTCTTCATAAATTAAGTATTTCAGTTTACAGCTTCAACTTAAAGTTAATAAGATCATGTCGAGAAGAAGGTCGTCACACTGGCGCCCAAATAAAGTCGAATCCCCCCCCCCCCCGAGCAAATATTTTTTGACGGCACTAATAGTGTGCTGCAATTTTTTGAGCAGCTTGAATATTTTTTAAACTTTTACAACATTGATCGATCCAAAAAATATGCCTGGTTAGCATATTCATTAGAAGGAGAACCACGACAGTGGCATAGATTAACCGCCTGCCATTCACTTGGGCCAAATCCAACTTATCAGGATCTAAAAAGTAGAGTAATCGACCTCTTTGCCACTCGGGATGATAGATTACGATTAGAGCATGACCGCTCCCCCCCCCCCCACGAGCGTCAGTGGGAAGCAATAGTAAACCCAGTGGAAAAACCACAAGAAGTTATTAAGTCACAGGAAGCAAGCTCTATTAGTTTAAACCAACCTAAAACTGACGATGAAAACGGTATTTCTGGTGACAAAAGTCAAATAAAAGTTAATGAAAACGTGCAAACTACGCCTTTAACCAGCACTACAGACAAATCTACCTCTGTTTTTCAGCCTTTGGCTACGGATGAAGAATCCGATAAAATATCTTGCGTAGCGACGGCGGTTGAAAAGGAAAATACGATTGAACCTAATTCTGTAAATGAATCCCTTGCTTTAAGTGAAACGAATGTTCAACTAAATTCTACTGTTCAAGCCTCGCATATCCCTCATTCGCATTTAAATGCTAAACCGGTTCAAGCCGAAATATCAAACGTAACTGAAGCTAGGGTAACAGAAATGGAAATTAATACAACTAAAATAACTGCGGCCGCTGAAAACGTTAAACGGACTGACAGTGACAAATTAATAAATGTTACGGCTAACTTTTCTAGTGATTTAAATTCACCTCCTGATAAATTAAGTTCCAAAACAGTCAAGTCGTCGGACTCTTTTATTTTCTCAGAAACTGTGGTAAAAGAAAGTGAAAGTGTAAAATCGCTAAATGATACGGTTAATCTTCGTAATCCACCTTTCGATAGCAGTCTTAAATCTATACAGCCGACACAGGCAATTATTTCTAATGCGAACGTGAACTTAAAGTTTCAAAATGACCCGCCGATTAAACCAACAGAAAATGCAAGTATTTTAAAGACGGAAATTTCAAACGTCTATTTAACCTCTTGTGAAGTTTCCAGAAAGTCTAGCAGTCCTGCATTGGAAAGCACGGAGCGAACGCAGTCCTCTGTGATAACTGGGGACAGTGACAAGGTACCGGGCTCGAGTCCAACCCAGAAAAATGCATCTCCGATGCCGGACTCCGTTCTACAAGCCACCAGCACGGAAATTGCTACAACAACTCTACAGGCCAGTCTGACTTGCATCTCTTATTTTGCTGCTATAAAGGAATCAATCTGTCAGGTGCTATGGTTTTATATTTTTTTCATTGTAAACTGTAGTTCTATCACAGCAGTTATGAAATTTTCCACATGTAGAACTTTCATTTGGACTTTCAGCCATAATCTCAAAGAGATGAACTTTTTAAAATATCACAAATCTAAATTTAAACTTGCTGCATGAACTTTCAACTACCGAAATTTCATGTTTTGGATTACATGCCATAATTTTTTTTCTGTATATAATATATGCATGTATGTACGTTAATTTTTTTTTTTTATTCCTAGCCAACACCAGCAGTTCTTGGTAAAAAAAACCTTTTTGAACATTTTATATAAATTTCCCCCCTCTTTAGTTTTGTGAATGATCTATATATCTGTACTTAAATGTTTTCTGTTTTAGCCATCACCTGCAGCAATTCGTACGATAAATTTTCTTACCTTTGTATATAAATTTTCTCTAGTTTTTTGACATGATCTATATGTACATACTCTAATCTTTTTCTATTTTGTAGCCGTCCACGGCAGTTTGAAAAAACAAACTTTTTGAAATATTTTGTATATATTCCTTAACTATATTTCTCTGAATGTCTTATGAATTGTATAACATGACACTTTATAAGTGTATAAACATTTTTCTATATAGTTTTGTAAATGATCTATATGCATGTACGTGATTTTTTTATTTCTCAGCGATCAACTGCAGTTTTGAAAATTTTGTATCCTTATCTATGTTTTCTCAATGTCGTACATTGCATAAAATGAATATTTCTTGTTGTAAACTCTTGCATTTTTCACTAAGAGTTTCATGTATATATTAACATGGGGTAAAAAGAGAATTTTTTAAAAGCTATTTTGCAAGTAAATTCGCGTTTAACGACTAACCTTATTAATCAACTAACAATTTAGTTTTTTTCGTATGCAAATAGCTCGTTGAAATAATGCTTATGTATAAAATTATGTCATTTATCTATATAAAAGTGTAGTTCACGTCTATTTTTGATTTATACGTTTATAAAAGTTTTAATTTTAGAAAATCTGAGGTCCAGTTGCTGATCCTGACTCTAAACCCAAAGTATAGATGTTAAATCTGAAAAGCCAGCCTGATTTCTTCAATTGTTACTTTTGATGCTAAAGACGGTATTTTTGGAACTGTGCCAGTGTTTCTCTTGTCTAAAGTCAAAGATGTTTTTTTGGACGAGTGCCAAGAGCGAATCTCTTCTTTCAAGATTCAAGCAGATAGTGGAGAACTGGAATTTTGTTCTTTTTTTGCAGATGCACTTTAAAGTCTTTTTCCTAGCCAGGATACTGGACCTAGACTGGTCTGCAGTGGCGACAAACAGTTCAAGTTTTTTGTCAATAAAATTATGTTCCAAGTCTTAAAAACCACGTCAAGAACCTTCATGTTACAAGTTAAATTGAATTCTGATCGCACTTTCTGTTTAAGCGATCCCTTTTTTGTACTAAATTTTTTTTTTAAATTATGAAAATTTTTTTTCCTTTCCATTTGTTTTAAGGAAAGATGAATGTAAGCCCCGCTGTAATAACGCTGGACTTCTAGTTAACTAAATTGAGTACAAACGGTTTTCCGGTATAAAGCTTCTTACATTGAGCATAAGAAACATTTTTTTAAAAAAGCTATCTAAGCTACTTAAAATTATATGTAAGTGTCTGGTTTTTTGGCCCTGTACTCTTAATTTTTTTTTTTCCTTATTAGATTTTAAATGCAAATAGTTATTCTTGGGCAGTCTAATTTAAGTTTCCCCCCTCTTTTTTTTCTTTTTCTAAAATATTATGTAGTTGCCGAAATGTCAGTGGAGGCCCTCTGTTGAGACTCAAAACGGTTTTCGGATGTGTCTGTGTGTCTTTCTGTCTTTCTGTCTGTCTGTCTGTCGCGCGATAGCGACCGCAAAAATAGCGCTATTGACTTGAAATTTGGTACACATGTTCATGAGCCACACGAAATCAGCTGTATAGTTTTTGGTATGTATTCCATTTGTAGTTCGTATACAGGGACACGCCAAATTTTTTTAATCATTACGGCCTATGGGAGAAATTTGTATGTATCGCGATAGCGGCCACAAAATTCACGCTATTGACTTGCAATTTGGTACACATATTCATGAGCCCAACGGAATCAGCTGTATAGTTTTAGGTGTGTATTACATTTGTAGTTCGTGTACAGGGACACGCCAAAGATTTTCTATCATTACGGCCTATGGGAAGAATCTGTATGTACCGCGATAGTTACTGCAAAAATCAAGCTATTGACTTCCAATTTTTGCCGAAACGTGAATCAAGGACCTCTGTTGAGACTCAAAAGGATTTTGGGTTCCGTCTGTCCGTCTGTCTGTCTGTCGTGCGATAGCGGCCGCAAAAATCACGCTATTGACTTGAAATTTTGTACACATGTTGATGATCCCCACGAAATTAGCTGTATAGTTTTGGGTGTGCATTCCATTTGTAGTTCGTGTACAGGGACATGCCAAAGTTTTTTTTATCATTACGGCCTATGGGAAGATATTGTATGTACCGCGATAGCGGCCCCCAAAATAACGCTATAGACTTGCAATTTGGTACACATATTCATGAGCCCAACGGAATTAGCTGTATAGTGTTAGGTGTGTATTCCATTTGTCGTTCGTGTACAGGGACACGCCAAAGTTTTTCTTATCTTTACGGCCTATGGAAAGAATTTGTATTTACCACAATAGCGGCCGCAAAAATCCTTCGATTGACTTGCAAATTGGCGCACACGTTCCAGATTTGCATATAAGCAGCTGTATATTTTTTATTGCTATATTTTTTATAAACTGTGCACAGGGAAACGCCGAAATTCTTAACATTACGGCGTATGGGATGAATTTCGTTTAAACACATTTTAATATCATTATTTTGCAATGATGAAAATGAAACTAGCGTACGTGGGTAAGATTTATGGTTCGTTTATGGTTCGTTTACAAAGACACACGAAAGAATTTCGTAACATTAGAGCCTATGGACAAATTTTTAATTTAAGCACGCACTTTAATGCGTTTATGCTGAAATGAAGTTAATAAAGTTAACATACATTATAAAGATGCTCAAAATCATGTTTACTCTCAAAAAAGGACTAAATGTATAGACTAAATAATTTATGGGACCACATAAAATAATTCCGAATATGTACTGTAATCATCCAAATGATGTCAAATTAGTTTGGAAAATTAATGAGTTATAATTAATTAGGTTTATTCTTATTATTGGCGTTTATAATGACTGTGGCTACTTTTCCGGGATACATAAAGGAATTTCGTACTATTACGGTCTATAGTCGGTATTTCTTAAAAGTGTATTTTAACATGGTTACATCCCCATCAAATATAATGAAATTTTATTAGAATTTTAAAAGCATATTTTCCTGCTGAAAATTGTGGGCAGAGAATTGATAATTAGTTTAAAGGTTACGCAAAATATTTCCGATATGCTATAAATTTTTTTTGGTATGAAATTTCATAGTTATAAAATTTGGTATTTATGAATTTCAGGGAATAATACAAGACCGTCGTTTATTAAGAATGCATATTGTTTCGTACTTGGGGGTTCGTAAGTTGTCCGAGAATGATAGGCGAAACTTGCAAAAATTCAGTGATTTATTCACAGAAAGTTCCAGAAAAATACAGGTCTATAAACCAAGTATCAGCTTCAATTCAACCAGTAAACATAGCTTAAGCAACAGCCGTTGACAGCAAAACAACATTACAAATTGTTTATCAATAACACATAAAGCAAGTCTCATTCAAAGAGACTCAAAGCAAAGCAAGCATTTGATGAAACTGACACAGATCTGAGATTGGCCACCTTGGCTAAAAAAATGCTCCTTTTATACTATTCTATCGAACACAGACTGTTCTGAAAAATTCTCGTATCTCATTAGCCAATGAGATTAGAGCTTCCATATTTGGTATATCCCTAATAAGTATTTTCTCGCCAAGGTCGCCAAAAAATCGCCAATGAGGGAAACAGTCGCCAAATTTCGCGCCAAATCGATTTCTTCCCTTATTGGAGCTTTTTAATGCGTTTTTAAAGAAAAATTAGGCTATTTTAACGCTAAAACGACTAGAAATGCACAAAATTAGCATTTTATCGACTTTCTAAGCCTCTTTGAAAGAATTTATACAAAAATAAATGCAATTATTTACAATTCTGTAACACTTTATATGATATAGAAATAGTTATAGAAAGAGAGATACAGCAGGGGGCTCAGGAATATATCGGATTATGGTAATAAGTCGATCGAATCAATATATACTATTATATAATAAGGAATAAATAAAAATGACCTATTGAATAATGTCTGATGCAAATAAGACGTTGAGGCTCCTGATCTGCAGATCCACTAGTTATAAAAATCTTCTTCTTTTTTTCATGTAATAATTGCCGAACCGTCAGTGGAGGCCCTCTGTTGAGACTCAAAACGGTTTTGGGCTGTGTCTGTCTGTCTGTCTGTCTGTCGCGCGATAGCGGCCGCAAAAATAGCTATTGACTTGAAATTTGGTACACATATTCATGAGCCCCACGAAATTAGCTGTATAGCTTTTGGTATGTAATCCATTCGTAGTTCGTACACGCCAAAGTTTTTTTTTTATCATTACGGCCTATGGGAGAAATTTATATGTATCGCGATAGCGGCCACTAAAATCACGCTATTGACTTGCAATTAGGTACACATGTTCATGTGCCCCCCGAAATCAGCTGTATAGTTTTGGGTGTATATTCCATTTGTAATTCGTGTACAGGGATACGCCAAAGTTTTTCTTATCATTACGGCCTATGGGAGGAATTTGTATGTACCGCGATAGCGGCTACAAAAATCACGCTATTGACTTGCAATTTGGTACACATATTCATGAGCCCAACGGAATCAGCTGTATAGTTTTAGGTGTGTATTACATTTGTAGTTCGTGTACAGGGACACGCCAAAGATTTTCTATCATTACGGCCTATGGGAAGAATCTGTATGTACCGCGATAGTTACTGCAAAAATCAAGCTATTGACTTCCAATTTTTGCCGAAACGTGAATCAAGGACCTCTGTTGAGACTCAAAAGGATTTTGGGTTCCGTCTGTCTGTCTGTCTGTCGCGCGATAGCGGCCGCAAAAATCACGCTATTTACTAGCAATTTGGTACACATATTGATGAGCCCAACAGAATTAGCTGTATAGTGTTAGGCGTGTATTTCATTTGTCGTTGGTGCACAGGGACACGCCAAAGTTTTTCTTATCTTTACGGCCTATGGGAAGAACTTGTATGTACCGCAATAGCGGCCGCAAAAATCCTTCGATTGACTTGCAAATTGGCGCACCCGTTTCAGCTTTGCATATAAGCAACTGTATAATTTCTATTGCTATATTTTTTTAAACTATGAACACGGACACGCCAAAATTCTTAACATTACGGCGTATGGGGTGATTTTCGTTTAAACACATTTTAATATCATTACTTTGCAATGAAGAAAATGAAACTAGCGTACGTGAGTAAGATACTTAAACTTATGCTGTTTGAAGAAAATATGTGCTCTTAAGCTTTCTAATTAATGCACAGGATCTTACAAAAATGTTCTGATAATGTCACGTAGTCATCCAAACGATGTTACATTTGGAACAATTATTAATTTTAAACGCAAAATAAGCTGAATAGTTTTTACTGGTGTATACAATGTTTATGGTTCGTTTACGGTATTTCTTAAAAGTGTATTTTAACATGGTTATATCCCCATCAAATATAATGAAATTTTATTAGAATTTTAAAAGCATGTTTTCCTGTTGGGGCAGAGAATTGAAATGGTGGGCAGAGAATTGATAATTAGTTAAAAGGTCACGCAAAATATTTCCGATATGCTATGTAATTTTTTTTTGTATGAAATTTGATAGTTATGAAATTTGGTGTTTATGAATTTCAGGGAATTAATACAAGAATGTCGTTTATTAAGAATACATATTTTTTTGTACTTGGGGGTTCGTAAGTTGTCTGAGAATGAAAAGCAAAACTTGCAAAAATTCAGTGATTTATTCATAGAAAGTTCCAGAAAAATACAGGTCTATAATCCAAGTATCAGCTTCAATTTAGTCAGTATACATAGCTTAAACAACAGCCGTTAACAGCAAAACAACATTACAAAATGTTTATCAATAGCGCATAAAGCAAGTGTTATTCAAAGAGACTCAAAGAAAAGCAAGCATTTGACAAAACTGACACAGATCTGAGATTGACCACCTTGGCTAAAAAAAGGCTCCTTTTATACTATTCTATCGAACACAGACTGTTCTGGAAAATTCTCGTATCTCATCAGCCAATGAGATTAGAGCTTCCATATTTGGTATATCCCTAATAAGGATTTTCTCGCCAAGGTCGCAAAAAAATCGCCAAGGAGGGAAACAGTCGCCAAATTTGGCGCCAAATAGATTTCTTCCCTTATTGGAGCTTTTTAATGCGTTTTTAAACGAAAATTAGGCAATTTTAACGCTAAAACGACTAGAAATGCACAAAATTTGCATTTTATCGACTTTCTAAGCCTCTTTGAAAGAATTTATACAAAAATAAATGCAATTATTTACAATTCCGTAACACTTTATATGATATACAAATAAATATAGAAAGAGAGATACAGCGGTTGAGGGGGGCGGCAGCCCCCCTCAGGAATGTATCTGATTATGGTAATAAGTCGATCGAATCAATATATACTATTATATAATAAGGAATAAATAAAAATGACCTATTGAATAATGTCTGATGCAAATAGGACGTTGAGGCTCCTGATCTGCAGATCCACTAGTTAAATTTTAAACAGTAAGTCACTGCAGCTAAATTTTCTTTGCATAGTATTGCAATAATTTAAAATTTGCACGGGTAAAAAGCCGTTGGGGATTTTTTCCGTGAATTTTTTTCTTTTGGGGGTGGAACTGTGAGGTCTAGCAAAGTGCTACGATTAAAATTGGCACTTTGCGAGTAAAACATGAATACGAAAGTTTTAGGATTCAGTTGTTTAGTAGAGTTAGTTCTTATGTCAAACTAAATTGTAATATGCAAATATTTTGGAAAGAAGCTGTATAAAAGGAGAAGGAAGATTGCTTTTAGGTGTTAGTTGAGAGGAGGTAAGAGTGTTAGTTGGAAGGCGAGTGAGTTGGAGGATGGTAGTTAGAAAGTTAGTGGGAAGGAGAGTATGAGAGTTGAAGGAGTTAGTTGTTAGCGGCTTAGGGTAGAAGAGAGTAAGTTCAGTAGCATTGTAGCGTCAGGGAATCCTCCTACATGCGAAAGACTACTTGGCCTTAAGAGTTAATGAAAGTAAATAAAAGTAGTTGAGATCATTTGCGAGTAATTATTAAAGTAAAGTAACGGTGGTTATTTATTGATGTCAAAGTATTTAAGAGGGCTGCTCATTTAAACGTATAAAGATATTAAATCCAATCAAAGTCCAGCGTCCCCCTTCTTATTTAAGCTCAATTAAAGCTCATTAATTTTATATATTTGGACTCTGTCATTTCTTCATAAATTAAGTATTTCAGTTTACAGCTTCAATCTCAAGTTAAAGTTAAATTGAACTATGGAGACGACGCCAAGGTCGTCACAACTGTAAAAAAAAAAAAAAAAAAAAAAAAAAAAGCTGTTACATTACAAAATTCCTGACAGGCCAGAAAATATCCGTATGCTACGAAAAAAAATTGTAGACAGAAATTTTTTATAACCGAAAAGTACAAAAAATATACGCAGAAACAGATTTTTTCCATAATGCACAATTTTTTTTTTTTTTTTTTTAAACTCTTGTTAAATAATTTTTCCCCATTTGACAAGACAAGCCCGAACCGCAGCCCTCAGTCTGGTAGGCAGGGACTTTACCTCAACGCCACGGATTCACTTAACTGAACCAAATCTTGCTTTAATATAAAGTTATTTTATTACAAAAAAGTCATTGTTTCTGATTATCTTAAATATACTAAATGTTAATCTTTTTTTTTCTTGTAATAGAACCATATTATTATTTTCATTAGAAGGAAAATATGATTAAAAATTCAAGATGAAATTTACAAAAAAAAAAAAAAAAAAAAAAAAAAGATTACTTTATTTGTTTAAATTTTAATATAATTGTGTTTATTTTTGGTAACTAGTGTTTAGTATGTTTTAGTTAACGACATAATCTTTATAATTGTGTTTATATTTCAAACTGTATTATTAAAAGTTCAAACACAAAAGTAAGAGTTTCAGTGTTGAATCACGCACTTAAAAAAAAAAAAAAAAAAAAAGAAGTCTTACACAATGTCTGTAACCATCGTAAAAGGTTTTATCTGGTGGGGACAATTTTTTTTTTTCGGTTTTGTATTCAGAAAATTTAATATTAAAGCAGGATTGGAAAGTGATACGTGAGGTAAAGCGTTGAGGTAAAGCGTGAGGTAAAGGGCTTTGGTTCAATCATGTATGATTCAATGGGAAAAAAAAAAAAAAAAAAATATATATATATATATATATATATATATATGTACGGAGAATTATTAGTCTCAATCTACAGATAAAAAATTGTCGCTTGTTTTACGGTGGTTGGCCACTTATCGAAATCAAAAATTTGTCGAAAATATAATTGAATAATTTGAAAGCGGTGTTATAATTAGAAAAAAATTAAAAAAAAAAAGAAGAAGAACTAATAGTCCTCCGTACTAAACTAAATTCTGCTTTTGCCAAAATTTCCTCAAAAACTTTTTTTTTTTTTGAAAGCGATGAAAAAAAAAAAAAAAAGAAAAAGAAATAGTATAATAATCAGTATCGAAACGAACAGTATCGAAAAAGTTGAAGAAGTCTTTTATTAGACAAAATACATAATTTATTTTAATTTTTAATTGTTGCCAAAAAAAGTTTACGAGTTGATTTAAAATTTTTTTGAAATGAAAAGAAATTCACTTGTAAATATTAAAATTTATATGATACTTTGTGAAAAATTAACTTGCAGGTTAAAATTTACGTGATTATAGCTCTAAAGGTATATATATATATTTACATTGTGCACTACAGAAAAAATCTGCTTCCACAAATATTTTCTGTTTTGTTCAGTTACAGAAAATTTCTCTCTACAATTTTTTCTCGTAGGATACGGATGTTTTCTGGTAACGTTTGCTGCCAGGAATTTTCTGGAATATAACAGGATTTCTTTTTACATTGTAGTCTAAACTCTTCTCAACTGAATTTAACAAGATACTATTTAAACAACAAACATTGATTAATTATAATAATAAGATTATATCGCTTGACTTTAATTACTTAAAACTCACTTTTCAGTGGGAAAATTGCTGAATTTCTGAATTCCATGCGTTTTCTAAACGTCAGATATTTACTTTAATAAATAGAAGTTAAACTGTTAAAACAAAGAAAAAAAAAAGACTTCCCACAAATCTCTTCGTGAAATTGAAATGCAATTTACAAACAGTTAGTTTAACAAAAATTGCCTTAAGGAGAAGAAAAAGCATTAAAACGAAAGAAAATCTGAACACAATCAAAGGAGAAAAAAAAAAAAAAAGTTTCTTTGTTTCCTTTATCAAACCAATTACTTTCTTCACAAAATGGTTTTGGTTTGAAACTTAACCGGCTTAAAGAAGAAGGAGATTATCAAACTTGATAATGCATAGAGAATGTTTTCTTTTTAGATTCAACAAATCTCAGAAAACTGTAATACATAAACAAGCAATAACCTTTTCTCGGGATTCCAATCCACTTGTTACTTCAGAAAAGAAGATTGAGTGACACAAAATACAATTAAGTTTTTTTTTTTTTTTTTTTTTTTCCCCATAAAATCAATAAAGATGAAAATAAATTAATGACACTTTTAATACACTTAACTTTTATTATTATTATTATTATTATTATTATTATTATTTATTATTATTATACATAAACAAGCAATAACCTTTTCTCGGGATTCCAATCCATCTGTTCCTTCAGTAAGATGATTAAGTGACACAAAATACAATTAAGTTTTTTTTTTCCCATAAGATCAATAAAGATTAAAAAAAATAATAATATTTGCACTTTCAATAGACTTAATTTTTGTTTTGTTATCAAAATATGATGAAATCGAGGTATCATACTTGCCAACATACTAATTAATATTCCGTAGTATTGTTAGCCCCGCCTTCTTTTTCACACCAGTATCTTTTTAGAGCCTTTTCTTCTTATTTAATCATAACTTTATTTGAAGAATATTACTCTAAAAATTTACAGAATATTAATTAGGATGTTGGCAAGTAGGATCCTAATTAATATTTCGTAGCATTGTTAGCCCCGCCCTTTATTCGCAGCAGTAAATTTTTAGAGTAATACTCTCCAAATGCAATTACGATTAAATAAGAAGAAAAATACTCTAAAAAGATACTTGTGTGAAAAAGAGGGCCGGGCTAACAATACTACGGAATATTAATTAGTATGTTGGCAAGTATGAGGTATGCTCAGAAGTTAATTTACCAGCGAACTATAAAAACTACCAGAATAATCAAAAACATCCATCGTCCATTTTATAATTTTCAGGATAAGAGCGATGGCTATTTACTGGCACTTTCATTACGTAAGAGTGATTTTAATGCGGATGCCATTGTATTATTTTTATTATTTTTAATTTTATATACAAAAAATTTTATCTGGCTTAGAGTAAGGAACCCTGAACTTCTTACTGAATAAAAAAAGTGGTTTTCTGTGTAACAGGCTTTAGTATGTCCACTTTATCATTTACACATTATATCATCTATTACTATGCCTATATTAAATATATTAATTCATAATATTAATATATCGGTTTTTTGTCTTGTCGATGGTTTATGTAAGTTTTATAGGATAAAATAATATTACATGAATCTACAAATCCTTTATCCCCTTTTTCTAGAATATAGCGTATACTAAAATTAGTCCAAATGATCTTAAGAATTAGATAAATTGCTTCAGACATATATTAACAATTTCCATTCATGTTACAGTAAATAAATGTTTTTTGACAGAGATGCATTCCAAGGATCGTAATGTTCCTCTATATTTACGTACATTTTCTTAATTTGTCACTATTTCAGAAATGTTATTAAAAAAAAAAAAAAAAAAAAAAAAAAATCGAGCTTTAAAATATCCAAGAAAAATTTCTTAAAACAACAACAACAACAAAAAAGTGGGAAGAATATAATAAAACGCACGTAAAAATATAGGAAGCCTGCGTCGCCTAGTGCTACCAACCTCAATTAAAAAAAGTACAAATTGTCATTTATAGAACGTTTTTGAAATAATTCACTTTTTTTTTTTCTATTGAAAATTATGATGCTTTTAAACTTTTTATTTTAATTCACAATCGAATTTTGAAAAATGTTATGTTTTATCACCTATGAAATATTGCAAATTATTTATACATTTGACACAACGGGTAATTTTATTTTTTAGTACTTTAACTGTTTAATGAGAAAATATGTCATGAAACTGTCATTCTTGTACGCATTGTTGTTGGTAAATTGTGAAAATGTATAACAAATCTAAAAGCAAATTTTGCTTTAAATGAGTAAATTTTACTTTAAGGAGTTTCTTTTTTATTTTATAAGAGTAAAGTCAGCTGTTACAGCCTTCCATATTTTGAATACAGTATATCTTTAGAATAATTCCTTCTTTACTTATTTGGTGAAATTCAACGATTAATTAAAGAAAATTTTATTATATATAAAAAAAAAAAAAAAAAAAAAAAAACTAGTATTCAAAGTGTGGGACAATGCGACCCCTGTAAAGTTAGTAAAGGAAAGTCACAAATTAAAATTAATGACTTGCTGTTAATCAATACACCACCTTAAATATTGCCTGTCAAATGAATTTATTTTAATATTGCAAGCTCAAAAAACATGTATATATATATATATATATATATATATATATATATATATATATATATATTAGATTTGTTTGTTACATATTTTCAACTTTTATATGACTGAAAACATATATTATAATTTCATATATATATATAGAATCTTTAAAAAATAGCCTAAAATCACCAGTTATTTTTTGCTGGCATACAGTCAGTAACAAAAGTGTCGGAAACTAGCAAAAAATCCTATGTAAAAAAAGTACACTTCATACGGTTTTGTTAAATAAATCGTTGTCGAATCATGTTCTTAGTAAGTCTAAGAACATGATTCGATAAGGATTTATTTAACAAAACCGCATAAAGTGTACTTTTTTTACATAGGATTTTTTGCTAGTGTTCGGACACTTTTGTTACCGAATGTACATCCAATATTAAGTAGACATGACGGCCGAAAATAATTTAATCATTAAAAGAAATGAAATGTCCATTAACACTAATAGATGAAGTAATAACACACATTAAAAATTCTTTATTCCTTTCATGAAAGATTATGCCTTAAAACTAAAAGTTTTAAGCCTATAAATACATTATGTATAATCCATAGCTGCCAAGCGTTCCGATTTACGGACACTAGAATTTTTTTAATAGAAATATTTACATTATTTCCTCACAGAAAAATTATACAAAATCTTAAAAAAACAAAAAAAATCTATACATAATACTGATATCCAAATTCAGAACTCTGGACATCTATTATACTATTTTATAGATATCATATTGTGGGATAATTTTATTATAAAAAAAAAAAAAAAAAAAAAAAAAAATGTTTATTTTGTTTGAAACCAGTAAAATTAATAAAAAACAAATTACGATGAAAATTAAAACTTATAATATACAGTCAGATGTCATATTAAATATTATCTACTAAAAAAAGTATTTAAAAAAAAAAAAAAAAAATTAACATTTCTTTTTTTTTTTTTTTTAACTTTTCTGATTTTTTGTTAAATCAATTTTATTATGTAAAGATCTTAAAATTACCAATGATCTACTCCTAGAAAATATTCATGTTTAAGAAAACACGAGGACCCGAGAGGATCTTAATCTTCAAAGAAATGAAATGTGCTCTAACACTAATAGGTGAAGTACTCGAACACATTAAAAATAAATTTCCAACATTCCGCAATCCGGACCCCTAACAGAGAGCTTCCCGGATTTGTTGGAAGAGCTTTTGATCCTGGAAATGATGGCAGAATAACTCTTCAAATATGAAAGCAAAGTACACACACATACATCGAGGATTGTGAGTGGGATGAGGATAAACAGACGTTTTCTATAGAAGTGGAGGGAAGAGGGACATAAGTGTGTTGATACAGACATTCTCCTTAGGGGATGAATGTCTACGGGGTCAGTTCGTCCTCAATCAATAATCCGAGAAGCATTGAGTTGAGTGATCCTCAAGTAATTTTTATTTGAGCACAAAAGACGAAATATTATAAAGTATTTTTATTTTTTTTTTTTATGTAAGAGATTAATTTTTACTGTTTATGAGATTTAAGCAATTAATGTAGACGGACAAATTTACTAAAAAGGGAGTTTTTTTTTGTGCAATCATCTTCTTTTCTTTGAAATTAAATGAGGGATTAATTAAATTAAAAGAAATGTTTTTCAAATAAAAGTATTTTTCGAAAGTTTTTTTATTTAAAGTTACTTCCTACTGTACAAAACAGAACAGGGTTTGTAAAATATTGCAATTAAGGAAATTCAAGATCACTATGTCCCTGTATCTTTTTTTATTTATTTATTTATTTTTTGATGACAGATAAAATGTGAAAGGAATGTGTGTGTGTGTGAAAGCAGTTGCTTTAATTTTCTAATTAGGGAGAATTTATGAAAAAAGCAATAATTTTGAACGTAAGTACAGTAAATCTCACAAAATACTATAATCATATTCATTAGTTGAAAAGAAAAATCTTTGTAAATATCATAATTTATGAAGTGTGTTATGACATGCATTACGTATATAACTGTAGGGCATTCAGTTCAGAATACTTTCTGCTATACAATGTCCTAAAAAAAAAATATCACTCGAAAGTTTATACAAAGCAAAATATTTGAAAACTTATTCAGAAGACAATTATGAAAATATCCTGTTCCTCTTCTAATCTCATTTACGAGTTCATTGTAAAAAAAACTAAATGTAATATTTTCAAAACATTTCTTTAATTTTTTAATTAATGAATAGACACATACGCATAAAATACAAAAAAGTTTGTTTATGCATTTCTTTCAATAATTAGGGATTACACCACTTTATACGTGCATTTATTTTAGTTCTTAGTATGAATTATTATACATGCAGACTACATTGATAGATTAAACCATCCAAATGAATTATAATGCGTTTAAAAAATAACCTCTTCCATTAAATTTACCATTTGATATTTCAAAATATACGCGTGTATGTCGTCATCTAAATCCAAAATACAATCTTCTGATAGTCTGTTTTAATTTATTTTTAGTACGACAAGCCTATAGTTTTCAATCATATATTTTGCTCTGTCATCAATTGCTGTGTTTTACACTGAATATGCCATGATAATTTTCGCTTTCGTAATAAGGTAAAATAAATAAATAAGTAAATTGAGATTAACCGCCTCCCCCCCTCCCGAAAAAAAATAAAATAAATAAAAATAATAAAGAACTCTAGTAACCATTGTCAAGAAACACAACTTCATTTTTTAAGGTATAAAATCAGATTTTTATTTTATTTATTTATTTATTACGCATTTTATATATTTAAACTAATTAAAAAATGTTTTTCTATTATCCCTTTTTCTCATAAGTTGAAAAAACATATTTACGATAAAATTGAGAGAAAAATCATGGGAAAGAAATTTTAAGAAATGAATGTAGTATGACGGCTTTTAAGGAACGCAATACAGTTACTACATATCATTATATGGAAGAACAAACTAAAAAAGTCCTCTCATACTAAAATAACTTCTGTTTTGTACAGATATGTAGCACTTAGAAAGCAAAGTTAGGTTTCAAATTTTTTTTTTTTTTTTTTAACTTTTATTTTTAACTCACAAAGACTATTGATTTTAATATGCGATTTAAAAAAATGTACTATGAAAGTATGAAACATCATTTCCAGTATAAATACGTAGAATAAAATAATTGCTCATATTAACAATTTCGCGACCTCTGACGTGAATTCACGTCATTTGAAAATCTGTAACTTTGCCAGTGGGCGTTTCTGCAGGTTACATAGGTTACATTATTGCTTAACAATACATCCAATATTCATATTTATACAATCAATACATCTTGGATACAAATACTTTAATTAGAAAGAGTATAACTGTAATGTATATCCATTTATACTATAAATATGAATATGGAAAAAATTACACTTTTGCATTTTCGCAAAAGTGTAATTTTTTCCATAATGTTTTCCCACCATGTTTTTGTCGTTTTGACATTTAGTCACGCCTGTGGGCGTTATTCTTGTATATTACATTATTTTAAATCAATTTTTTCAACCTTTAAGAAAGTAACTGATATATAACGTGATAAAAGGAATATAAAATAATATTTATTCTCAATTTATTTTAAATGATAATGTGGGATAACTCTAGATTATTTTATCAAAATATTCTATTGAAACCACTCTATTTATCATTATAAGAATTCTTTTCCATATAACATTGTTTTACTAGAAATGATTGAAGTTAATTACCTTAATACAAAAAACACATTTATTTCCAATGAAAGTCTGACTTTTATTTCATGCGAATAAAACTGCTTCACTAAAGTATTATTTTGGCTACGGTGAGACGAACTAAGGATATGGGTTCAGGTGGAACAAGTTTAGTCGTTACTGACGTTCAATACATTACGGTTTCGAAACATGAACATTCACCGGGAAAGAATTGGAAACGAGAAAATTCAATCAAAACTTATTCCCCTGGAGGGGAAGAGTTGCACATATGCCAAAGTAAAAGAAAAAGGAAAAGTCTCTTCCTGATGATAGTTGAATTGTTTGAATCACGTACATTCAGAAGTTTTCTAATGAAGGGAGAGAAGTGTTTCACTCTGTATAAATTTTTCTTGATTTAACTGGAAAATTGAAGCTAAATTACTATTGTTAGTTTATATACGGCATTTATTAAAGCTTAAAAAAAAAGCATACCTTTGAAATAAACAGTTACCGAAGATTTTTTTTTTATTAGATCAACTTTTACTCACTTCAGTAAAAAAAAAAAAAAAACATGTATTAAATAAATGCCTTTGTGAAAATAAAATGTTCTTTTAAAATAAATTAGATGCTTTCTTAAGTGAAGTAAACTTATAAATTCGAGCCTAATTTTATCGTTTTTCTTTATTCTTCAGCTGTATGGCGGGTGGACCAATCTTGTAAGATTGTTTTTGTCTTACGAGCTGCATGGGATTTGTTGTTATTCTCTAAAAATATTTTACTATTGCTTAATTTGCCAAGTTGATAGTGTTTGATTGCCTTTCACAAATTCTGCAATACTTTTCAGTATTCATCGTCTGCTATTGCCGTCTATATAGCCATAATTTAGAGTTAAAATTATCTCCCCAGTCGAAAAACTTATGGCCGTATTCACCATTAACTTCAACTCCCGGTTCAATACAAAAACTTGAAAAGCTTCTAACGGCAGGGTGAAGCTTTCCAGAGAAATTTAGCACGCCGTTTCTGCCCTCTAGCGTCGAGGATTTCATATAATCTTTGATTGGTTATTTTTACCTAAAAATTCTGAAAATAAATATACCGATAGATAGCAGAAACAACGCGTCGAAATTTGCTGAAAATTTGCACCCCCGCCTTTATACGCTTTTCAAATTCTCGTGCTCAACCGGGAGTTGAAGTTATTGGTGAATAACAGCCTTAGTAGCTATGTCATTCCAACTGACGGTCGCTCTTCGGCTTTTCCTTTAGGGGCTTTTCGTCGTATGTAGCTATTCCGTAGTAGGTATTTCGTTGTGAAGATGAAATAATGAAACTATGATTCGTCCCCATAATTACGCGACATAGAATTTATAGCCTTCTGCAACATATGATTGTAAATTATTGTAGTAAGACACCAACATTATTCTTTTTGGGCGGTCGTCAAAAGTCGTGGCAGCTATCTCGATCCACATCTTTCGATATTTCATGAATAATGAAATGCACACTTTAGTATTGAACTGTCCAACATGCTCAAATTTTCCTTAATTTTTATGCTTCGATTGTCCTAAATGATTTTAATGACGACAACAACTGTTTCTGCACTGATGGACATTGCAAATCGCAGTAGACAATAATCATTGATATGATTGGTGTGACCATTTCCAAATTACTAGCACCACTTTGCAGTTGTAGGTTGCGATACTGCACGATTAATACAAAAAGCTACCATTTAATAATAAATTTTTGCGCAATTCAAGCGTATAGCCCATTGAAAACTTGTTTATAGTTACTCTTACTTCCAGTTTGGAGTACGAATGTATCTGATTCACGATATTAAATAAATCTCCAATCGTGATTATTGGAAAACACTGCTAATTACCATTCCTCCCAAAGCCTTTTAAAAGCCTTTCTTATCTATTTTTTAACCCGGTGAACTTACGTCGATCTATTTACAATCACATTTTTATGTCGCTAACTAGCACCAAATGTAACTTACTTTTTGATTCGACGTAGTATCATTATAATAACACTGCGTTGCAAAAAAACTGTCTTTTTCCAGCATTGATACCATTTTTGCTGATTCGTATGTAATGACCTCCTGAATCCGAATATGACTCCCATTTTGCCCAACACCCGCCGTTTCCTCGGGACGCCACCTCCTCTCCAAATTTTTATCACTGCTCAATAATTTTATTGCTATTAATTTGATTTGGAGAATGAAAAATAATTATTTTAACATTAAAAAACAAAAAATATATATATATAACGTATAAAAAATAATAATAATAACTGATTAATAAAATATATTAAATGTAATGTATAATTTCAGTTGCAAATCCCCCCCTCCCCCCCCCCAAAAAAAAAAAAAATTCTCGTGCTGCAAATGTTCATGTTTTAGAATTTTCCACCTCTGTACACTGTTAAAAATTTTGTACATTTTTGCTGGCACCATGCGATTGTGAAACCTTTTACCCTTATTTGGTGCTTTACTAAACCAAGGCTTGGTACTGCAATAGCTACATCCATAAGATGGAGAATTTTTTTACCATAATTTGGTGCTTTTTTCAATCAAGAAACGCCAAATCATACTAGAAGGTTTCACCATCGCATGGTTGAAGCTATACTTGTACCAAGTTTTGGTTCAACCTAGCAAACTGAAGCTACTGTAGTACCAACATTTGGTTCAACCTTGAACTGAAATTTTTAACAGTGTACCATGTTTTGGTTCAAACTAGGACAAAATTTTTAACAGTGTAGCCTCTCATAGAAGATATTTAACAGTTAAAATTCTCCCACCCCCTCACTACAAATCAAATTTATAGCCATAAAATTACCGAAAAGTAATAAAAATAGGGGGCAGTCCTTAAAAAACGTTGGGTGATAGGGCAAAATGGACGTCCTTTTCGGATCCAGGAGACTATTTTACATAAGAATTTTCAAAAATGGTGTTGGGGGCCGATTTCCATGCAAAGCAGTGTAATTTCTATTGAATTTAACCCGGATACATTGGATTAATTTTCTTAGATCTGCAAATGTAATATATACGCATTAGACAAAAAATTTAAAACATATGAAAAATTTAGAACCGATATGTATACATAGTTGAGGTAAAACGAACTCGAAAATGACTTTTTAATGATGAAGAATAAGAAAACAAATTCAAGACAGAGTAAACAAATATTAAAAGGTGCTTAAATAGGTAACATTTCTTTCAAGTGGAAATAATTCATCACGAAATGCAGTACAGTGTGAAAGAAGAAATGCACTACTAGAGAGATGGATGAGTGCCGAGTACCCGGGGTCCAGTGGTGACCCCACACTTCAGCGGCCAGATGTTAGTAGCAGAGTTGACAATAGGTTCGTGATGGCTTTAAAAATAAATAAATAAATAAATAAGGGAACCGACCGGAAAGTTACATACTAGGAACATAAATTCCGACCTTAAACAGAGAAAGAATAGTTTAACGAAAATAAAAGTATAGACTCACAAACATTTAACAAATAAAGTTCAACAATTTAAATTATAGCAGTAAGAACAACCAACAATATAGGAAAAGGAAGTTTAAGTACAGCATTACAATAGTTAACATAGAGATAAAAGAGAATTTAAACATAGCTTTACGAATAAGTGCACAAATGCTTTTGATGGATTTTATAAGATTTTTTTTGTTTTTTAATTACAGACAAAAAACAACAAAAATAACTAGAGAAGAGAAGTTAGAATAACACCGACGTTTGGACGTCGCGCGTCTATTGCGTGGATCCGTGAGGTCATAAACATCAAGAGTGTTTAAAGCATGGTTTTCAATAGATTCCAATTGGTTGTGAAAATTAATATTAAGGTGTTGTATAAAATTTTCAAGTCTCGAGAAGTTGATTTCTCTGTACACTTGATAATTATGAATGTAATAAGGTAAACTGTAAATTTGCCGGATGGTAGGATTTTGATTTCTAATGAGCATATTTATATTAGTTTTGGATTCAAATGACCACACAGGAGAGCCATAAGTTAAAAGATGAAGAAGATGGGAGGAATAAAGGAGCATTTTATTACTAATAGAAAAATAAGGGGGTATAATTAACTTCTAGCAATTAGGGGGTATAATTAACTTCTAGCACTTCGGAACTTGTTACACTATTTTAGTATGTGTTGTTGGAATGTAAGTCTATGATCCAGAATAATACCTAAATATCTACAGTGGTTAGACTATGGAATTAAGTGGTTATTGAATTTAATTTGGTATTTGTCCCTGTTAAAATGGCTCATAGCTGAAAAAAGATTGGCCTCCGTTTTAGTATAATTAATGGCTGTTCTCCCTTTTTGGAACCATGAGGTTAAAATTTTAAGGTGTTTGGAGATAGCAACAATGGCATGTTTCCTATTTCTGTGTGCCGAAAAGATGCAGGTATCATCTGCAAAGATTGTCAAATTAGTATGGGAGAAAGGGGGCATATCATTAATAAACATAATATACAGTTTTGGAGAAGTTTTGGAGCCCTGAGGGAGAACATAAGGGGCAAAATAGTTACTACGAATCTCATCTTTAACTCTAACAGGAAAATTGCGATCTTATAAATAGAAAAAATAAGTTTAAAAAGGGGGGAGGGAAATTATAATTAATTAATTTAAAGATAAAACCGGTGATCTAGACCTTGTCAAATGCTATTTAAATATCTAGGAAGAAGGCAGCTGTAATTTTCTTCTGAATGTTGTTAGTGGTGATGTGTTCGACAAGACAGTAGACTTGATGGGTAGCCGAAAGATTGTTCCTGAAACCGAATTTTTCTGGCTTAATCATATTGTTATCCCCAAAAGAAATGCATTACGACACAATTAAGCAAACAAACAAAAGAAAAAAGGCTGTTTAATGTTTCTGGTGTAAAACGACGAAATAAATAGCAGTTAAAAATTATGGAAGAAAGGGAGTAAATCATAAAAATGAAATATAGAACAAAACAAAGAATAGTGAATAACAACAAAAGAGAGAAAACTTATGTGAGCAATTTTCCTGCATGCGTATACCATATCCAGAAAACTGGAAAATAAAATATTTCATTTGACAATTGTTATAGAACAGGAAATATATCAGAAATAAATAAATTTTATCTCATTTCAACACACACACACCTTACATTTTATAACGCCTGCCTCGACCTAAATGCTCGAAAATCAAAGTTCTTCCTTATTTAAATAACATTCACCCTGCTGGGAAGTTAGAAATTTTGAGACAAAAGGGTATATGCGTGTTTCTGGCACAACTCCTTTTAAAATGTGAACCCTTTGAAATACCTTTCGGCTGTCGAAAAATTCAAACCGTACACAAATAAATACACAGTCATGCTGAATAAGTAGTCTTTACAGGAGAATTCAATCTCAGCTTCTCGGTTCTGATGGGGGAATAACATTGGGAGGATCTATGCGATGAAAAGAAAAAGAATTGAATGTCTGTGGAAAAGATATTTTAAAGGAAGAAGGGGATCTTAAGCCGTTTATTATTCTGAATCTAATGGAATTCATTTGAAACTCAATCTTTGATTTTCTATTCTATGCCAGTTGAAAAGATATTTTATATAGGGAAAGAGTTGGAAGTTTGTTACTTAAAGTTTTCATATTATTCAAATTTGAGATAATTTCCGATTTTTAAATAAGACGATAATTATTATTATTATTATTTTTTTTTTTTCCTTAGTAAATTAATGAAGAGAGTTATATACAATATAGGTTGGTAGACTTAATTACATACTACGCGCATACCGTTTCTGAGTACATCTGTAAATAATAAAATAAACAACTGAAATAAAATGATGCCAAAACATACTTAGTTTATTTTTATTTGTGCAAGTAATAATAATCTCTAACAATAATAATGATCTAGTGATAATAATGAAATTAACAATGACCCCTAATGATAATAATCTGAATATTTCTGAAAATAATATTTCTGAATCTTTTTTTTTTTAGTAAATTAATGAAGACAGTTATATACAATATAGGTTGGTAGACTTAATTACATACTACGTGCATACCGTTTCTGAGTACATCTGTAAATAATAAAATAAACGACTGAAATAAAATTATAGCAAAACATTCTTTGTTTATTTTTATTTGTGCAAGTAATAATAATCTCTAACAATAATAATGATCTAATGATAATAATGAAATGAACAATGATCCCTAATGATAATAATCTGAATATTTCTGAATCTTTTTTTTTTTTTTTTTTTTTTTTAGTAAATTAATGAAGATAGTTATATACAATATAGGTTGGTAGACTTAATTACATACTACGTGCACACCCATTCTGAATATTTCTGTAAATAATAAAAAAAAACGACTGAAATAAAATGATACCAAAACATTCTTTGTTTATTTTTATTTGTGCAAGTAATAATAATCTCTAACAATAATAATGATCTAACGATAATAATGAAATTAACAATGATACCTAATGATAATAATCTGAATATTTCTGAAAATAATATTTCTGAATCTTTTTTTTTTTTTTTAGTAAATTAATGAAGAGAGTTATACAATATAGGTTGGTAGACTTAATTACATACTACGTGCATATCTTTCTGAGTATTTCTGTAAATAATAAAATAAACGACAGAAATAAAATGATACCAAAACATTCTTTGTATATTTTTATTTGTGCAAGTAATAATGATCTCTAGCAATAATAATGATCTAATGATAATAATGAAATTAACAATGATCCCTAATGATAATAATCTGAATATTTCTGAAAATAATAAAATAAACGACAGGAGTAAAATGATACCAAAACATTCTTTGTTTATTTTTATTTGTGCAAATAATAATAATAATAATGATGATGATCTAATGATAACAATGAAATTAATAATGATCCCTAATGATAATAATCTGAATATTTCTGCAAATAATAAAATAAAAGACAGAAATAAAATTAACATTCTTTGTTTATTTTCATTTGTGCAAGTAATATTGATCTCTAATAATAATAATGATCTAATGATAATAATGAAATAAACAATGATCCCTAATGATAATAATATGGATATTTCTGCAAACAATAAAACAAATGACAGAAATAAAATGATACCAAATAATTCTTCGTTTATTTTTATTTATGCAGCTAAAAACGAAAAAAATAAGGCATAAAAATTTTAAATGTAATGAACAAATTTTAAATCCTGAATCGGGTAGCGAAAGAGTTAGAGCACTCTGATCTTCAATTCCCAAGTGTTGGATTCGAGTCCCAGTCCATACATGGTTGTTCATAGTGTTCGGTATTATTTTAAGTTGCAGGTACTGGTTTAATGAATCATTATGTTCGTAAATAAATAAATAACTGTATAGCGAAACTGTTATTTCTCCTGTTAATCTCCTGTTATTTTACATATTTCCACAAGGTATCCTCTTTTATTACTTCCATTACCATACTGCCGTAGGTAATGGAAGTATTGTATTCGGTCTAAAAATTCTATATCAAGATTTCTCCTGATTTACACGTTTAAAGGTCCCCTGTGTTCAAAAAAGTGGTTTTTGGCAATTGGTCAGTCTGTGTGTATGTATGTACAGTCGGTAACAAAAGTGTCCGAACAGTAGCAAAAATTTCTATGTAAAAAAAAGTACACTTCATACGGTTTTGTTAAATAAATCCTTGTCGAATCCTGTTCTTAGTGAGTGTAAGAACATGATTTGATAAGGATTTATTTAATAAAACCGTATGAAGTGTACTTTTTTTACATAGGAATTTTTGCTAGTGTTTGAACACTTTTGTTACCGACTGTATGTATGTGTGTGTTTATGTATGTGTGGAACCTTCTGGCTACCATATCTCCGAAACTAATAAAGACAGAACTACAAAACTTCAGAATTGAGACAGGTCTGGTGTACAGATGAAGTTTCCAAATTTTGGTGAAAATTGAAAAACCGGAAGTGGGACATCGGAAACCGGAAGTGGGACTGTATGTCCGTATCTCAAAAACGACTCTAACAATTTTCTTCAAATTTGCTATATAATCACTCTATTAGATGTCCTTTCGAATGATACAGTTGGTTAGTTCAGAAAAATTGATAGGCGTCCTGTATAAATAGCTCAATTGTAGGTCTCGCAAGCGCGATTCTTTAAAAACGGCTGTACGGATTTCTTTGAAACTCGCCATATTAACTCACTTTTAAATATCCTTTTGTATGTAACTGTTGTTTTCCGATCATTAATTGAGTTTTGGTAAAAGTTGGTATCTCAAAAACGGCTCTAACGATTTTCTTGAAAATTATTATATAAATCCATTCCTTTCGTATGTATTACGTGGTGATTAGAGGAAAATTAACAGTCATCCTGTTTAGGTAGGCCAGTTTTAGATTTCGAAAATTGGTATTTCAAAAATAACTTTACCATTTTTTTTTTTTTTTTTTTTTTTTTTACGTCACTATATCTAAGCTTTGTTTTATGTTTTTACATGTGTATAAAGTTTCTCTTACTTTTTAACTAAAATTCTAGGTTCCTACTACTTCTTTAGGTCACTTTTATGTCTTTTGATCACACTATCTCCAAGAAATGCATACAATGCGTGTAATAGTGGGTAATTGAAGTCGTGTGGCTGTTTTACACCAGATTTTATTTTTTTTCTTTTTCTAATGATTGCAATTTCATTGAAAAGACCATTCATATATGTATTTTTTAGTAAACACAAAATAACGATATTTATATTAAAGATACACATACGCTCTTAAAAACATATACGCTCTTAAATGATTCAATAAACAGTAATAAAGGTTTTAATTAGAGCCCCTTAAATAAATAATAGGCCGGCGCATCACCGCCATTTTTTTGCCTCGTAAGAGGACAGCATTTCCGCTTGGCGATTTTATCGCTTCACTGGTGGTTTTAAGAAATTTTCATCTAAAAATAAAATCGACCAAAAATGATAAGCAACACAAGTAATCTGTTTCTGTTTCTTAAATAATTCATAACATTTGAAAGGGAGAAAAAAAAAGAGCGTACCAATTAAAATTGGAAAGTTTTTTCAACGACCTAATACTATCAGGACAGGGAAACAAGACAACTTTGGCGAACCAAAAAAACGTCGCCAAGACTCTACAAACACACAGTAAAAAAGCATTTCTTAAAATAATTTATGGTTATTAAAATACATATTTAGATTTAAATAATACTTTTTAAAAAAAATTTTTACTTTATAAATGTCAGAAATGCAAAGAAAAGTATAAGTGAATAACAATAAAACTTACTATGCAAAGCTGTGCATTAGGTCCCGGGATCCAAGAATCTGGACGACAATTCGCAGCCCACTTTCTCCTTCTTGCATTATCCGAAGGAAACATAAACATTTTGTATCCTTTTCTGGAGTGTTTACAGCAGTTTATTGCTGAACAACCTCCCATATTGCAGTTTATTTCACTAAAATTACGAGCAAGACGGTAGAAACAATGGATGCCGTTTGTTTATCACGCTGGGTACATGCGGCAACCCTAAGGCAAAAAAATGTCGGATGCGCCAGCTCGTATATATAGGAGCCTTAGTTTTAATATTACGAAAGTATCTGCGTGGAATTCTGATTTTTAACAGAAATTTCGTAGTCAGTTTTGCTATAACTTATAGGGATTTCAATATACATCATTAATTCAATATAGATCCCTAATTTTTGATTGGAATTTTTGTCTGATAGCATGTTTGAATAATCAATTATCATACATATTAAACATCATTAATCAAAATTAGTGATATTTATTAAATAAAATGTATCTACAAGTTGGTAACACTACTTATAATGCTATCAAAACAGACGAAAGTAGTGGATTCGTAAAAATTTTCAACATCCAGTTATCCATAGATTTACATGTTTTGAGAGGTTCAAAACATGTTTTGTACATTTTTAGAAAACATCTCTCTGCCTGTCTGTCTGTGTCTGTGTGTGTGAGAGACAGAAATTTCGTGTCGACTGTATCTCAAATACTGCAGCACAGAATTGGATATAAATTTATGCGTATAGGCACCTTGACATAGATTAGTGTATATCAACTTTTTATCATAATCGCTCAAAAGATGGCATGGAATACAGCGATTTTCGCAATTTCAAGGAAGGTTTTATCTCAGGAGTTACAGCATTGAATTGAATATAAATTTATTTAATCTGATGCACATTATCATAAATTAGTGCCTGTCAATCTTTAGTGAAAATCTCTCAACAAGTGGCGCTGCTCTACACCTAATACCGCAATTTAAGAAAAGGCAATATCTCAGGTTCTATTGCGCATAATCGAACGAAACTTGATATGAGAGAAGGTCATAATGAGTAATTATGCTGATTCAATTTAGGTGCATATCGGTCGATATGTGGTGTTACTACACTGCAATTTTCCCCGAGAATGGGATGGCTGTACATCAGATTCTATTTGTGTGAAATTGCATAAAATTTTGTTTTTGAGAGAATCATTATGAAACACTATTTTGATTTAATTTCGGTGTATATCAATCAACAGGTGGCGCTACTGCGCTACAATTTATTTCATGAATTGGAAAGGTAAATCTCAGCTTCTGTGTCATATAACTGCAAGAAACTTGATATGTGAGATAACCATTTTGAAAACAAATGCTAATTTAGGTATATATCAGACGATAAGTAGAACTAATATTGTCGTGTTTCACATGACTACATCTCAACATATGTTGATTAAATTTACACTAAACTTCCTGTGTGACAGTTTTATTCTGAGAAGCTATGATTAAATTTTTGTATACATATTAAACAGTAAGTGGTGCACTTATATAGAAAGATACAGAAAAAAGTTTTGTGATGGTCTCAAAATACTAATTTCCTTATATATGTTAAATTTTAAGGGATCGCATTTGCCTTAATTTATGCGTTATTATCATATATTAATCAACACAATTCCAGTGTTTCTCTCAGAATAAAAAAATGTATAAACTGGCTCATAAAATAATCTGTACCTCGTAATTATATTTATTATTTAG
The DNA here is from genome assembly GCA_963930645.1 of Salticus scenicus. Lineage (NCBI taxonomy): Eukaryota > Metazoa > Arthropoda > Arachnida > Araneae > Salticidae > Salticus > Salticus scenicus. Next base: position 34,826,774 of record OZ005650.1, on the reverse strand, counting down.
ATTCAAAAGTACTCTTGTTTATAATTTTTTAAGTCTCTAAAACAGTTTATTACGGAAGATTAATTTTTAAAATAATTTTTTTTTTTTTTTTTTAATCTTTTTGCATTTAATTTTTGAATTTTATCAGTAATCGTGTAATGAAATATTTTTAAATTGGAATTCTGTCCAAGGAAACAATTCGTTTTCAGAAAAAAAGTGTGACAGTCACGAGAAAAATTGTGTATTTTTTCGTAAACTTGCTTTTATTTACAAACTTTTTAGAAAATTTCGAAACTTTTTAGAAAATTTCCCTAAAAGGATAAGATCAATATGCTTAATAGTTTTCTTAATTACACACAATGCATACAATCACCTTTCTTGCATTTATCCAAATTTTAACGTGCACGAAAATTTACGAGCAATAATTTCATATGCAAGATATATGTGTTAAAAACTTCTGAGCAAGGTGATATAGGTGTTAAAAACTTTTCAAGAGCAATTTTTAAATATTTTGGAATCTGTCTCTGAAATTTTCGAAAAGTACCTCTTAACGTAAGTTGATTTTGAAATAAAAGTTTATAACAAATTTGAATGTTCACCCCACTTAAAAAATTTTCAAAAATTTATTTCGAGGCATACAATCACTTTCATGCATGCACATACCACCCCCCCCCCCATATATATATATATATATATATATATATATATAATATTATTGTTTGTTGAGATACACACACACACCTATTATAAATGTTACATACAGCTAAACTCAAAATTTTTAGAATTCCTTATCAGTCTTCTAAATAAAAGTTTTCTTAAGGTTTCGCTTTATGATATTCTTATGCATTTCATATTTCCTATTGCATTTGTTTAAAAAATGCATCGATACAATTTTTTTATTTATTACATTACTGAATTGTAGCGAGTACGAGCATTCACATCTTTCAAATAATTCGAAATCTTGCAACAAATTAAGTTATCTGTGAAAATAGACATTTTTTCCTTTGCATTTAATTTATCGAAACAACAACAACAACTACTACTACTACAACTGAAATAGCAACAACAACAATAATAATAATACTTATTATTGTTATTATTATTTACTTTTCTAATTGTACTTAAAACTATCATGATAGATTTATTATTTTTTAGGTAAATATAAAAAACGAATATATTTAAAAATTTTATATTTCGTTCACGATTTGAAATAAAACATTTTTATGAAAAATATTATATGTACGAAACCTCCAAATTCTTGCTTTTAGAACTTACTTTTTAAACCACCAATATCAAGATTTCCTAATTAAAGCTTTATTCAAATAAATACCCATATATGTATTTATTTGTATAGCGCCTCCATTCCTGCTCCCTTTCTTATTCATTTAAACCGCCGCCGCCGTGAAACTGCCTATAAATTCCGCACACTTCATCAAACTAGAAGTCATAGCGACATTAATTAGAAACGGCTCCCTAATGATTCTTGTATTCCGATATTCAAATTACGCCACCCTTTATCCAATAACCGATTGGTGTAGGTTCGTTTACATTGTGTCAGGCACACATTAATTGGAAAAAGCTAGAATTTAATGAGAGAGCGTGTTTTGGTAATAGGTTTCGGAAGAATTTTCGTCGAAGTTGATACAAAACATTTGCATTATCAATAAATCCCTTTGAAAAAAAAAAAAAAAAAAATGGCAATTTAGCGAAATTAAAAATTGACTCGAAAGTTCAATTAGCTTATTGATTTATGCGTAGTTTCTAAATTAAAATATATTGCTTTGTGCATTAAGTGATCGACGTATGTTACCTAAATCAAAATTAATTACGATTCATGTAAATGTAAAACAAATAATACATGCATGCTTGGCATGAAAATTGCTTCTAACACCATTTCAGCATATTCTTACATAAAATGACCTCCTGAATCCGAATATGACGCCCACTTTACCCTATAACCCACCGTTTTTTAGGAACGGCCCCCTATTTTTATCATTTTTCGGTGATTTTATGGCAATAAATTTGATTTTTAGGTGGGGGGGAGGATTATTTTAACCGTAAAATATCTTCTGAGGGGATATAGAGCTCGAAAATTGTAGAACATGGACATTTGCGACAAGGAAAAATTTTTAGGGGGGATTTGGCACTGAAATTATGTATTACATATCCTATATATATATATATATATATATTTAACTGTAATTAATGTTATTTTTTAAACTTTACATACTTTTTTTTTTTTTTTTTTTTTTTTTTTTAAGGTGTTAAATTCTTTTTTTTTTTTTCATTCTTCAAATCAAATTCATGATCATAAAATTATCGAACAGGGGAAAAAAAATGAGGGAGGGGGTGGTGTTTCTAGAAAACGGTGGGTGACTTGGCAAAATCGGAGTCATATTCGGATTCAGGAGGCCATTTTGCATAAGAATCAGTATGAATGGAATATGAACTCGATTTTTTTATTTATTTTTTCACAACAGTGTATTTAGTGCACACTACACGAGTGCAAATATTATAAAACTACATTTTAAAAATTAACAAAAATGTCTTTTTCAAATTGCTCTCCAAGATTTGTTTTGTAGTTTCGTTTATTCCTAATAATATAAATTAAATTTAAAACTAGCACGTTGGGGTAATCACAAAGCATTCCAAAACAAATTCCTACACAAAATCACCATATTTTGTTGTATAATTTACACAAAGCAAATTATTTATTAAAATCATTAGTTATAAAAAATTAATTTCCATAGTGAGGGCATATGTTTTATCTATCTGAAAAATATATCCTTTAATATCGAAAGAAAATTAATTCTATGATGTATAGTAAACACCTTGCAGAAAATGCATTTTTTCAGAATACTTCTCTTTAAAGGGAGAAAAAATCGATGACTTTGAGAGTTTGATATCAAGACAGATATTTGAATCAATCATTCGTTTTAAAATTACTTACATATTCTTTTTTAAAAATGCTCACTCTGAACATTTCTCTCCGCAGAAAGTAGAGGCTCCCCGTGACCTATACCACTACACAACTATAACAACACACTTGTTCACAGAACATTCTAAGGAGGTCCATAGGATTTCTTTTTATCCACAGGACATCCTGAGGATGCCTTTCGGAGAAGATGTGTTTTTAGAGATACAAATGTGTTAACCTGACTGACTCTTACTATTAATATGTTACATGTGGGTCCGATTAAAGTCTCACATCCCCTCTTATCTCGGAAATGCATCTGAATTTTGGAAAATTTTGAAACACGTGCGCAATTAATTTGAGGAGTACCTCTTTTAGCGAAAATATTTTGGGCCTGGGAGGACTAGGTGGGCCGCTAGGGAGGATAACTTTAAAATTTCAAATAAGAAGGTATATGTTGTGATACATCCTCGGTAACGTCTCTTCAAGACAATCTGTTTGATATAAAACGTTTTGTCTTGCGATTATTATCAAAGGAGATACATGGGTTTTTAGAGTTTTGAAATGTGGATTTTATATTTATGTATCTCCTTTAATAATTATTATAGAAAAAAATATTTATACCAAATTCATTGTTTTGAAGAGATGTTTCCAGAGATGTATCACAAGACATACCTTCCTATTTGAAATTTTAAAGTTGCCATTCCTAGCGGTACTCTTACACAAACCACCGTTCCTGGGCCCAAAAATCCCCCCCCTCCCCCCACAAAAAAAGACCCACCTCGAATTAAATGAATACGTGTTTCTTTTCTTTTTATTTTTTTTTCTTTTTATTTTATTATTCTAACGAATTTCCAAGGTAGGAGGGATGTGTATGCTCTTTTTGAGTTTTGAAATGGAGATTTTATACTCATGAATCTCCTTTTATAATCATCGCAGGACAAAACTATTTATATCAAATTTATTTTTTTGAAGAGACGTTTCCAGGGATGTACCAAAAGATATACTTTCCCATTTGAAATTTTAAAGTTTCCCTCTCTAGCGATTTCCACTTAGCCTCCACGGACTCAAAAATTTTTCGACAAAAGAGATCCCCCTCGAAATCATTAAATACGTGTTTTTGTTATTTTTCAAAATTCTCATGTATTTCCGAAGTATGGGAAGGGGGGGGGGAGAACTTTTGGCGGACCCTCTACAAAATCTTGTCACAGAAATTTTTTTTACAATGGTGAAATCGTTTCCTGTACTTCTCCAAACACGTAAATCTACCAAAAACTGAAAGTTGAAAATTTTTGCTAGGTCGATACTTTCTTCTTAATGGAAATACTTTCTTCTAAAAACGGAAATGAAATCTTGTTATGTTTAGTGAAGCATATATTTTTATTGCTTAATATTACTTTTTTTGTGATTATTACTTTTTTCAATGATATACATGTAATGCAGTTGTGTTATTTAAACAAAATCAACAATTGAGTTTTTGAGGGGGTTCAAAAATAATTCCTGTAGACTTCAATTTATATGACTTCACATTATTGTATTGGGAAAAACCTTTAAATTTTAAAAATATTAAAATTAATCGACACTATTCAGAAAATTTTTTAATGGTAACTTTTTGTAAAATTTAATGCTTTATTTGATTTTATTTAAAATAAAAAAAGATCTATTTAAATTGCTTTTTTTTCTATAAATAAACAAGTAATAAAATACCGGTTAAACATTTAAAAAGACTGAAAAAAAAAAAAACCTTTTTAAATAGATTTATATTAATATTTCCCTTACTTTATTATAAGTATTCATCTTTGATTATAATATAAAAAGTCGAGAAAGTCATTTCTAATATTTACAACGCAAAATGTTTTTTTTTTTTTTTTTTCTAATTCTTGTTCAGCTACATTACTATAATCATGAAAGTAGAAGTTAAATGCAAAAATATAGTTTGGTTTTTACATATAGAAACTATTTTGTACTTTGTTGATTTAGTATTTTGAAATAGAAGTAATTGATTTAATTAACATTTAAAAAAATTATGCAGAATCATTGCAAAATTTCATATTCTGTTTAAATTAAATCAAGTTAATATATATATCCAGATAAATTATTTAAAACATATTTTTCCTTCATGATTACGGTAAATAACTTTTGCAATTCAATTAATTGTGCTATAAAATTTTATTTCAACGATATTATACAAGTTCTATTTCAAATAATAAAGTAATGAAAATTAAATCCAAAGCAAAATAGGTATATATTCATATATCATGCTAATGACGGTGTTAAACTTTAACGTACCATTGTTGTGGCTTAAATATTTTATTAGATATAGAAATGATACATGATAAAATTTATTGAATTTTTTCAAAAGAGGAAGTATTTTACAATATTCTTTTAATCTTGTTATTAAACAAAATTATATTCATTCAAAATTAAATTGAATCAAAATTAGAAAAAGATATCTAAATGCAAAAATTTTCCAAATTTTGAATCCTGGTCAATATATATAAATGATTACTTATATTTAAATAAAAATGTATGTATATATAAAAAAAAAAGTGTACGGCAAATTTAATTTTGATGTCTAAAAAAATACACTTTAATTCATTTAGTTATGTTGTATAAAAATTAACGATTTAATAATATTGATATCACATATTATATTTAAAATATAATCGGAAACATGTAAAATTTTTTAATTTTCAAACAAGATAAAATACTATTAATTATATTAAATTGTTCTTTTGAAAAGAATTGTTTTCCACAAGGTATTTTTATTTGAATAATTTTACATATAATAACCGCCGCTTATTAGAATCACATTCGTTCTGAGCAAAAGTGATTTTATTAAGCGGCTGATTTTTGTATCCGATGAACGTTCATGCACTCAAGAAAATGTATTATTTACTTGGATTTGAAATAAATTTCAAAAGGTACCAAATAATTAAACTAATAAACAATATTAAATAATTTAATTTTTAACAGATAATTATTTGATTATTCCTTCAAAGTAAGTGAATTAAACACATCCGAATTTCGAGGCGCTTTCCTTTCTGGAAAACCATCAGTACTTTGGTAGAAATTTACGCTTTTCTTTTAAATTAAAAATTTTTCTATTTAAGCTTTTTGCTTCTTATAGTTATATAAGAATAAGGATTAGAAAATTTCTTTTATTAATTAAAGATTATAAAAAAAATAAAAAATACTTGCTAATCAAACCAAATTTGTAACTTACTACCGCGCTTTGAAGAATACATTCCTTGAAAAGGTTATTAAGACAAGTGATGGGGCGTGTTTAATTGCTGTAAATGTAAAATTCAATGTTGTAAATGTAAAATTTTCGACAAAGAGAGATAATGGAAAGATTGCTGTGTTTTATTTTACGTTTTATTACAAAAATAAAAATCACAGTGTAAATAAAAAATTGTGTAGCGTGCATAGATGACATTTTCGCTGCTGAAGCGATTTTTATAAGTTTTATTAACCGGCGATGCTGATTTTAGTAAGCGGTGGTTTTAAAACTGGTTTACATTGATTTGATTCCAGTACAGGTGATTTGATCAGATTAAGCGGCTTATTTTATTAACCAGTAAATTTATTAAGCAGCGGTTACTATATATATATATATATATATATATATATATATATATGTGGGGGTTGTAAATAATACAAACCATGAAAAATTGATTTAGGTTTCACAATAAAAAATCAATATTCTTATAATTTGTTAAGGAAGAACTTCTTATTTAAAATAATATTAAGAAGCTAATTTTCTTTCATCTAAATACTGAAAATTATTTCATCTGTAAATGCATGCATTATAAATAATTCCCTTTATTCTTAGCATCATTCTTTCATCTAAAATATCGAAAAAAAAAGATAATTCTAATTGAATTCAAGAGTAAGATGTTTTTCTCGTTCTATATATGCATGTTTGTCGTCTTCGAGATACGACACAACTCTGACTCTAGAGATTTGTTTGAAGGAAGTAATGCAGCATGTACGTTAAAAATCTTTCTTTTCGCCTTCCGAATATCAAATATTCATGCGCAAAAAGTCTCAGACATCTTGGTGTTTTTTACTGAAATCTCAGAAATTTGCAAAAAGCGTATTTGTCTTTCTTTGAATTATTAAAAGCGTTTTTATATTCTAGTTGGGGGAATTAAGAGCGATTTTACAACTTTAATAAGGCGTTTTGAATAAAGTATGCTAAGTTGATGTACTTGGATTATAATAATCGGAATAAGGATGCTTTTGTCTGAATAATTTATACATGCTGTTATTACATAGCAAGTAAGTCAGACTTGAAACGATGCGCGGTAGAGCATTTCACATTTCCTGGAAAAATCTCATTACAATGAAAATATCTGTAGATGCGTATGATGAAATGACATTAAGAAAATAAGAAATTTCTATTTTTTTTATACTCTTCAAGAATATTTTCAATTATTCTTAACATATTTTCGTTCTTTAATATTTATAATTCTTTAATACGATATCATCTTTTAGGGATCCGGACAACCGGACAAAATCTCGCGTCAAAATAATAATATGATCTATTTCAAAATTTGAATATGTGTTACGTGTGATCTCTGGAGGGGGACACAGTGCCTTATAAATATTAATTCATTAATTAAAATAAATATATGCATATATATATCATAGAGTGGAATTTTATTATTTTATTTATATTTAAGTTATTTTATTATTTGCATTTCACCGTTCAAAATACACTTTAAAAATACTCTACATCACTGTTGAAATCAAAGTTGAACACTGTTCCCAAATCTAAATTAAAAATTTTAAAATTGGTAAGCAGGACTGAATACATTATGATTAATCTTGACAAAATTAACAAACATAGTTTTAAAACTCTTTTAAGCAAAATTTATAATATTGTTTGTGGTGGGTTTGTCTGTATGTCAGTGTTCTAACTAAGGTATGTGTTTTCATGAAATTTTATACAACATTATTAATAATTACCAACTCCTTTTTGCTCTCCATTCATCTGTGTAGGCGATATTTTGTCCTCGCGATATTTTGTCCCGCGAGATTTTGTCCCCAACTCCATCCTTTATCGAATGTCATATAAAAAGTAGTCTTCTTTGAATAACAAATGAATTAAAATATTAAGGTATGCATTAAAAAGCAATAAGTAAATATCTATAAGCTAAAAACATAAAATACAAAATTTTGATTTTTTTTTTCAAGAAAATAAAATCTTGCTCAAAAGACTTTTAAATGCCGGCCTTAATTTCAATGCCTAACATGAAAGAAAAGATACAGAGGATGTTCACACATTTTTATAACGATTTTGCAAAGATATATATATATATATATATATGTATATAAACAAATATAAAAAGTTTATTTCTTAATATGTTCAATCTGATAGCTCTTTTATAAATTATTTCTAAAAAAGAGTTAAATTAAGCACGTGTCATTTGTTATTTATATTAAAAACACTTTAAAAACATGTAAAATTATCTTTTATTAAAAAATATTATCCGAAGCTTTTCACTTTGAAATTCTAAAGCATCATCAGGGATTTTTATTACTCATTTTGGATGCTTTGGAATTTCAAAGCGTAAAGCTTCGAATAAGATTTTCAAAAATTTTTAAATAAAAATTAATTTTACGTGTTTTTAATAATATAAATAACAAATGACACGTGTTTAATAAAAATCCCTGATGATGCTTTAGAATTTCAAAGCGAAAAGCTTCAGATAATATTTTTAAATATTTTTAAATAAAAATTAATTTTATGTATTTTTAAAGTGTTTTTAATATAAATGATAGCTCTTTTGTTGAACTGTCATATTGCATATTGATTTCCAAAATAACAGAGCATTTCTTAAAACATCGAGGTTGATTTTGTTCCACACCTTTTCCGGGCTCTTCGGCAGTCCATCCTATGATTTGGGATGCCGCTTATAAAGAGCTTGTTTTAAAAAACCAAATGCACAGGCACGGGAATCCATAAAAGACACATCAGGGGACTTCGTTTTACTGAGACGATTTTGATGAAATTCTGGCAAAAGCAGAATTTAGTTTAGTACGGAAGACTATTATTATTATTATTATTATTATTATTTATTTATTTATTATTATTATTATTTATTATTATTATTATGTATTATTATTATTATTAATATTATTATTATTTATAACATCACTTTCAAATTATTCAATTATATTTTCGATAAATTTTCGATATCGATAAATGTCCAACTATCGTAAAACTGGTATTGTAAAAATCCGTAGATTGAGACTAACAGTCCTTCGTACTTAAAAAAAAAAAAAAAAAAAAAAAAAAAAAAAAAAAGTTTTGAATTTAGGGAATAAAAAGCACACGGGCAAAATTAAATAAAAAATAGAACAAGATAATTCAGTTTGAGTTGGTCGTTTAAGAATGTCAATGATAAAGTAACTTTTTCAGCCATTTTTGTTTTGTAGTAATACAATAACAACGGAAAATAGACAATATTCTTGCTTGGAGACCTTTTAAATTGAACTCTGAATTAAATGTTTACTCTCTCTCTCTCTCTCTCTTTTTTTTTTTTTTTTTTTTTTTTTTTTTTCTTCTCCTCACAGCTATTTAAAAAATATTTTAAACGACATTGAAAAAAATCTAGCTAAAGAAATGTAACAACCTTTGGGACCCCTTGGCGAAATCTGAAATTTGACACCAGAGTGGGTCGGACGTTTTTCGCCAAGATCATTAATTACGCAATTGGGACAGCCATTTTAATTCATCCCCAAAATGACAACAAAAATTTAAAAGACGCCATGGGGATCCTATAATAAAGCTGCACTAAACAATTTTTTAAAAATGAACACAGTAAACGTTGCTAAGGAACGAAGCACAGTTACTGCATGGCTTTATATAGAAGAATAGATTTAAAAAAAAAGACTTGTCGTACTGTTTTCTACTAAATTCTGTTTTCTATAAAATTTTATATCTGTTAGTTAGAAAACAAAAATAGGCTTCTTTTTTTTTTTTTTTTTTTTTTTTTAATACATTTATCTATATATATTGTATATTATGGAATTTTAAAAATAAAGGAATAAATAAGTAAATAAATGAAATAAAACAAATAGAAATAAACTCTTAGCTATTGCTTCCCATATACTTTCCAAAATTTTCTTCTTCCAATAGAATCAAGTGGCAGACAATACATTAATGGCCCCGTTTTGAACGTACAATGTTTTATCAGTAAGTAATTAATCCTCTCTCGAGCTTTCATTAAAGGCTCGTTAACACTTGTTTATTGACGCCATTCTTGTCTGTAATCTCAATAACGTAATGATAAGATTTACGAAAATGTTTCACTTTAGTTTTGTTTTTCTAGTGCAAAGAATTTCTAGGAGATGAAAGTCGTTTATTCATTATCAATTTTCTTTCTTAAAATGAATGTTCTAATTCTAAATTTATTCCACTTAAGTTTGGAAATAGGGTTTATGTTTTAGCTTTTAAAAGGAACTTAAACATATTATAATTAAGAAGAGAGTAGTTCAAACTTCATTTTGGATAGTCTGTTAAAATATATTTTATTTGCTTGTTTATTTTTAAATTTATTTGGATATTTGGGAATGATAAAAATATGATTCTTGTATACAGCACATAAAGCTAGAAATTATATTAATGTATATAAATATATATATATACATAATATAATACACATATATATAATACTTGCTGCTGTTTGTGTAAATATTTGATCAATTTTCTGCCTAATCCATATAAGTTTTTTGTCTGTTCCATATTATTTTATTAATTTTATTTTATCCATATTGAATTTAGCCATATATGTGCTTTTTTATTAAACTGTCTGCCTAGGGGGAGAGTTTGATCAATTAAAAGCATGCTTTAACCCCACACATATGTCTCAAGTCATACGGGGCATTTTTGACAGTTTAAATCAGTTTTTTTACGTTTTTGCAGGGAGTTTTACTTATGAATTGCTTCACATTTATTAATTTTCTCGTAAGTTTTTCTTTAGTTATTTTTGTTACATATTTTCAACTTTTATATGACTGAAAACATATATTATAATTTCATATATATATATATATATATATATATATGTGTGTGTGTGAGAGAGAGAGAGAGTGTCTGTGTGTTATGTGTATATAACAGGTGTCTCATAAGTCGGTAGACATTTCAAAAATTCATAAAAATTGAAGAAATTGGTAGAATTGAACACGGTCTGCGTAAAAGTCATTCTCATAATGTTTTTTTTTTTTTTTTTTTTTTTTTTTTTTTTTAGTGCTAGAGGCCTATTTCAGTCGGTACAGTTGTCGAATTTTTATAGGTCACTCTTAATTAGTGCTAGAGGCCTATTTCAGTCGGTTTATTGAATGGGGATTTATTGAATGAAGTCCCCCCAAGGCCCAACATTGACATGAGTTCCCCCCCAGGCCCAACTTTGACATGAGTTCCCCCCAAGGTACCCCTATTTCAGTCGGTACAGCGTTGTCGAATTTTTATAGGTCACTCTTAATTAGTGCTAGTGGCCTATTTCAGTCGGTTTATTGAATGGGGATTTATTGAATGAAGTCCCCCCAAGGCACAACTTTGACATGAGTCCCCTCCCAGGCCCAACTTTGACATGAGTCCCCCCCAAGGTACCCCTATTTCAGTCGGTACAGCGTTGTCGAATTTTTATACGTCACTCTTAATTAGTGCTAGAGGCCTATTTCAGTCGGTTTATTGAATGGGGATTTATTGAATGAAGTTCCCCCAAGGCACAACTTTTACATGAGTCCCCCCCAAGGTACCCCTATTTCAGTCGGTACAGCGTTGTCGAATTTTTATAGGTCACTCTTAATTAGTGCTAGAGGCCTATTTCAGTCGGTTTATTGAACGGGGATTTGTTGAATGAAGTCCCCCCAAGGCCCAACTTTGACATGAGTCCCCCCCCCAAGTACCCTATTTCAGTCGGTACAGCGTTGTCGAATTTTTATACGTCACTCTTAATAGTGCTAAGGGCCTATTTTAGTCGGTTTATTGAATGGGGATTTATTGAATGAAGTCCCCCCAAGGCATAAATTTGACATGAGTCCCCCCCCAGGCCCAACTTTGACATGAGTCCCCCCCAAGGTACAACTTTGACATGAGTCCCCCCAAGGCCCAACTTTGACATGAGTCCCCCCCAGGCCCAACTTTGACATGAGTCCCCCCCCAGGCCCAACTTTGACATGAGTCCCCCCAAGGCCCAACTTTGACATGAGTCCCCCCCCAAGGTACAACTTTGACATGAGTCCCCCCCCCAAGGCACACCTTTGACATGAGTCCTCCCCAAGGCACACCTCCCCCTCATTGGGAAAAAGAGAAAAAACGTTGTTTTGCGGCTATAATACAGTTTGGACTTCCAACGTTATTTGTTACAGTATCTGCAGCTGAAACACATTGGTTTGATTTAATGAAAACTTTATCATGGAATTTAGATCGTCACGAATTAACTAAAGAAGAATTTGTCGATATTAACAAGTTTAGCAGTAGGCCTCTGGCACTAAATTAAAATCTGTCAATGTCAGATTTTCATGTTTTAAATAATGAAATAATGTCGTGTCTGTATATATTTTATTTTAATTTTTTTAATTTTTTTTTTTTTTTTTTTTTGTAAAGAAAAAAATTATAGTTAAGATTTTCGTCCACAGACGGAGCTGTAACCATAAATTACAGTTTGCTAGCAAGTTACAACATGGTTACAACACCGCTAACTACAGCTACAGTCGGCAGTTCTTACCTGAGGGAAAAAATCTTCCCCTGATTATTTTCCAAAATATTCTATTTTCTAGTGGATAAATGGATGTAATATTATTAATTACATGTATATAAAAGTTTAGTAAATGTAACTTAGAAATTCCTACATCGGTATTTTTATATAGCTGTTTCATTTTAACTGAGCTTAACGGTAAATAAGCGGATGACACAGTTAACCCTTTGTATCACTCCGGGACTTTAAAGTCCCATCCAAAAAATTCCTCAATATAGTCTAAATTTACTACAGGATTTCATTGGAACTTCAAAGTCTCTATAGTTTAAGCTTTCCCTATAGTTAAGCTATCGTTTAAGCTAGATTTAATATGAGATGTTTCTCATGCAGCGAAGAAATATAATAAAAAATTTCAAACTATTTTTCCAAAAATAAGGTAATTTTGGACATAAAGCGTTATGTAAATTAAATGTTTGATTTTTTTAATTTTTTTTAATGTTTATAATTTGTATTTTAATTAATTACAATATGTATTTCTTCTAAAATTTTGATATTTTTATTTATTGAAAAGTTATGATTTTTAATATCATCAGTGGTTATATTAAGCATAAATAAACACCTCTCAGTTGCTTTGTTAGCTATATTAAATCGTACTCTGCTATTACTCCTATTTAAAAAAAATATTCATATATATTACCTTTGAAATAAATTTATGACTAAACATAAGATTTATTGTTTTATGGAGGGAAAAAATTGGGAATGAAAGGGCTAAAACACACATACTTTCATATTTATTTAAATGTTAAATAATTTTAATAATTTTATGATTGAAAAAGAAATTGCTTAAAATTCATAATGTTATATTAATACACGTAAAATTTATCATAAAATTTAGACTATTTTCATTGAGAAAGAAAATGTACTTTTTTTTCTCCCTTGTATTACATTTTCAATCATTGCAACCATCTTTATTTTATAGTATGACCTATTTCTCTATAATTTTTTCTGTTCTTGAATACTCTACCTTCTTAAATATTCAATAAAATGTACTAATTCTCATAAAAATCACGCATTCTTCAATTCAGAAAGCAGATAAGAATGTACATAGACAATTTTATACGTCTAATTTCATGCCAATTGCAAGCATTTCATATGACAACTTGTGTTATATGGGTCGTTCATTGTAAAAGTGTACGAGTATTATCTCCTTGTAAATGGATTTTGAAATAACGAGCTTTTTTTTTTAACTTTATACGTAAAAAAGGCAAGTTTCAGTAAACGTCATCGAATTTTTGTGTTTAATACAACTCACAAGGAAACATTCAAATGATTTCATTTTCTAAAAATTTTGAAAAAAATATATGTGATTCTGCTCTTTATAAAACACCAGAAAGTGAAAGAATTATCGTCTGAAATGAATTACAGTGACCACAAAAAATTATCAAAATTATTTTTATCGCATTTTTGGCGATTTAGCGCTGTTAGGTGATACGTTCGCTAGCACTGAGATTGCCGTATACCACAGATTATTATACAGATAGGACACTCCCGTATATTCTTCGGTAACCGGAATTTGACTGCAACGACCCTATTGTCAACGGCTGTAAGTTTCTCGAGCTCTCCAGCTTACGCAATCGCTCGTCTTATTTTTATTGTATCTATGTTCATATCGCAATATTAGCGCGACGTTAAACCCAACATCCAACCGACTAACCATTTTTATGTTTACGTTTGGACTTTGTTATTGTTTACGAAATTGATTGTCGAAAGCAATTTATTTTAAGAAGCAAGTGCTAAATATTAAGGAAATAAATTTCGAAAATATACATAAAATAAAAACATTTTTTTTTTCATTTTAAGGCATTTTGTATTATTTAAACCAAGCAACGTTAAATATTTAATGATTTCATACTGCTATTTCAGAATTACAGTTTGTAATTTCAATTTGTACTTGAATATGAATATGTTTCACAAAGCATATTTTTAAACATTATAAAAAATAATTTTTATTTCTTAGAAGAATAGCTGTGAATGTTTTGAGGATAATTTTGTGAATTCAAAAACAATAGAAAGTGAAGAAAAAGAAAACTTCCCATATTAACCTGCTACTAACTACTCGCGAAATAGAAAAACAATTTTTGATCAAAGATGCTATTTATTCATGTAGACTTAACACATGTAGTTCCCCTCTGTTGGCACTAGTGGTGCTACTATATTTCCGGTTCGCGTTTTTGCTTCACTGTCCTATCTGTATGATAATCTGTGCCGTATACGAACAGAGCCGTGCTTTGCTTTTCCGCCAAGTACTCCAAATCAGTCGCCGAATAGTGTGAAATCGCCAAATATGCTTAATTTTGACAATTTTTTGCGGTCGCTGTAATTCATTTCAGCCGATAATTTTTTCATTTTCTGGTGTTTTATGACGAGTAGAATCACATATATTTTTTACAATACTTTGTGAAGATGGCACCTTTTGAATGTTTCCTTGTCAGAATTATAAGACTTTATAAATTACATTAAATATAATTAAAAGTAACTTAGAAACTTCATTTTTATAATGAATATGCAGGAGTTATAGTTTTCTGAAAATAACGAGTAACGCCATTTATGGGATTTTAATGCAATTATTGGAGTTTCTTCACTTGTATAATGAAAGATGTGATTAAATGTGATAGAATTAAACAAAAATATACATATTAAAAAAAAAAAAATGGAGTTACACGACTTATTTACTGAACCTTTCATAATATATCAGCTGTTGAACACAATAAATTTATTTGAAATATTAACTTTGCACAAAGAAATGGCCAATAAGCTAACAAATAAATTTAAATCAACCACTATAAATTTTATTGTTCAAGATAATTTCAATTTCTTTGAGCAATTATTTTATGTATTTTAAAATAAATAATGTTGTCTGAATTGAATGTTTCAGTAAAAATACTAGATAAAAACACACAAATTATTAATTAAACGCACACACACACACACATTTAAACAAATTTCGATCAGACAGCTTTGACCGCAGTTATCTGAAAATGTAGTAACTTTTAAATTAAAACATAATGATTTTAAATATAATTGCAATAATTATATCATAAGTATTTATTTGTTTATTTAGTTTTATTTTTTTGAGATGGTATACAAGTATACATGAATTTATTCTTATTGTGTGTTGTGTTGTTCAGGTAGAATAAACGCCCTTCTATAACGTAATTAATTTTGTACGATTTAATGTCTATCATCATGATAATTATCATTATAAATATAAGGAGCTTTGTGAAATCTCGAAACGCTTGTAAAGTTCATTAAGTTTTTTAATTTTGTATTTATATATGCTTTGAATTAATAATCTATTCGTTACTTTCTATATTTGTTTTCTGTTACTGCTTCTAGGCTTGTAACCGTTCATAACCGCCCTTCCTGATTATTTGAACAGATTGGGATCTTCTCTAGTCTGGTCTCTTCTCTAAACCTCAAGTAAAGGGCGGTAAACCTCTTGGAGCCTATATAGCGGTCATCGTGATAAATATTGGAAGGCTAGAGAACAGCTGCAGGCCTTCCTATCGGTCTGACTTTTAATTTTTACTGCCCTCTCCTCCCCAACGGCCGAACGGTTCTGCGCTCAAAGGTAGCAGACATGTGGTGCCGGGTTCGATCTATGTCGCGTTCGTCGGTCTAGCCGTTCAGAGTTTTCCGTGGTTTTCTCCAAAACTTGCGTAAATACGGACTAGGACCCCGTAGAAAGACTTCCACGGAAGGCACTCCCCCTCAGGCCTAATACCGTAGTGCAATGGTCGGTAACCTGATTTTTGAACAAAACCAAATGTCAACAATATAACGATTAAAATATCTTTTGGGAGCCAAAATTTTTTTACCTAATTTATATTGGCTCATTCATTCTTGTTAACATAATTAGAGTATTCCTAAGTCGGCATTTGCTAAAATGTCAAGGGGCGAAAAATCTGCGTGTGGCTCGCGAGCCGCAGGTTGCCGACCACTGCCCTATTGCAGTCAATCTGCCTTATTTCCAAACACACACATACACCCCCTCTAAATTTTATTTTATGTTTACGTGTCATTATTATTATTATTATTACTATTATTTTACTTTATTTTATTTTGTTGTTGTTGTTGTTGTTGTTTCTCTTCTATTGTTACTCGTTTGTTGTTTCTGCTTGCATATTGACGCAGAATGTTTTCACTTTGGCGAATGATGTCTCATCAAGAGCTACTGATACAGAAAAAACAGTTTTCTTTTTACTTTCTTTACTTTGTAAATCAAGCATGTGATTATACAGATGATGAAAACAAAGGGAAATAAAACAACTGAGGTGTAAAATAGCAACACCAACAATAATGATAATTATGATAATGATAATAGTGCTACCAGAAATGTGCAAGTTTTTGTAATATTATCAATCCAAACATTGAATGTTTATTTTCAATTTGGATATGTAAGTTATTCTTAAAATTTCTGAGTCTGACAAACATTTCTTAACAACATTTCTTAAAAGTTTAACAAGATTTAGGAGAAAAAAACTTTATAAAATGATTATTTGATAAAGTGTGCATAATATTAAAACCCGAATAAACTACTACGTCAGAAACGCGAAAGAAAAATATTTGAGATGCATACAGCTGTTTCGGTAGCCTTAAGCGTACCGTCTTCAGTGCAAAAAGAATTCTGAAACTGAAGAAGTGCTCGTATATATAGGAGAGGGACCGAATTTAGTTCAACCAATAGGAACTCGATTTCTTTGAAGTTTTTCATATTTATTAAAATTTTAAAAACTTTGTAAATTGTGATTTCGCTGTTCCCTCTATTTGTCTGATTGTTGGAAATTTTACATTCAGTCTACATTTTCTTAATTTTCCTACAGTTTACACAGTTACACATTCCTAAATTTCTATTGGCCACACTCCCCACCTTTTCCATTATCCTATTGGTTGAACTAAATTCGGTCTCTCCCCTATATATACGAGCACTTCTCCAGATTCAGAATTCTTTTTGCGCTGAAGACGGCACGCTTAAGGCTACTGAAAGAGCTGTATGCATCTCAAATATATTTTTTTTTTGGCGTTTCTGAGGTAGTAGTTTATTCGGGTCTTAATATTCCAACGCCAAGTCTCCTGTTATTAAAGTGTGCATAAATTTTGCCGATATAAAAAACAGGATCATCGTCATATTTTCATTAAATATTCGGTTACAAAAAGAATTAAGATGGCAAGATAAAAAAACTGAGTTAAAAAAAAAAAAAAAAAAGTTATCTGTGGCATTCTTATGTCATTAAAAATAGAGAAATGATTTGTAACTTCTAGGAAATGATAAAATAGATTTTCTGATGCATTTTTATAAGAACGTGGCACTATTATTCACCCGTTTTTGCATATTGAGTAAAAGTAAAGCCCATAAATCTTTTGAAAATGCAGTTTAAATCTATTTCGAAAACATAGATCAGTTTCTCTGAACATTCAAAAACAATATTTGTTATAAAAAAAAAAAAAAAAAAAAAAAAAAAAAACTATTTAATTTATCTACCACGTTAAATAAAATTTATTATAAACATGTGTTCACACATTACATGTATTTTTAGAATGTGATCATGTACATTAAATGTAATTTAAAAAATTCAATTTGTGTATTAGATTGTGTTTTTATCTTTGAATCTTCAATATAATAAATTTGACATAAGTTGCCTACATATGAAATGTTAGCTTGAAAAATTTAGTTTAACTAAAATTTAAAAAAAAATAATATATTTCAAATACAAAATTCCTTATATTAAAATACAAAAACTGTTTTTAAGTTTAATTATTTAATAATATATATCTGAAAAAGCTAATGAGGTGTAATTATTAAACTAAGCTTTTAAACATTTAAGCGAAATAATGTCTTTTTAAAATTTACAATTTGTAATGGCTTATGTTGTTCAAACTCTAATCAAAAGAGTCAGTTTAATGGAGAAGGAATTTTCATCTAGCCACCTTTTCACACACAATAAAAATAAATGAACTGATGAAATTTCAAACTGTGAAATTTTTAATCGTTATTTTGATAAAATAAAATAATTTTAACCACACAAAGAACAAAATACGGTATGCTTTCGTAAAAGAAAAAAGAATCTATCCATATCTGCTATCACGTTAAAATGGCGTTTAAAAACTTTTTCGTGCGAGAGTATAGAATTATTATAAAAGAGCTGTTATAGCTAAACAGTTTTCTAACAAGTTAGACACATCTGATATCAGAATAAAGCCTTATTTTGCAAAAAGTTTTTCAGAAAATCCATCAATAGCAAGTGATAACGCACAAAAGCAATCTCGACGCGTAGTTTAAAAAGGTTGATAGTGGAGTATATTTTATTGAAAAAAGGGAAAATTTGTTGCTATTTAATCGCACTGAAACCGAGGCAAAAGGAAATTTTAAAACTTTTAGTGTTGAGATACAAATTATAGAGTTTAATCACTAAATATCTGCAGGTTTTTAAAAAATCTAAAATAAATGGCTGAAATAATGATGGAGCAATTTTAAATCATAAATAAGCCAGCGAAAATATAAAAATATTCGCTTGCGAGAACCTTAAATTCAAATTGAAATAAAGAAGAAAAATAAGTATGCGTTATGCATGGAATATTGAAAATTATAGAATTGAATAAATTTCTGATCCTCTCATAAAAATGAAGAAAAAATTATGATGGATTTTATCAATATTTATTATCAGTCATTAAACACTAAATAACTACTGATTGAATCAAATAAGAATGTCAGTAAAACCTCTACAGTTTAGTTTTTCTTTGAAGAAGAACTGGATATCAGCTTATTCTATCGCTGACAACTTTTTGAACTTATACGATATTTTATTGGGATTTTCATGATATAAGTGGCTCAGTACTTTTGGCTAATTATTTAGGCAAATGAAATATTTTTAAAACATGCGCATGCGTAATTAAAAATTATTTAGTAAAAATGCTCATATTTCATTTGATATTTAATTGTATTCTGATTGCAGTACGCTCTGTTTTATGCGTATTATGTTCTTACCTGTAAAAATGGCTTTGCGGTGGACTTACTACTCTGCATGTTATAATTTAAAAAAAAGTGCAATTTTTTAAATAAATCTTCATATCTCCATGAATATAAGTCGCAGCCCCATAAAAAAATATATTTAGAAGAAGACTATTAATTGTATATTATAGAGAGAACACATTTCAAACATTATTTTGAAATTCATTTTTACATTTATTTGTTTATTATTATTTTATTATTTATTATTTTACATGAGCTTATTCTATCGCTGACAACTTTTTGAACTTACACGATATTTTATTGGGATTTTCACGATATAAGTGGCTCAGTACTTTCGGCTAATTATTTAGGCAAATAATATATATATATGTGTGTGTGTGTGTATTACATGCGCATGCGTAATTAAAAATTATTTAGTAAAAATGCTCATATTTCATTTGATATTTAATTGTATTCTGATACAACTGTACGTTCTGTTTTATGCGTATTATGTGCTTACCTGTAAAAAGGGCTTTGCGGTGGATTTACCACTCTGCATGTTATAATAATAATAATAATAATAATAATAATAATAATAATAATAATAAAGTGCATTTTTTTAAATAAATCTTCATATATCCATTAATATAAGATGCAGCCTCATAAAATATATATATATATTTAGAAGAAATCTTTTAATTGTATAATATAGAGAGAACACATTTCAAACATTATTTTGTACAGGATAATCGAAAACGTTTGATTTTCTTTAATTTTTTACTGGTTCCCCTTTTGCTTTCTAAGCAAAACCTTCACTGAAATATATGAGGTATAACATATCCTTTACACTCTTAAAATTTCAAGGAAATTCTTTGAGTTCTTTTTGAGATATTTAACAAATCATCTGAAATCTAAAGTGTCCAATCATTCATACAAGAGTGGTGTATTATAAAATTTTATAAAAGTTCCTAAGATGTTGAATCATATGAAATTTAATCGTTATATTACATTAAATAAAAGTATTATTCGACCACGTATTGTACGCAAAGTTGAACATTTTGTTTAGCGGCACAAATGAAGTCTATTATTCGATAGTGGATCTAATCGGACTTTTTGAAAGCATGACTTTTTGAAAGCATTAAAAACGGTTATAAATACACGCTCTTAACCATTCTGAAAATGAAAGAAAAAAAAAATAATAAATAAAACGGAAAAATATAAGTAACTTTCTCCCATTTTATTTTCTATTCTTTCTAAATCGTGTTCCATGGGCAGATCTTTGTTGGTCATTTGCCGAAGTTTCAGTTTATCTGTGGATAGATAATACTTTTACCATTAACTACTATGTAGACGGACAGACAAATAGTGACAGAACTGAGGTAATAAACACTTTTATACTTGGTTGATAAATGTTGAGGAAACAAAAGAGATTAATTTTAACATACATGTTATATTAAATGATGCAAACGTATTATTAAATGCATTAAATGAAGTCAATGACTTACCCATACAAATTTGTCCAAAAAATTAACATATGCATTATCAGGTAAATCAAATAAGTCAATCGAAGGTAGCACATACCTAAAAAAAAAAAAAAAAAAATCAATATGTAAGCACTTTAAAAAAATGACAAAATGTTTCATATATATAATACAATTTTTAAACTTGCATTGCGAAAAATGCTAGAATTTTGAAATTGCAATAACCCAGCGAAATTTTCACTTAGAAAGATTTTTTTTTTCTTCTTAGACTGAAAAGAATATTTTTCTAAATTTAAGTCATATGATAGAAGGGGCCGTATAAAAATTATATTTCTTATTTTAATATGTATATAGCCAAACATACAAAATTGTACAAAAAATGCCATATTTGAAATCTACTCTTAATTTTCACCAATTTTGTAAATGGAAGTATGTTTCTATCATTCTTAGTTTAAGAAATAATCACTGTAACAACTATTTCGAATCACCTGGTACATATATAATTGCCACGTCTCCGTTCTTTTCTAACGGAGACTTCATACAGGAAAGTTTTTATAAATGTTTTCAGTTTTTTTATTTTTGTTTATTCGTCAAAAATATATGTGACAGAGTCCTTTT
Organism: Salticus scenicus; assembly: GCA_963930645.1. Classification (NCBI taxonomy): domain Eukaryota; kingdom Metazoa; phylum Arthropoda; class Arachnida; order Araneae; family Salticidae; genus Salticus; species Salticus scenicus. Next base: position 34,805,060 of record OZ005650.1, on the reverse strand, counting down.
TAAAATCTTTATTATTAAAAACTCCTTTTTAAAAATACAATTTCGCTTTCAAATATACAAGTATACTTTTTTTTTAAAGGATACTAACATAATTGCGATTTTTATGAATTTATTCCGCATTTTGTGTTTACGATGGTAAGCAATATAAACGTAGATAAAGAACTACAATCGATTGTTTTCATTTCAGAGATATTCATTTATTTCGTAATCGAAAAATGCTGCCCAGCAGCACACTGAGCTGATGCCAAAATAAACCTATTTTTTACGAGCTATGATAACCAATGCCGCTATCTGTAGATTAATATATATAAAATACTTACTTTGCAATATCTTTTATAACCCTACAGAATAATGAATATAAGTATTAGAGTTCTTAATTAGCATATAATGTGCAGACTAAGGTACACTAAACAGGCAATATTTATAACTGCAAGCGCTGGAGTTACATGTTGTAAAACATTCTACGTATTTTAACATCAAAATCTCTTATCTGAACACTTTCTTGTACGACCCCCGAATCACGATTTGTGACGAAAAGGCGGGAGGATATATTTAGGAACTGCTTCATCTTTCTGAGGTGAAAGTACTGGCGGATTATGAATGGAACAAACAAGTGAATATTCTTGCAGCATTTTCCCACCAATATCAGCTGTTTACCCATCAATTTCTGTAGAAATTATAACATTAGAATTTTCACTATGCATCTCCTCACTAAATATATCAATGCGCGAGAGATTATATTTCCTGCTAATCACTCTAAAATTCGTCCATAGCAATTTCTTCAAATTCTCTGAAACCAAAACAAGTGATCCCAAGGGACAATATTTTTCTATTGTCACTTCACTTCATTGTACATACCAATTTTTTTTTTTTTTTCGGGGGGGGGGGGGGAGCGGGATCTGTTTTGGATGAAAAATCGAAAATGGTTGGATATTTCTTTTATTTTTTTATGGATTAAATATACTGTCAATGGATCATAAACTAAATTTTGCGAATACTGATAAAATTTCTAAGGAGTTTGGGTTTATTTGATTTTTTAAATTATCGCTACTTGTTACACAGTTGTGAACCTTTCCGTACGCCTCCAACTAGCAATTCACATCTTAAACTTTTTAACAGTCCAACAAAATGTATAAAAAGGAGAGGATATTAGGTTTCATTCAAAAATAAAAGACAAAACTAAAAATGAAAGTAAGTGATACAGTTGAATTACTTGCTCTAAGTATATACAGTTGGTAGCAAAATTATTGAAGCACGCATCCACAATTTTCCCTTTTTTTTTTTTTTCTTGGTAGTTTGATCGCTAATTTTTATCATTTGCTTACTTTTTTATAAACAGCATAATAGTAAGATCACGACTCGAGAAATCTATATACAAAATGTAGTTTCCTTGCCAAAATCTGCGATTTTTAATTGAGAAATGTAGTAAATGCAAAGCGTTGAATTTTGAGAAAGACATTCTGTGGGACAGAGAAATGCATGCCATATTTCAAAATTCGAAATCTATCACTGTTTCTTATTTGATTTGGTTTCAAAGGATATATATAAGAAAGAAAGTTTCAAACAAAGACATTTGATGTCTATGTCCAAAATTAGCTTTTCAGTAATGCGAGGTTAAACTTATCCCACTTCACCCTATGTTGTTTTCTGATGTATTCTCATTTCGACGTCTGTTTGGTTTTCAACAGTTCATATATTGGAATAAAAAATGTAACCATGTTCGGCAAGAAATTTGAATAATATCTGACTAATCCAACAAACAAAATACATGTCATTCTTTGGATCAGACACCTTGATAATTACTTCCAGTTTAGAGCTGATGGGATGAAATCCGTATTTATCGTTTCGATGACCAAGGAATTCTGCTGTTGGAATTCTAAGTTTTCTATTTCTCTGAATGTGAACTTCATTCGAACATTATTCAAGTTCTGAAAATGTTCTGCTACGCCCCTTCTTTAACGTATACATCAACGTGATCACTTTAGATTTTGTAATAAATTGTCTATTAATTGCTGAAATATAGTAAGAACATAAGCTATTTCAAACTGCAATCTTGAATAGAGGTATAAAGTTCATGAGCAATATTAATTACAAAAAAGCTTTTTGATTCTTTATATATCGCTAGTGGAGAGGATGAATCCCTCAGATCCCGTTTCGAAAAGGAACTTCTCGCTGACAATCGGGCAAAAATATCTTCAATATTCTAGAACCAGGTATAGCTCCAATCATACCGACTTTATAAATATTTTTTGCCTTGTATAAGGCTTCATTTCCCTATATGGTTCTTTGTTCATTAATTCACGCCTTCCTTCCTTGTGTTTGATTATTATAATGATGATCATCATAAACAATGATCATAAACTACACGATATTTTCCACAGTATGATATGTGACCAAATATGGCCAACTTCAGAATGTTATCCTTCGACTAGAGTGTGTCTATTACTCGATTTAATCCCTAAAACTGTCGCCCCGACTCCAACTTCACAAAGAAAGTGGTGACAGAATAATCATTTTTTTTCCTACTTTTATTTCTTAGCGACACTCTTGACGGGAAGAAGAAAGAAATGAAAGCTAGAAAAGCAAAGACTGAAACATGACCTGCATAATGTATTCTTAGAAAATATTTCTCCAGTGTCTGATAATGATGAAGAACGGAGAAAGACCTCATGTGTCATCTCAACCACCGATCACCCGTTATTTCGTGACCGATGACAGCACTTGGATCGTTTATTAGGCTCGAATCAAAGAATGTAAACAAACCTGTGACGTAAATAGCCCCAAAAATCTTTCCTATTATTCTGCTAATAAGCAAAGTTGCTGACAGTTACAGATGATTTGTATTAAGCTATAATCACAAAACTAAACAATAGTGGTTAGGCTATTGAATAACTATAAATGTAATTATATTCCCCTAAAATATTATTTTAGGGTCTAGGTTCGAAAATCCGATTTAGTTTAATCCTATTAATCATTAAAAACTCTTATTATAGTACAGTCGATAACAAAAGTCTCCGAACACTAGCAAAAATTCCTATATAAAAAAAAGTACACTTAATACAGTTTTGTTACATAAAACCTTGTCGAATCCTGTTTTAAGACTGACTAAGAACAGATTTCGACAAGGATTTATTTAACAAAACTGTATTAAGTGTACTTTTTTTTATATAGGAATTTTTGCTAGTGTTCGGAGACTTTTGTTACCGACTGTACATAGTAATCCTCGAAAATCACAAATGTTTTATTTTCTTTTCCTTTCTATCTATCTTTTTTTTTTTCTTTCTTTAAGGTTTTGTGAATTTATTTAGCCAATTGGCTTTTGGAGCAAATCTTATTTTGTTTTTTGATTCCGAATAAACTTTATATGATTATATTTTCTGTTCATTAATTAATAAATTTTCTATTTATGTTAGCCAATCTTGAATTTTTTGTTCTTTTTCCTGAGGACATCTATTCATATTTATGATGAATAACGAATTTCCTCATAGCTGCACAAATATTACAAGTAAACAAGCAACGAGATAGCTTGTAGTTGACGGTTTAGGCAAGTAAGAAAACTATGAATTATCTCGTAGTCGTCAGTTAACATGTATTTTTATACTTCAAATATAAGAAACAGTTTTTAAGTAATGTATGTTAAACCTTTTTTTGAAACCTAAGTCAACCTTGATTTTTTTTTTTTTTTGTTCTCTTCCCTGAGGACATCTATTCTAATGTATGATGTATTACGAGTTTTCTCGTTGCTGCACAAAAATAACAAGTAAACGAGCAACCAGATAACTTGTAGTTGCTGTTTCAAGCAAGTAAGCAAACTACGAGTTATCTCGTAGTTTTAAATATTACTTCAAAAATAAGAAAATGATTTAAAGTAATACATATATGTTAAACCAAATATTTATTTATCGATACGTATGCGTTTTTTTAGGATTGAATAAATAAATAAATAAAAAATGGCAACCCATGGATCGTTTATTAGGCCTGAATCAAAGTATGTGAACAAATCCGTGACGTAAATAGCCGGAAATTCGTTCTTATTATTTTACCAACTATTCTGCTAATAAAAAAGAGTTAATAAAAATTATAGATTATTTGTATTAAGCTATAATCGTCATAAAGTCAAACATTCATGGCAATCTAATATAAATATTTTTATATTACCATAAAGAAAAATATTGCTTTAAGAAATTATCTAATTTTTATACTTCAAATATAAAATGTAAAGGCTTTAATAAAATGTATCTTAGAATTATTATTACTATTAAAACACTAGAAATATATATTTATTGATGCGAAAGCATTTTTAATGATTTAAAAGCTTTTTTTTTTTTTTTTTTTAAATATGCTTTAAGGTAATGTCAAATGAACATAAAATGTCATCATTTCATCTTCATTTATTTATTGATGCATAAGCGTATTTTATTATTAAAAAATATATATATTATTCTTAAAAAAAAAAAAAAAAAAAAAAAAAAAAAAAAAAAACCTTAAATGTAATAAAAAGAAAATATAAATTGTTTAATCTTTGCTTTTTTAAATGCTGATAAGACAGGATAAATCTTATAGATAATAGAGTGTTTTAAGGTAATATTTTATGGAATGTAAGTTTTTGTTTACAGAGATTAAAACAGAAAAACATCTTAAATTTTCTTTTGATCATTTTACTTATTAAAAAAAAGAAAGAAAGAATGTTTAAAGAAAAGAAGAAGAAAGCAATCAAAGTTCGAGAAGGAAATACGAATGAATTATTCAAATATACTTTCTGTGCAAAATGTTTGTGATGCAGCAATTACAAGATGTTAAAAACAAAACATTTTTTGGTACGTAGAAATTGTTGCTAATCTTTTTTTCGAAGGGGGAGGGCGGAAGCTTTTCATTCATTTAAGTATTGCTTGAGGCAGAATGAAAGTAAGATTAAAAAAATTAAAAATAAATAAAAATAAAAATAAAAAGCCTAAGCCTGTTTTTGTTTTCTAAATAACAGATATAAAATTATCTACAATACAGAATTTAGTTTAGCACGACAGGACTACTTTAATCTAATCTTCCATACAAAGGCATGCAGTAAATGTGTTTCATTCCCTGGCATCGAAAAAATTGCACAATCAAACTCATATTAATTTCAATAATAATTCATCTCGAAGCTTGGAGAACAATCTAACTGTGTTTCTATTATATCATAACGGCAGATATTTGAGAATAATGAAAACATTTACATAATATATAGCACTTTTAGAATAGTGATATATTTACTTCAAGTTATCAGTCATAGTAAATTAATCATAATGAATAAATCATAGTGAATTAATTAATAATAATTTTGTATTGCAGATGTTTTTAATCAAAGAAGTTCCATTAACATTTCATTTCGGATCTAGGAAAACAATCTAATCTCTTTGTATTATTTTATAACAGCAAATATTTGAGAAAACAATTTTTGCATTCATATTTAATATCTTGAATTAAAATCTTTTGAATCAATTATATAATAATAATAGTAATATCACTAATATACAATATTTATAATAATAGCGTTTACGATAATTATGATATCTCGCAATTTCAGAATAATGAGAATGCTCGTCCAGCTATACGCAAGCGAAGTGTGACGTCACTGACCGTCCGTGGATGCAAGAAAAATGTTTCCTATGTTAATCGTCCATTGGATTTTTTGTAAAAATTTATTAAAAATCGAGGGAAATTATTTTCCGATTTCAATCCCCATATTTAGGTATAGATATGTATCAGTTATCGTGTGTATGCGTTCAATTAAGTTGTTTTTGTTGTAAAATTGATAAAATTTGAATTTTAACTTTCAGTACTCTAGAAAAAAAAATGCAAACTTCCATATTCGATTGAAAACATAAGCATTTCATTCCAAAGGATGATATTTACACAATAAATATTCAACTAATATACTAATTAAAAGGAAAATGATAAATATTCTATCATAATTTGAAGTCAAATTTGTTTCAAATGTCTAAATAAAGTATCTGATATAAGGTACTGATATGTTGCAGCGAAATAGGTTTCACATCTGTCATCCTTGGCAGAAAAAAAAATATCGCCAAATTATTTGGTGAACATATTTAATTTTTTCAAAAATCATGGTTATTTTAACAACTTATATTAAGAGAGTAATGAATAATATGAAACAATATTTCGTACAATACATATTACGAAAATATACATCTGGCATGCACATTTTCGTATTACGTTTTTGATCGCCAAATTAAAAAAAAAAAAAAAAAAAAAAACGCCAAGGATGACAGTCTTGAAATTTAAAATTAAAATTTTGTTAATTTGACAGCAAAATAACTCAATCTAACACATGCACACGATAACTAATACATATATATACCCAAATATGAGGATTAAAATCGGGAAATAATTTTCCTCGATTTTTAATAATTTTTTACAAAAAATCCAATGGGCGATTAACATAGGAAATATTTTTCTTGCATCCACAGATAATCAGTGACGTCATCATTTCGCTTGCGTATAGAGCTTAAAATGTGAGATTGCTTAGTTGTGGAAATATTTCAAGGAAATTAAAAGTAATTTAATGGTATTCCAAATGAATAAAAAAAAAAAATCTTGACATTTATGGATTTTTTAAAATGATTTTGGAAAAAAAAAAAACTCAATTTATTATATTTTTGTAGTTATTGCATATACTTATTGTAGATTCATCTTTAAAAAAAGTCGACTCATATATATATATATACCTTTAGAGCTATAATGACGTTAATTTTACACTGCAAGTTTAATTTTTCACAAAATTTCATATCAAATTTAATATATACGCGTGAATTTCTTTTCATAAATAATAATAATAATAATAATAAATAAATAAAATAAAATCAACTCGTAAGCTTTTTTGGCAAAAATTAAAATTAAAATAAATTATGTATTTTTGTCTAAAAAAGGGCTTCTTCAAATTTTTCGATGCTGTCCGTTTCGATACTGATTATTATTAATTTTCTTTTCTTTTCTTTTTCTTTAAAAAAAAAAAAAAAAAAAAAAAAAAAACTATTTTGATGAAATTCTGGCAAAAGCAGAATTTAGTTTAGTACGGAGGACTATTAGTTTTTTTTTTTTTTTTTTTTTTTTTTTAAATTGTAACATCGCTTTCAAATTATTCAATTATATTTTCGATAAATTTTCGAATTCGATAAATGCCCAACCCTCGTAAAACTGGCGAAAACGTATTATCCGCAGATTGAGACTAACAGTCATCCGTCCTAATAATAATAATAATAATAGTACTATCAAAAATATAGAATATTTATAATACTAGCAATTATGATACTTATGACATTTCGCACTTTCAGAATAATGAGAATGCTCCTGAAACTATTGAGCTTAAAATGTGAGATTATTTAGTTATATAAGCATTTCAAGGGAATTAAAAGTAATACAAGGGTATTCCAAATGAAGAAAAAATATTGGCATTTATTGATTTTTTAAAATTGTTTTCAAAAAAAAAAAAAAAAAAAAAATTAATCATTCAAAATTATTTTATTTTCCGAACTCTCTTGCCTCTAATGTTGCCAAAATCATTGTATATATTCCTTGTACCCCAAACTCCTAATCCGAAAGAAATAAAAGGGTGCCATTCAGAGTGATGTGTTGCAGAGAAGATTACGAAACAATCTCTTCCAAGTCTGGTCTGACACTACATTCCCGTAAGAACACGTGTTTTGGGGATTATTGAGAAACAGTTCTAGGGAATTTTCCTAACTTTCCCTCTAATCTTACTCATTCAGTCTCTGGGTTATTGTAGCACTTTCTGTCAATGACAACATTAATAGTCGCGCCCCCTTACGTTGTAACTTTAATATATTTGATTAGTAATGGTCCCACGAGAAAATATACGCTGGCCTCATATTGCACCTTGATCATTAATACTCTAAAAGCTTTTTACATTTGCATTTTTTTTCTTTTTCTCTTTTTATCCCTCTTACCCCACCTAGAGGGTGTTGAGGTTATACTGGCATAAGTAGGATTATCACTCCCCGCTGTTATTAGTTTCATACCCACAAAATGGTATATAGCCCTAAGATAGGATTTATTTTTCTTTGATAAACCTTTTGTGATGCTTAATATCATTGTCGCAGGCCCATGTGGATTATGTATAACTCACAAGAGTACTATTATTAGCTACAAATGAAAAGGAATATTTGAATATAAAGTTTACTATTCCTGTTTTATTGAGAAATACTCAATTCTTGTTAAATAGCATTATACGAGTAAATATAAAAGTTTAAAATGAAAAAAAAAAAAAACGAACAAATAATACTATTTTATCCTACTCCTAGTTTGAGAGTTAGAAAAAAAAATCGTAACCCCATTTCACTATATTTTAATGCAAATTTGCTAGACTGTCTAAAATTATTATGCATATTAATAAAAAAAAGAAATAAAAGAAATAAAAAAAGTTAAAAACAGAAAAAAAAAAAAATTTCAAGCAATTTTGTTATCGATAAATTAAATGGTGCTTTTAAATACTTTAAATAAAATTATAAATATGTTTAAAAGCTGAAGGATTAGTTTTTATTTTCTTTTACGAACAATAATTTGAATACAAAAGGAAAATATTATTATTGTATTTATTTATTTATTTTTCTGGATAAATACTTTTATCATGAGTAAAATAAATTTATATTTAATATTTTAATAAAATTAAAGTTAAGTAATTGTAATTTATAGGAGAATTTCCAGTATTCATAAATTTTTTAAATGCGTAATAGTTATTACTATATTAAAGAAGTTTTTCTTAGAATATTTTTTATTGATTCTGCATCTTTATACTTAGACAATAAGAATTATTTTCATATACGAAAGTTATATTTGGAGAAACATAACTTTTAGAATCCATCACTTTCGTGAAGAAAGAAATATTATTATTTTAAACTGAAAAATTAAGAACATGAATGCAAAATACTGTTTAAATGCGAAGTAAACATTTATTAAAACTAATATCTTAAGCACTATTTTCCCAACTATAATTTAGCTTTAAGCCAACAATCAATCAATCAACCAACCCAAATATAATATATCTATATAAGTTAACCCTAAATTTCAACATCAAGCAACTACAATTTAGTACTTTTTTAGTTGTTATTAATTTGGATTTGCTGAAATAGCCTATAAATTTCGTTACTTTTTTCGAAAACAAATAATATAATGGCATTTCTAAAACTTGTTTCATTTTTGTGACTTTTTGAAAAAAAAGAAATAAAAGAAATAAAAAAAGTTAAAAACAGAAAAAAAAAATTTCAAGCAATTTTGTTATCGATAAATTAAATGGTGCTTTTAAATACTTTAAATAAAATTATAAATATGTTTAAAAGCTGAAGGATTAGTTTTTATTTTCTTTTACGAACAATAATTTGAATACAAAAGGAAAATATTATTATTGTATTTATTTATTTATTTTTCTGGATAAATACTTTTATCATGAGTAAAATAAATTGATACTTCATATTTTAATAAAATTAATGTTAAGTAATTGTAATTTACAGGATAATTTCCAGTACTTATAAAATTTTTAAATGCGTAATAGTTATTACTATATTAAAGGAGTTTTTATTAGTATATTTTTTATTGATTCTGCATATCTATACTTAAACAATAAGAATTATTTTCATATACGAAAGTTATATTTGGAGAAACACAACGTTTAGAACATCACTTTCGTGAAGAAAGAAGTTTTATTATTTTAAACTGAAAAATTAAGAACATGAATGCAAAATACTGTTTAAATGCAAAGTAAACATTTATTAAAACTAATATCTTAAGCACTATTTTCCCAACTATAATTTAGCTTTAAGCCAACAATCAATCAATCAACCAACCCAAATATAATATATCTATATAAGTTAACCCTAAATTTCAACATCAAGCAACTACAATTTAGTACTTTTTTAGTTGTTATTAATTTGGATTTGCTGAAATAGCCTATAAATTTCGTTACTTTTTTCGAAAACAAATAATATAATGGCATTTCTAAAACTTGTTTCATTTTTGTGACTTTTTGAAAAAAAAGAAATAAAAGAAATAAAAAAAGTTAAAAACAGAAAAAAAAAAATTTCAAGCAATTTTGTTATCGATAAATTAAATGGTGCTTTTAAATACTTTAAATAAAATTATAAATATGTTTAAAAGCTGAAGGATTAGTTTTTATTTTCTTTTACGAACAATAATTTGAATACAAAAGGAAAATATTATTATTGTATTTATTTATTTATTTTTCTGGATAAATACTTTTATCATGAGTAAAATAAATTGATACTTCATATTTTAATAAAATTAATGTTAAGTAATTGTAATTTACAGGATAATTTCCAGTACTTATAAAATTTTTAAATGCGTAATAGTTATTACTATATTAAAGGAGTTTTTATTAGTATATTTTTTATTGATTCTGCATATCTATACTTAAACAATAAGAATTATTTTCATATACGAAAGTTATATTTGGAGAAACACAACGTTTAGAACGCATCACTTTCGTGAAGAAAGAAGTTTTATTATTTTAAACTGAAAAATTAAGAACATGAATGCAAAATACTGTTTAAATGCAAAGTAAACATTTATTAAAACTAATATCTTAAGCACTATTTTCCCAACTATAATTTAGCTTTAAGCCAACAATCAATCAATCAACCAACCCAAATATAATATATCTATATAAGTTAACCCTAAATTTCAACATCAAGCAACTACAATTTAGTACTTTTTTAGTTGTTATTAATTTGGATTTGCTGAAATAGCCTATAAATTTCGTTACTTTTTTCGAAAACAAATAATATAATGGCATTTCTAAAACTTGTTTCATTTTTGTGACTTTTTGAAAAAAAAGAAATAAAAGAAATAAAAAAAGTTAAAAACAGAAAAAAAAAATTTCAAGCAATTTTGTTATCGATAAATTAAATGGTGCTTTTAAATACTTTAAATAAAATTATAAATATGTTTAAAAGCTGAAGGATTAGTTTTTATTTTCTTTTACGAACAATAATTTGAATACAAAAGGAAAATATTATTATTGTATTTATTTATTTATTTTTCTGGATAAATACTTTTATCATGAGTAAAATAAATTGATACTTCATATTTTAATAAAATTAATGTTAAGTAATTGTAATTTACAGGATAATTTCCAGTACTTATAAAATTTTTAAATGCGTAATAGTTATTACTATATTAAAGGAGTTTTTATTAGTATATTTTTTATTGATTCTGCATATCTATACTTAAACAATAAGAATTATTTTCATATACGAAAGTTATATTTGGAGAAACACAACGTTTAGAACGCATCACTTTCGTGAAGAAAGAAGTTTTATTATTTTAAACTGAAAAATTAAGAACATGAATGCAAAATACTGTTTAAATGCAAAGTAAACATTTATTAAAACTAATATCTTAAGCACTATTTTCCCAACTATAATTTAGCTTTAAGCCAACAATCAATCAATCAACCAACCCAAATATAATATATCTATATAAGTTAACCCTAAATTTCAACATCAAGCAACTACAATTTAGTACTTTTTTAGTTGTTATTAATTTGGATTTGCTGAAATAGCCTATAAATTTCGTTACTTTTTTCGAAAACAAATAATATAATGGCATTTCTAAAACTTGTTTCATTTTTGTGACTTTTTGAAAAAAAAGAAATAAAAGAAATAAAAAAAGTTAAAAACAGAAAAAAAAAATTTCAAGCAATTTTGTTATCGATAAATTAAATGGTGCTTTTAAATACTTTAAATAAAATTATAAATATGTTTAAAAGCTGAAGGATTAGTTTTTATTTTCTTTTACGAACAATAATTTGAATACAAAAGGAAAATATTATTATTGTATTTATTTATTTATTTTTCTGGATAAATACTTTTATCATGAGTAAAATAAATTGATACTTCATATTTTAATAAAATTAATGTTAAGTAATTGTAATTTACAGGATAATTTCCAGTACTTATAAAATTTTTAAATGCGTAATAGTTATTACTATATTAAAGGAGTTTTTATTAGTATATTTTTTATTGATTCTGCATATCTATACTTAAACAATAAGAATTATTTTCATATACGAAAGTTATATTTGGAGAAACACAACGTTTAGAACGCATCACTTTCGTGAAGAAAGAAGTTTTATTATTTTAAACTGAAAAATTAAGAACATGAATGCAAAATACTGTTTAAATGCAAAGTAAACATTTATTAAAACTAATATCTTAAGCACTATTTTCCCAACTATAATTTAGCTTTAAGCCAACAATCAATCAATCAACCAACCCAAATATAATATATCTATATAAGTTAACCCTAAATTTCAACATCAAGCAACTACAATTTAGTACTTTTTTAGTTGTTATTAATTTGGATTTGCTGAAATAGCCTATAAATTTCGTTACTTTTTTCGAAAACAAATAATATAATGGCATTTCTAAAACTTGTTTCATTTTTGTGACTTTTTGAAAAAAAAGAAATAAAAGAAATAAAAAAAGTTAAAAACAGAAAAAAAAAATTTCAAGCAATTTTGTTATCGATAAATTAAATGGTGCTTTTAAATACTTTAAATAAAATTATAAATATGTTTAAAAGCTGAAGGATTAGTTTTTATTTTCTTTTACGAACAATAATTTGAATACAAAAGGAAAATATTATTATTGTATTTATTTATTTATTTTTCTGGATAAATACTTTTATCATGAGTAAAATAAATTGATACTTCATATTTTAATAAAATTAATGTTAAGTAATTGTAATTTACAGGATAATTTCCAGTACTTATAAAATTTTTAAATGCGTAATAGTTATTACTATATTAAAGGAGTTTTTATTAGTATATTTTTTATTGATTCTGCATATCTATACTTAAACAATAAGAATTATTTTCATATACGAAAGTTATATTTGGAGAAACACAACGTTTAGAACGCATCACTTTCGTGAAGAAAGAAGTTTTATTATTTTAAACTGAAAAATTAAGAACATGAATGCAAAATACTGTTTAAATGCAAAGTAAACATTTATTAAAACTAATATCTTAAGCACTATTTTCCCAACTATAATTTAGCTTTAAGCCAACAATCAATCAATCAACCAACCCAAATATAATATATCTATATAAGTTAACCCTAAATTTCAACATCAAGCAACTACAATTTAGTACTTTTTTAGTTGTTATTAATTTGGATTTGCTGAAATAGCCTATAAATTTCGTTACTTTTTTCGAAAACAAATAATATAATGGCATTTCTAAAACTTGTTTCATTTTTGTGACATACTACTTTTCTACAAGTAAACCGGGTGTAACAAAAATATGGCGTGAAACAGAAATTGACGGTAAATCTCTCCAGAAATGCGCTTCACATTGAAAAAAGTGTGTGTGTTGGCGGGGGGGGGGGGGGGGGGAATGCGTATCCAATATTTTTTTAAAAGCTTTCTGATAATGCCAAAACTGGCATCATCACGTCATTGGAAGGGACAGAGAAGGGGGGGGGGGAATCAAAAATCAAATTTAAAATACTATTTTTTATTGAAGTTTTGGATTCTTTATGTATATATTTATATAAATCCCACTAATTTGACATACGTGTATAATTTTTTAGTTACAGATGGCCTTATAATCAGTAAAAAAGAAACAGAAATGCAAACGTTTAAAAATAAGAGCACTTGAAAAATTATTCTTTGGTTCGAAAGATTAAAAAAATAAGTAAATAAATAAATAAATAAATAAATTAAAAAAAATGCATGTGCACTTTTCTTTTTCTTTCTTTTTTTCTTTTTTAAGTATTAAATCATGATCTTTACTCTTCATCTTTCTGGAAGTGATGCGAGGCTCAACTTAAAATATTACAGAAAAATTTTACCCTTTTTGTTTGAGATATAGATGTTACATGTGTGCAACTTTAATTTCCGAAGTAAGTACTCAAACTGCGAATTGACACATTCATTTACCATATTTTATTCAATGGGGATGATAAAAAAAAATTAAATTTTGCAGTTTTTGAAACTGAATTCTTTTTATTAATTCTAAAAATATTTGTATGTTCTATAACGCAAGTTTACAATTTATATTATGTATCTATACTAAATACTTAAAGTTTCTGAAACAAAATAAACTTTATAATATAAAATCAAATAAATTGCGTACGAAAGTGTGGTTTGTACTACAATGCTTCTTATAATGAAAAATTTAGTTTATAAAAATAAAAATAAAATTAGTTCCAAATTTTGCTCATAGATGGCACTTTACCTTAAAAATGGCAAGAAAAACATTAAAAACGCAACGCAAGCATTTCGTGAACACGTGCATTGAGTTGTACCCAGTTTTGGATGAGGTACAAGCTATAAAGGTCACCCATATTGAAATGTTATAATGAATTTCCCAAAATAAATGCTTTTCAATTGCGTGTCTTGAATTTTTGAAGATTTTTCTTAATTTTTAAAAAGTGCAGCGTCATTTATGAGAAAAAATTTAACTAACTTTTTTCCTTAGCCACCTGACCGCCTTAGAAAAGGGAAAAATTGTAATTTTTTTCTTTTTCTTTTTTCTTTTCCTTTTTTTTTTCACTGCACAGTTTTTTAACATACTAAGACGAAGGTTATATCATCTTTTCATTGAAAATATAACTATGTATAAGAAGTTAAACCTTGTGACTAATATCAATAGCCTTTATACTTTAATTCAAGCAAAATATTTTTAATTAATTAATTTTATTTTTTAAATTTATTGTGGTGAAAAAAAAGATCTATGAACAAGTATATTCGGCCGCGGTTGTCGAATGGTTAGACAAAACTTTTCATTTTTTAAGAAACATTTTAGTATAAACCATACTCTTGTATGTGAATTAATTTATTTTATATTAAATTTCAAAATGTGTTAGGGTTTTTTTTATTCACCCTGTATACTTAAAAAAAAAAATATTTCGGTTTTCTACCTCAACAAAGAAGTAGAACAACAAATGAGAGATAAATTTATATTGATGTGATAAAAACAAATAAATTAATCTGACATGTGACGGACATCTTAAAAAAAAAGAAAGATTAAGCAATAGACTCTTGAAATTAAAAATTAATAAAATTTTGTTTCTTGCCTGAAGTACCTTCTAATGTATTTTTTTGGCGAATTCGCTAAAATAAGGATGGACATTGACAAATCTAGAAATAAAACAATCTTGATTTTAAAAACAGTTCAGGTTTGTGGATTAGAAGCCTCTCAAGTAAATGTCAACAGATGGATAAATACTTCAATTACAACGGAGAAACGTGAGAAGAAAGATAGTGGGGAGAGAAAGAAGATTTTTCTTCTTTTAGAATCGGTTTCACTGCGAAATCTAAAGTAGACCAGAATTCCTTGAAATGGGCACTTATTTTAAAGAAATTATTAAAAATATTTGTTTAATGTAGAAAAATGTATTTATGGATGTCAAAAACAAGATAAAATAAGAAATTTGTTTTTTGACAGATTTTATTTTAGCCCCAGAGGCCTATTTTCATGAAAATATCAAGGGCCATTTAAATTATAAAACGCGTCTTTTGACGGAAAATGTTATTTCTTACATTAAACAAAATCAGTGATCACATTTTCACTATACTGTAAAAAATATGTCCTATTTGCTGCCAGACATTCTCTGTAATTTGAGAAAATACGCGTAATTTACGAGAAAAATACGTTGTCAGAACGTATTTTTTGTAATTACAGAAAATTTCTGGCAGCAAATAGAACATATTCTTACAGTGTAGTGATTGTAGGAAATAAACTTTCAGCACTTAAAAAAAAAAAAAAAAAAAAAAAAAAAAAGACGTGAAACAGCCGCACGATTTCCATTATTTACTATTTATTACACGTGTTATTCGCACTTTTTGGAGGTAATGTGATTAGAAGACACAAAATCAACCTACCAAAGTAGACACCTAAAAATTCTCCGGTAAGAAAAAGCTGATACATGTGTAAAGACATATAAAACAAATTTACATAGCGAATTAAAAAAAATAAAATAAAAAAAAATAAAAAAAAATCGGTTGAGGAATTTTTTTAAACGTGAAATTCTGAGATCTGAAACTGACCTACTTAATCAGAATGACTATTAATTTTTCTGTAATAACCAAGTAATAGATTAAAAAGTATATCTAAAATGGGTTTATGTAACAATTTTCAAGAAAATCGTTAGAGCCGTTTCTGAGATACCAACTTTTACCACAACTTGGCACACTCAGTTGTTTACCCGAAAACAATAATTACATACAAAAGGATATGTAAAACGGGGTTAATATGGCGAGTTTGAAAAACATTTGTAAAGCCGTTTTTAAGGGAATGTACTTGCGAAACCTGCAATTTGGCTATTTATACAGGACACTTCTTAATTTTCCTGAACTAACGAACTAATTCATACGAAAGGACATCTAATAGAGTGCTTATATAGCAACTTTGAAGAAAGCCGTTTTTGAGATACGGGCTTATGGTTCTACTTCCATATCCCAATGTCTTCCAAATTTCACCAGAAGTTAGTAAAACCATCTGTTCACAAGACTTGTCTTAATTCTGAAGTTTCATAGTTTTATCTTTATTAGTTTCGGAGGTATGATAATCAGAAGATTCCTCACACACATACACGCTCACTTATCAGTTGCAAAAAACTACGTTTTTGGACTCAGGACACCTTAATTAAAACATGTAAATCAGTTGAAAACTCGATATAAAATTTTCGGACCGAATACAATACATCCATTACCTACGGCAGTCAGGTAATGGCAGTAAAAAAAAATAGTGTCTTGAATGTTGAACGTACTTTTTAGAAAACGCATCTGAATATTGGTATTAAATAAAGATGAATGAAATCTTTGTAAGATAGCACCATATAAATTAAATATATATATATATATATATATATATATATACATTTAATCGAAATAATCAAGAATGACTGCTGATTTATTGTTGCACTCGAGCTCATCTTTTTTTGACTGATGAAGAAAGATCGTAACGAGGAGTCGATTATTTGAAACCAAAGAAATTGTTGCGTATTTTTATAATATCCCACTTTATTTCACTTAGTTTACTGCAAATGGAGATATTATTCCAAAAAGAAAATCCGATTACTTTCAGGTTTAATTACTGTTAATTATAAAACGTACATGGACGTATGAGTACATGCGTGTGTATTCAAATTTTATTGCAATACTATGTAATTTAATTGTTGACTAAATATCGATATAAAAATAATTTATACAAATCTCTTACATTTTTTGTATATTTCATTTATATTGTAGGGAAACATAATATCTATCTATAAATGTATATGTGTTTTTATGTATTTAGCGACATTGTAATTTCTTAATATGTAACATATATTTTTTTTATGTAATGCTTATGAATTTGTCAAATTCAAGCAATCTTCATTCATTTTATTTATCTATTCTCTCTTGTAAAAAAATAAACGTTAAAATAAAACGTACCTACTGCCTTGTATAACTTTCTTTTTAAAATTGGCTATGGATTTTTCATTTTATTTTCAGAACAAAGAAAATGTATTTTTTTTTTTTTTTTTTTTTTTTTAAATCTATAAATTGGTGACTATGCAAAATTGTAGATTGAAAGAGATTCTATTGAGCATATTTCTTATTAGGGATATAGGCACTAATAAGAAATATATTTATATAATATATAAAAGAATTTATTACATCCTTTAAAAAATAAAACAAATGCGACGATTTAGTTCAATTTTGTTTCACGAATATCGTTCACACTCTTGGAGACCATTTTGAAAATATAACACTAAACTTTAATTTTAGTGTTAAATTTTGTTAATTTAGTATTAAATTTAGTGTCAAATTTACAGTTTTTCTTTAAAAATGCCACCTAATAGATATTTTTAAACCATTATTTTGTTAATTTTAAGCTCATCTTTTATGCAATTTATGTATTAAATTTGCCAACAATCTACTCACTTATTTGATCCGCAGGTGCTATTTGTGCCGAAAGTTCATTTTTATCACACTACGCAGTGAGTCTTTTACTGGTGCTAACAAATGAGTTTCTGCAACTTATTTCCATGCCGTTATTTGTTTGTCTTTCAACTTAGTTTTGATAATTCGGCGACAGCAAATTGTGGGTTTAACTTGGTTTTGACAATTAAAATTTTCCTGAGTGAAATAAAACCCTAGGTTTCATAGTAAATGTTATTATATTTGTGTGTCTGTATGAGATGTCCCTCTTTTTTCATAAGATTTTTTTCAATACTGGTATGAAATGTTATCTGTCTACTCAATTAAATGATACTAAAGATGTCATTTCAGATTAGACAGGTTACAAACATCGGACATGTACTCTCGTAAACAATGGTGGTTGTCTATCGAGGTAATTAACTAAAAAATAATTTTTTTATTCATTTTTAACGATTTTTACATTAATAATTTCTTGTTCTTTTTCATGGCGCTGTACCATCTACTTTTCTTGCTTGATTGGCCTTTATCTCCATTGATCCAGGGATTGTGAAGTGTGGGTGCCACTGTAATGCTTCTATCATAGCAGGGAATCGAAGCTATTTCTCAAAAGAATTATTCTTGTCCATTCAATTTATGAGGTTGTGAGATGAAGCATGAATTTTTTTACTGTATGTTGCAATGATACCATATATGTATGTGTATATATATCTATATATTAATAGGCAAGCATAAAATTTGTAGTCCCTTTTTAACATATTAATTAATGGAGTAAAGGGTTGAAAGTGGTATCATTCGAAAGGTATGGTTAGCCGGAAGGTGCGAATACAAATATTATTTTCTTACGATGTCAAGAAGGTATTTAAAAATACATTTATTTTTTATGCATTTTCCCCCATTTTTCCCTTTTATACACGTATTCCTTTACATTAAAAAATACCTTAAAGTAGAAAGTTGTTAAATCTGGCAGTTTCATAAAGCTCAAATAAAACCATAGACACAGTAATTTGTATAATGTAGCATCACTATACGCAAGCGAAGTGATGACGTCACTGTCTGTCCATGGAGCCATGAAAAAGATTTTCTATGTTAATCGTCCATTGGATTTTTTGTAAGAAATTATTAAAAAATAACGGAAATTATCTGCCGATTTTAATTCCGATATTTCCGTATAGTTATATATAAGTTACTGTCTACATGTGTTTGATTGAGTTATTTTTTCTGTAAAATTGATAAAATTTTAATTTAAAATCACAAAACTCCAGAAAAAAAAAATGGCAAACTTCCAGTTTCGAATGTAAACATAAACATTTCATTTCAAAGGGTGATATTTAAACAATAAATATTCAACTAATATACTAAATAAAAGGAAAATGGATTTGTTACTAACTGCTGCATGTATAAGTAAACGATACGGAAAAAATTCCGATTTCCGTTTTTTGCCGAATTTACATGTTTTGAGCTTTCTTTACGTTTCAATTAACTGAAATTGGCTACTTATTTTTTAAAAAGTGTCTTTATTGCTAGCTTTTGTGGATAGAAGAAGCAAGTAGAAGATACATAAAAACTTTTGATTTCCGGTTTTCGATGAATTTACACGTTTTGAGATTTCCTTGCATTTTAATTAAGTGAAATTGACTACTTATTTTTATTTTTTTAAAAGTGGATTTATTATTCTTTCCTCTGCATATATAAGTAGAAAATATAAGATTCAGAAAAGTTTTAGATTTTCGGTTTTCGATAAAGTTACACGTTTTGAAATTTCCCGAACTCAATTCGACCATTTTTGAAAAATATCTTTTTTTTTTTTTTTTTTTTTTTTTTTTTTTTTTTTTTTGTTTAAACACTGTACTTTATGAACCAATCGAATTAATTTACCAGAATTTGATACTTGGTTGAGCCTTGGTTTGACATGGTACCTATTAGCTTCTGGGCTGTATCACACAACAAGGGCGTTTTCACGTTGCAATTTTCTCTCATTTCAGGAAAGGCTAACATCTACACAGAGAAATAGTTATATTAAGTAAAACTCTGCTGATTCAGTTATAGTGAATATCGGCAAACAATTGCCGCAGCTGTGTTGCAATTGCATTCCATTTAGGACAAGGCAATAACTTTGCTTTGCCTCGTTTTGCAAAAAAAAAAAAAAATGATCGAGTTTCGACCACTGGGCGATACTAGTATACATGAAGATGCAAACATAATCGATGTTAAATTGAAAAAAAAAAGAAAGAAAGAAAGAAAAATGTACCACTTTATTTATGGTCAATATTGCTCAGAGAAAAATGATGTTTTTACACATTTACAAAAAACAACGTTATTATTATTTTACTTAAACACAATTAATTCAATATTTTAATACTTGAAAAAACATTTTATCTTACATTTCGTTATCTTTAAGTCTGATTATACATATCTTTCAAGACATAACAAGGAAAATTAATGTATAGAAAATGTAAAGAATAATTAATTAAATGGAAGAATGTTTTACAAATTCAAATTTTTAAGATTTGAGTGAAATTAATTTACAATTAATCCTTAGCGGTAATAAAAGTATAAAATAAATATCTAAATCAAAATTCGGACAAATTCTAAACCCTAAAGCGTAAACAACTTTGTTTTGCTACATTTAATACTGCAGTTACAATTTTTTCAAATTTTATTTATTTAGTATTTTTTCTATGCACTGTACACAGAGCTCTAGTCACCGCCCTTTTTTCAAGGAAGATACTTTTTTTTTTTTGCTATCACTATTTTCTACACAGAAACAGTTATCGTATTTTTATAGTAATGTGTCGTAATTAAGTAGGATAGAGTGTATTGTATAAAAATAATAATAGCAGAAAAAACGAAAATGACCTGAAAAAATGGCTTTGACTGTACATAATTAGTCAAAAATAAAAAATAGGAAAATCAAAAATGCAAATTTAAATAACCAATATTGTAAATGCTTTTTACTGAAACAGGAACAAGTTTAAAATCGAGGATCATTATTTCATAATTAGCATAACTGTTATCTTTTACGTTTTATTGCTATAGGAAATGTTTACTAGAAATATTTAATAATATTTTTAGCAGTTTCCTGCGATTACACATGCCATTTTTTTTTTTTTTTACAAAGAAATAGTGGTGTTAAAAAACGTACAAGTTGGTACCTATGTATTAGTGCAATTACCATTCTATCAAATGAAAATGGTTATAACAAAAAAAAAAAAAAAAAAATCTTAAAATGTAAAAATTTTGAAAACATAACCAGTTGAATTTGAAATTTGTATGTTAACCCTTTGCGGCGCAAGACAATTTGAAACATTTAAATTATACTGCCACCGGAATTCATGAACTAAATTAAACTAAAAGAAATTTTAAATTTTGAGGTTTAAAAAACCGGCCTTTTCTGATATGTTATAAACGTGAATTTTTGCTAAAATATTTCCGGGATGAATTTTTGCAGCTGGATCTTAAATTATGCGTCCTCGTAGCGAGGACACCGCGCGTTAAGGGGTTAAAAGTTTTTATCGCAATAATCCTTAATATAGGCTTTTTTTTTTTTTTTTTTTTTTAAAGAAATGAATCAGTGTAAAAATATTAGAAGTTTAAAAAATAAAATTTTATTTAATAATAATTTAAATAAATTTCCTTTTAATAATAAAATTTGTAATGATAAAATATAAATATTTTGGCAATTTTATTTTTCATTCTCTAGATCGCAATTTATTTAATCGAATTTTTCATTAGTTAAACGAATTTTCCCACAATAACCTTTGGAAACACATTTTCTAAGACTGATAGGTTGTTTTAAGTATAGTCAAATATTTACATAAAGGAAATTGTTGGAAAAATCTAAAATTTGTAATATGAAGTTTCTAAGCTTAGAATGTTGCATCATATATTATCGATTATATCTATGTTTGTATAATCCAGTATATAGTATCTAAACGCAACTTTGGTGGTATTAATAACTCTAGTTCTATTAAAAACTTTTATTAACTATACTTCCAGAAATTTACAGAGGTTTACTTTAAATAAAAAACACTCAATTTATTAAAAATATTTATGGAAAAATTGTAATGGTACGTTTTTCTGTACGATACGATTTCGTCAACGTACTAAAATGAAAATTAATTCAACATGAGATTATAAAATATATATAATATGCTTCTGAAGATAAACCTTAATATATTAATACATTTTTTTTTTTTTCTAGGAAAAAATAAATAAAATTCTTATTTGCGTAATTATTAATTGTAAGTGTAATAGAGAAGGGAATAAAAGTCACTGAGTATTCTGTTTCCAATAGTCAGAAAGTTCGATCTATTTTTTATACATATTTTTATTTATTTTTATTAACTCCAGTATTTGTAAAGGTTTGATAAATTCCGCATGGTATACCAGCAGGGTTTGTACTCACCGCCTCGTTTTCAATACACTTTCGGGGAAGAAAAGTTTTCGCCTTTTTTTTTACCACACTAATTTTATTCAGAAGTCTTTTCGGTGTTTGTATGGTGATGTATCGCGATTGAATACGATGCAGATTATTGTATAAAAAATGTGGTATATAGATATAAAGGCAAATATTTCCCATTCTTGATGCTGCCCTGAAAACAAGGCGGAGAGTACGAACCCTGTACCTGCCAGCATTCCAATTAATATTTCGTAAAATTATTTCTACCTTCTGTGAAGGTGTTCACATATATTTGGTTAAATTTTAATTGAATTTTTAAATAAAATAAAATCTAATGATAAATTAATGCATTATTGCAATAAAAAAATAATTAAATTTTAAGTGAGATATTATATTTACATAATTTGTTCTTAAGCATTTGGAGAAAGAATTATTTTTAAATGTCGTTAAAAATTACACAATTTTAATTATACATACGACCTACACTATTTATTAATATAAAACAATAACACACATCACTCAGAAATCTAAATTGTATATGTTTTATATCTAAATCATAAATAATGTGTTTATCTTTTTAAATAGAAAAGTACTTTATTTTATGGGATAAAAAGAAAATAAAAGAAATAATATCTAACGGAAATTCTGACATTAAACGTAATTATAAAAAAAAGTGTTCTCAAATTGTCATAAAAACAAGAAAACTCATTGTCAGAATTTATATTATTGCAACACCGGATATAATTTATTTTAAATTACCCAATATTAATGATTTCAGTTCATAACGGTCATTTTCTCTAGTCGAAAGGTCGTTTGGCATAAAAATTGGCGATTAAAGGGTTACTACAATTATAAACCGTCATTACAAATTCAAAAATTAACATTGTTTTATCCGATAAACAATGAAAATATTTAGCCCTATAATTTGGCTGTTTTTCTAAAATTTGGCTCTTTTTCTTCAGACATCTCAGATCTGTTCTAGTGTAAAGAGCTCAGAACTGCTCGAGATCATAGTATAGTTACGATGTAATTACGTTCGCTCTCTCCCCCATCTTACGTGACAATCTCAACATTTAACCGTGGGTTTGTGTACTTCATTATTAAACGTTTCACAACGCTCTGTATTAAATTATTGGAAATATTACTACTTTATATTTTTGCAAGAATTATTCAATAAAAGTATCTTGATGACAGCAATGGGATATTGGACTTGTTATTGAAGTATTACTAACCTGACTTTCTTTCCAGAAATCTACATTAATCAACGATCACGACTACGTGAAGAAATTCATCTTCACACAAATTGGTGCTAAAGCACCAGGAGTTGAGATTGGTCGACATGGGGGAGAGGGGCTGTGTTGTTCTGATGTATATTTTGTTTAACATTTTTCGCAAGTTGTTACTTAAACTTTGCCATCGAAAAGCTTCAAAGTCACGTTTTTGGTTAGGAAATTTTTAAAAAAAAAAGACTCTAGAAACTTTGAAAAACTAGAGTACTTTGAAAGACTCTAGAATTTTGCTTAGATTTTGCAAAAAAACTGACATAACTATTTCAAAGGGCCTAAAGAAGAGGTTTATTGTTTTACGAATATAGCTAAAGAAAAATTCCAAGAATTATTCCAAGAATTAAATGAAAAGGAGAAAATAGATGTACGTGGAGTGTACATTTCTTGCTTTGGTGACACTTCTTTACCTGCTGACGTATAGAGACAATGCAGTACTTTTCTAGATAAAAGATTTGTAAACTCCTGTCTTCCAGTTCGAGCGATAGCACTTTGGAGGGTTTGCCGTTCTCTCGATTTGATGGCAGTTGTTTCGGACACGGTATACCCTTCATCATGTCCGGATGTTTTCCGTTCAAGCAATCCCGTTCAAAATTTATGCCGAACATTATGGTGATATTATACATTTTTGCCACTCGTGGTTTTCTCCTACAAAACTTAAGAAAAATAATTTCTGCTTCACATGTGACACCTCCACAATCAAGATTTGTGAGCGAAAAAATCTACGTTAATAATAAAACAGAGTTCACGATTTTTTTTTCCGTTTTCTAGTGGTTGTGCATTTCCATCCCATGGCAGAGGCTGCGGTATTTGCATTCTTGTACCGATTCTCCCCGTGTGTGCTGTTTTACAAACAAGTATACAAACCAACTTTAGTTAACTCAGCGTTATAAAATTGTATGTTAAAAATCGTCATTTTCGTACAATCACAAAAAAAATGTGACATTCCATTATTATATACGCATTCATACAGGAGGAAAACCTTAAACATATAGAAGCATTTTTTTTTCCTACGTTCAAAAAGACTACTACGTACTACGAATGTGGATAATTATGTGGGCACTACGAATATTTGAAACTTTCCTTCAAAACTTCGATAATTTAGGAAAATGAACTATTTTACCAGGAAGAGCAAGTTGCTGTAATGAATATCGGTTTAGTTTCGTAAAATATACGAATTTCAGTGCTTCAAAAAAAAATAATAATGAATAAATAAATAAATAAAAAGATTTTTTTTTATTTTTCAAGATTGGTAAGTACTTTTTCCTTAGTCTTGAAGAAAATGTTTGAAGGTAGAAAATTAAACTTTGTATATTATATAACACTTAAATAGTTTTTGAATGGAGCACGCAACTCTATTAATTATTAATTAAAAAGTATATGTATTAATAATTTTTTAAATTTATATTTTTCTCGTTTTATATTTATTATAATTTTTTCTTGCATAGTAGTACTCTTGCTTATTTATACGTTCTATATATATTTTTCTTGTATTTAATCTGTATATTAAAATGTTGGGTATGGATATACAGGTATATACATTATCCATTTTATAAAGAAAATAATTTTTTTAGATTCATAATAATTTCTTCTAGAAAATGTGAAATTTTTGAGTTTTCTGTTAGATAATTTGAAATGCACATGAATATATATACATTTTATCGACTTTATATGTTATTAAAGTTCAAATAAATTTACTCTTTGAGAGAAAGATATAGAATATCTAGACTTAATAAGTAATAAATATTATAATATCTCATCTTTTTCTGAAGGGAGTGATGTTTAATTGCACATCTATAATCAAAGTTGTTTATATCGAATAAGAAGATAAACGAGTTAAATCTGTTCTCAGTATTTCAGGCTGAATTCTACATAAATTATATTGGCCTTTGTATTTGAAATATGCTTTACTTTATTTTGGTAAGACCATAAATATTTTTTAAGTATTATCTATTTATACATTGTTTTATATATTTAAAACTTATTTCTAATTTTTTCTTCATTCTTGTTTCACACTCAAACAAAGTTATTTCACACATAGTTTACATTGTTGTCACAAATAGGTATCCCTTCATTAAAATGTTCTCATACCTTCTTGCTAAACATTTCAAAATACTTCAATTTTACATTATGATTTTAGGCATCTTTTCTTTACATGTACATTTTATAACTTTATCAAAAAAAAAAAAAAAAGTTAAAATAATTTAAGTAAGAATTTTTTTTTTGCAGTCGTTCGGGACTAGGTGTTTATAAGCGGCAGGTGAGCATTTCCCACTATTTACACACTTACAAACACATTTTTTTTTTTATAAATATTTTGCATTTACACATTTCACATTTTCATAAAATTGATCTTTCAATTCTTGTGGGGAATATTAGTAATCAATCATCGATAAATTGATTGGTTTGGCTCATCCTGAAACTTTAGAAATATTGGTTTTCGGACGTTTGTAGAAAAATTTTTCTCTTACACTAACACATTTTCAATCATGTTTTTATACATACACTATTTCTAGGTTCTATTAAATAATAGCGAGTTGTAAAGTTTTTTTAATGATAATTTATACACATTATAATTTTTATTTTCTACATCTCAAAAGTTTTATACGTTTCCCATTTTAAGATTTAAATTTTATGATTTTGTGCACCACTGTTGCATTTAATGACGTCTTGAATGTAGTAGTGTTTGTTTGGTACTCGGGGTATATTTCTCTCTTTGGAAATCCTGGCCAGATTTCTTTATGGGGAGAGATCTGCCTTGATTACCTTGCATTGCACAATTTTACTTTTGCTAGAATTTTATTTTCATTTATATAAAATATTTACTTTGCTAAATTTACAGTTCTGCATTTGTTTTTCATATACATATGTAAATAGAAAAAAAAATAATGATTAAATGAAGGCAATAAGGTAATTAAATTGATAAACATTGTTTCTTTATTTATTAAATATTTTTCTCATTTTTTTTTTACATTTGTTCACTGCATGTAGATGTGACGGGATTACGTCATTACAGTAAAACAGCTATTGTTCATAAAAGACTTTCCCGCCCATAATATTTTACATGCATGATGTTCTTATTTTCACACATTGCTATAAATTTACACATTTCATCTTTCACGTACATTCAAAAATTCACTTTCGTATTAATTTGCTATGCCTATATATATTTTTTTAACACTGTGCAATGGCAGATTTTTATATTTTTTGTTTACACTTTTTACACACATCAAGTTTATTTATTTTTTCATATATTACAAGAACTGGATTATACTGATTAAACAAAAATTTATAAACAAAGAAACTGAGAAGCTAACAAATGCATAAATAAAAAAAAAAAAAAAGAAATGAAATGGATACACTCTTTTTATTCATACAATGGTGAAAATATTTTGTTGAAGCATGTTTATTTTTATATTTTTTTTATTCTTTCTGAAGGACTGAGATGCATATCTGTCACTCACCATACATAAAATAATATTAAAGGAAATAGTAATCAGAAGAATAATAATATTTTTATGTTTTTTTAATGTAAATATAATTTAACTGTGTTAAAGCATCATATACACTTATTTACTCACATTTTATCATAAATATTTATTTGTTGGTTTATATTCTTATTTGTATGTGTATCTTTTTATTTTTATTAATATGTAGATACATTAATATTAGTATTTACATCTAATTGCTAGCAAATTTTATAACATCAAATATCAGGCCTTGTGTATTAGATGCATCATTTTCAGAAAACAGCGTTGCGCAACTTTTGAGCAAATATTTTTTTGCTTTTTATACATGTCAGCTGATTATGATTATGATTATGATTATGATTATGATTAATTTTTGGTCGACTTGATGAACAATTTGAATTCATTTTCTATTGAGAAGTTATTTATACTTCCTTTACTCGAGTTTTTATGGAATTTGATATGAGCATTTATGATAGCCCTTGTAGCTAGTCTTTATATTGATTTTAAGCTCATTTTAAGAGGCCTCGTTGAACTCATTAGAAGTTTATATTGTCATGACCTTTTTTAAACAATTTCATGTGCACATTTTTTTTTTATTTCATTATTAATTAAAGAGCTGTCATTAGAGATCATGAATAATAATATTGTGGCTATATTTTTTTCATCAGTAATACCATTCTAGAATGTTTACGGACATGATTGAAAGTTATCGAGAATTTTAATCTCGCATTTGTATTTAAAAAAAAAAATCAAATTAATTTAACTATGTTGTCACAGCTACTTGTTAAAATAAATAAATAAATAAATATACATAAACACACACTCCCTGTTAACACAATTGTGTTGCTTTGGTCTATCTATTATGCAGGTTGTTTTTATATAATGTGCTGACATTTGACTATAAGTTTAAATTTTCAGCACCGAAAATTGTGTTTGGGAAACCACATTTCACATTAATATTATTATGCGAAAGCTATTTTTCAAACATTCACTAATTATTTTTAATAAATATATACAATAAATAAATAAATAAACACATATTGTATTGATTATTTTACTGCATGTACTTGAATATAAAATATGTACACTTTCAACTCTTTCAACATATACACACACATGCAATCTTCATACTTAAAAAAAAAAAAAAATAAATAAATAAATAAATAAATAAATAAATAAAATCAAATATTTTTTTATAATCATAAGCCAATAAAGGAGTATATATATATATGTAATATTTATAATTCTGCTCAATTTTAAATGACAGTATTTCATAACACAATAATACACTAATTATACTATTGTTTACATTTTATTCTCTCCATTTTGAAGTATTTTATGATTAATATACGAATACAATTAAACATACACTTTGTTTTAAAGTTATTAGTAATATATATAGAGAGAATGTAATTTTTTTTCATTTTAATTTTTTTCTACTTGCTTGCAGGGTAATTTTACCGATAAAAAAAAAAAAAAAAAAAAAAAAAACATCACAAATAAGTAACAAATTTATATGTTTCTTTCTGTATACATTTTTGCTGCATTATGTACATGAGTTCTTATGCGTGCTGTCTTTTAGGTCAGAACTTCATTGTCATTTGATTAATTTGGGGTACGGTTAAATGGCAATGTTTTCAATAGTTACTTTACACATTTTTACACGTTTTGACACATTTCACACATTATGGCATGTTTTAATTGGCCTCACAACCCAATTATTCAGCCATGTTCTCTTCTGAGTTTATACACTTTTCTCTGACTTAAATATTTGGCATGTCATGTGTTCGCATGTCAGGTGGTCTGCAATATTTTAATTTTAAAATTGTTATTCTTTTTTTTGTAAAATATAGTTAGAAATTTATTAAAAGATAAATTATTTATAATTATAATAATAATAATGATAATTTTATCCATCTTACACATAGCACACAAAAGGAAGAATGGACACATAAAACGAAATTACCTCTCCTGTGGTATTTTTAACACATCAATGCAGTGATATGCATTTGTATCTCATTTTTACCATATATATATTTATTTTATATTTTTTTATTTTTTTCACAAACTTGCTAGGGGTCTTCTCATAATTCTAGTTATTGAATGTTTTTTTTTTTCATTATTCTTATAAATTCTTAAATTTTTAATGCAAAGATTTCATTTTGTTAGTCAAAATTTAAGGTAATTTTTGTGTGGGGTTATTGTGTTTTGCAGAAAGATGGCTCATGCATTTTTTAGGCCTTTATGTGTATGGGACGTTTTCTGTTTTGTTATTCATTGTCCACACAATATTATTCGGCTGGACCGATTTTTTTTTTATTTTTGGACGGTGAGTGATGAGACATTTTTGTGAAACATTGCAGTTTCTTTCAAAAGACTTTTTCAATTGATTTTTTTTAGCCTTAAGTTTAAAAATTTTCGCTTGTATTGAATATATTTTTTTAAATTTCTTTACACAAAAAAAAAAAGAGGATAAATAAATAAATAAATAGCGTTAAAGAGTCTATCATACAATTTTTCTCATTAATTATGCAGAATGTTAATTATAAATTTCTTACTGTTTCATGTTATGGGTATGGAAAAATTATTTTTGCACTTGAACATTTTTATTTCTTTCTGTGGTATTTTTCCAATTTGCAAACACTGCGAGTCAATTTTTAGTGATTCACATGAATGTGTAGTTTTTCGAGATACAGATGTTTTCTAACTGTACACATATACACTTATATTTTATTTATTTTATACATATATAATACCACATACACAATTACAAAAATTTTCACAAATACTTCAATTTTTATTTAATATTATTGTCCATTTTGAAGGTAAATTCCTTATTTAAAAAAAAACAGGAACTATTCAATTTTTATACACTATATACATACACTTTTAAGGTAACCTGCATGTAAATCTAGTCATTCTAGTCTTGCAATAGGGTTACTTTTGTTAAATGCACATAATTTTATCCATCTTACACATTATTTCACATGGCTTACCTTGCAGTATTGTATAGAAATGAGTAAATGAATATAAAATATATAGGTTCTAATAATAAATAAGTCATTTACACATCTTCGTCCAAGACGTAAGTGATCTAAACACACACACACACACACACACACACACACACACACACACACACAAAAAAAAAAAAAAAAAAGTATCGTATCATGCATACTTAACAAGTTTAACATTTTGTATTTCTCAAATTATTTAATCATTATTCAATACAAACATCACGAATAATACATATTATTAATAGAATAAAATATAAATATTATTAGAATTTGTTCATGTTGACAATTTACACTTTTCAGTTGTGATTCATGTTTTATAAATTATTATATTTGTTAAGGAAAAGGGAATTAGTAGTATATTGATATCTTTCTTCATTTTTTTTAAACCACAAAATGTTTGAAAAATGAACTTACTTCAATTTTTTTTTAGAAATGATTAATTATAATTGAACAACAAAAAAAAAAAAAAACTAATTACACTTTCTATTAAAAATTTTCCAGACTTCATACTTGTGTCCTATTACTTTATTGATTGGGCTATTTTTTTTTTTTCATTTTCGCAATTCACTTTACACAAACAAAAGGCATTTAATTATGTCGTGTTGCAGAATGCTTGCTGTAATTTTATTTACACACAATATATGCCTCTTCTGCCTCACACCCTAACTCAGTAAGTTATTTTTGGCTGTGGCCTCACAACCCATAAGGTCAATTATAATTTGTATACTGATTCACACACACTGGCTCAATTTGTATAAATTTTAGGTCTTCACATATTGGCGTTCTGGTACTTTCTTTATATTCTAAAAAAA
The DNA here is from genome assembly GCA_963930645.1 of Salticus scenicus. NCBI lineage: Eukaryota > Metazoa > Arthropoda > Arachnida > Araneae > Salticidae > Salticus > Salticus scenicus. Next base: position 34,774,118 of record OZ005650.1, on the reverse strand, counting down.
AAATTTTCATACCAAAATATCTCATCAAAATATTCTTTTATTGAAATTAGTAAATAATAAATAATTTCAGGCAAATTAATAGATTGCATAAACTTGTGAATACTTAAAATATTTTAATTTTGTAATTATTGATTTCCTTTTTCCTTGCCTTCAATTTGTCATACATTTTCAAGAAAAATTTGTTGAGAATACATTGTCATACAGCTGTGAATTATTATAAATCCTGCATTGCATTGCTTATTTTATAATTATAATGTCATGATTTCAATATACATTCTTGCTTCTTATGAAAGATAACTATGTCCAGTACAAACAAGTTCTAATTAATTATTGGTATTATATATATTTGATGTTTAATTTTACATTATTAGCCACCTTGTAATATGAAAAATATTTTTGAAGTAATATTGATTTTATATAGAAAGTTATTTTGAAATTTGTAGTATGTTTTTGTCTTGATGAGAGAGAGAGCGATATTTTTGATTACCTTTCAATTTTTTTTTTCTTTTTAGGCGAAGGGGAGAAATATGTGAAGGTGTTCACATATATTTGGTTAAATTTTAATTGAATTTTTAAATAAAATAAAATCTAATGATAAATTAATGCATTATTGCAATAAAAAAATAATTAAATTTTAAGTGAGATATTATATTTACATAATTTGTTCTTAAGCATTTGGAGAAAGAATTATTTTTAAATGTCGTTAAAAATTACACAATTTTAATTATACATACGACCTACACTATTTATTAATATAAAACAATAACACACATCACTCAGAAATCTAAATTGTATATGTTTTATATCTAAATCATAAATAATGTGTTTATCTTTTTAAATAGAAAAGTACTTTATTTTATGGGATAAAAAGAAAATAAAAGAAATAATATCTAACGGAAATTCTGACATTAAACGTAATTATAAAAAAAAGTGTTCTCAAATTGTCATAAAAACAAGAAAACTCATTGTCAGAATTTATATTATTGCAACACCGGATATAATTTATTTTAAATTACCCAATATTAATGATTTCAGTTCATAACGGTCATTTTCTCTAGTCGAAAGGTCGTTTGGCATAAAAATTGGCGATTAAAGGGTTACTACAATTATAAACCGTCATTACAAATTCAAAAATTAACATTGTTTTATCCGATAAACAATGAAAATATTTAGCCCTATAATTTGGCTGTTTTTCTAAAATTTGGCTCTTTTTCTTCAGACATCTCAGATCTGTTCTAGTGTAAAGAGCTCAGAACTGCTCGAGATCATAGTATAGTTACGATGTAATTACGTTCGCTCTCTCCCCCATCTTACGTGGCAATCTCAACATTTAACCATGGGTTTGTGTACTTCATTATTAAACGTTTCACAACGCTCTGTATTAAATTATTGGAAATATTACTACTTTATATTTTTGCAAGAATTATTCAATAAAAGTATCTTGATGACAGCAATGGGATATTGGACTTGTTATTGAAGTATTACTAACCTGACTTTCTTTCCAGAAATCTACATTAATCAACGATCACGACTACGTGAAGAAATTCATCTTCACACCTTCTTTTTTTCTATACCATTTTTTAGAGTATTTTTCTTTTTCTTTAATTGTAATTACATTTGGAGGATATATATATATATACACACATATATATATATTCTGTAATCATACATATATTCTTTAACCACGTTCTCCATGGGAGTTTTTACTCAAGTACTGATTCAACGAGTCTAGTGTTAAAATGGAGGGGATAACACTTGTGGTTGAGAAAAAATAGAGATAAGGGAATGCCGAATGGTTGAATGTTTACCAGACCTCAACTTATCTGTCAGTTTGAAATTCCCCCCAAGTCTTTAGAATCTTCCTCAAAGATAATTGCGGGAAACGAGGTTACAGTATATATATATATATATATATATATATATATATATATATATATATATATATATATGCAATCTCTTTTAATTTTGTAATGTTGGTATTTTCCTTTATCTTTCGATTGCTGAGTGTTATAATGGTATTAAGTTATTCAATTTATATTTTTATAAATAATAATAATTTAATAAATAAATAAATATATTTTATAAATAAAATAGACATAGAATCCTAATATTAAATTAGCAGAAACTTAAATTTTACAGAGCAATAGCTAGACATTGCCACATTTTGATTCGATGGTATTTTTATTTTATTTTGTTTTTCAGCTTCATTTAGGGTAGAATGAGTTATACCTCATAGTTTTTGTTTAAAATTTCTGTAAATTTTCTTGTTGGTTATTTACTGATCTCACGTAAAATTTTATATTTTTGTGTATATATTAAAAATATTTTTTTAATGTTATTTAAAAAAATATTCTATAAACTTTGAAATAAAAGTTTTTTTAACGCTTTATTTGACCATTTTATTTGATTTGTATACTGGATGTTTAGGGATAAGAGGGCTTATGGAATTTCAATGTAAAATATGCATTTTTAATTAAATAACAATTAATAATTTTTAAAACTAACTTAAAATATTATCCATTATCTTATTTAATTTTTTGCTAAAATTAATGCCAGATGTAAATTAAAACAAGAAAGAAGACAACCAGGTATCTTTTCTCAAGGTAAAACTAACGACATCTTTCCCTAAAAAAAGTTTTTCTCGTCTAGAGTCCTGCGCGGGTCGGGTTTTACCCGACCCGAACCCGACAGATGAATTTTAAATCAACCCGAAACCCGACCCGAACCCGATAAAAAAAATTTCATCAACCCGAAACCCGACCCGAACCCGACAAAAAAATTTTCATCAACCCGAAAACCGACCCGAACCCGCAACAGAGAATTTTTTGCGACCCGAACCCGACCCGAAACCCGACTGATCTAACCCGAACCCGATCCGAAACCCGAAAAATAAATCAACATTACTCATTCATCTAAAAATCATGCAAAACAAGGTAAAATGATATAACATGATATAAAATAAAGTAAATTTTCATTGACACACAGTTGGTAAATTATAAAAAAAAACTAGTATGTTGTGGGCACCACAAGACATTCTTCTACATTTTTCTGTCAAATTCACTAAGTGCGAATAATTTATTAAAACTATTATTGAAAAGTTTAACGTGATGAATGCAAATAATTTTCATCTTAGGGAAATCTAACACTAAATATCCAAAGAGAGACAGTTTTATCGTCTATAAATAACTTCTTAAACAATGCGTTTTTATGATGGTTATCTCCCATATCATGGTTCGTACAGTTATATGGCATAGAAGTTGAGATATAGCCATCCTGTTATCGATGAAATTTGCAATATAAAAACGCCACCTATTGGCCGACAAGCATTCAGACTGAGTCAGCATGATGTCTCATAATCTCACCTTCTCACATATTAAGTTTTGTCTGATGGTACACAATAGAACATGAGATATAGCTTTCCTTGTAATCGTAGAAATCGCTGTGTAGCAGCGCCACCTGTTGAGCGGTTTACATCAAAAGTTGACAGGCGCTAACATATATTAAATGGCACCTACATACAAATTTATATGAAGTTATGTGCAGTAGTTCTTGAGATATAGCCTTTTCTTAAATTGCGAAAATCGCTGTGTAGCAGCGCCACCTGTTGGCTGATAGGCATTCAAATTGAATCAGCATAATATCTCATATTGTTCTTCTCACATATCAAGTTTTGTTGGATTATACGCAACAGAACCTGAGATATAGCTTCCCCTGAAATTGCAGAAATCGCTGTATAGCAGTGCCACCCGTCGAGCGGTTGACACCAAAAGTTGATAGAATCTAATACTTTCTTCTACTAAATATATAAGAAAGAAAAAAAAACTTTCAAACTGCGAAATCTTTTCTATTTCCAGAATGCAAATACGAGGTTATACTGTATTTGTATTTCTTTAATTTATATATTAACAACAGTCGAGAAAGATTTATAATACTTTTCTAATTTTCATACAATGTCTACAAAAGATACATATTAGTTCCGTTGAAGAAAAGAAAACAGATCCAGATACAAATACGGATCTATTTTTCTGGCGGATATCCGCGGATACGAATAGGGAGCTCCGGTACATGTCTGCCAACCAGCGGCCGAGCGGTTCTGCGCTCGAAGCTGGTAGATGGGAGGTGTCGGGTTCGATCCCAGGTCGCGCTCATCGACCTAGACGTTCGGAGTTTTCCGTAGTTTCCTCCGAAACACGCGTAAATACGGGCTAGGAGAAGAAAGACTCAAACCCTTAGAAAGACTCAAACGGAGGGCAATCCCCCTATTGGCCTAGGACACATCTGGAGTCACTCGGCCTTAAATCCTCCAACCAACCAACCAACCAACCAACCGATATATGTCTAGTATGTGCAGAATGTTTAAATTAGTTACATAGTTGTAAACATGCCTATAAATTTATGTTTATAATTGTAAAAAATATTTTGAAAGGTGTTCTCAAGTCGACCCGACTTGTTGAAAACCAAACCCGACCCGAACCCGAACCCGATCCGCAAGAAAAAAAATTCAGTCAACCCGACCCGAACCCGACCCGCAAGAGAAAAAGATCAGTCAACCCGACCCGAACCCGACCCGCAAGAGAAAAAATTCTGTCAACCCGACCCGAACCCGACCCGCGGGTCGGGTCGGGTTCGGGTAAAATCGGGTTACCCGACCCGATGCAGGACTCTATTCTCGTCTAACTCCAAAACGTTAAATAAAACTAAATCTCGTTACTAAAGGAGGACTTCTTTCTACTACAGATATTATGATTATTTATTTATTATTATTGATTTTAAATTTTTTCTGATGTGTCAATATTTACATACCCTAACAGCACATTGTTTCCAAATGACATCCTCAGGATGTCCTATGGATGAGAAGTCATCCTGTAAATATCTTCAGAATGTATTATGGACAAGTGTGTTGTTAGGTATCTAACATGAATTTACTTGATATTCATGTAACTTTTAATGTTTATAAAATAGTTTAGAATTTTCATTATTAAAATAAAAAGTTTTTTGAATTATTAGATTTTTTGTTGTTGTTATTGTTAAAACGTCACGAGAACAAAATTGTGTGTAATCGCTAGTAATAAAATAAGAGATTCAATGAACAAAATTTTTTTTTATTTATTAGGTTAACAATTTATCATTTAAAAAACTATGTCACTTTTTACAAAACTATTTAGTACCTAACATGATAGATCCAAAAAATAAATAAAATAAAATAAATACAAGCGTAACAAAAAAAGTAATTATTAACAAAAAACAGAAAATACAAAAGGGAATTAAGATACATAGTTGCTGAACACTTTTCTATCTAATCACCAAATTTATTTACGCATATATCTGAATGCAGAATCAAATTGTTTAAGTCAAGTTGATAGAAATCACGCATTTGCCTCTCGTGCCAGTTTTCGGCAACTGTGTTCACTATAATAAGAAAGCACCACAGAACTGGCGTTTTAAAGTAATAAAAACAAAACTTTGAATAAACAACGTAAAATGCAATGAACTCGAAACAATTGTTTCGGGCAGAAAAAACACACGACCCTTTGTTAGGCGAACAAAGTAGGCATGAGCGCTGCAATCAAAGCGGTAACGCACCACGCTTTGATTGCAGCACTCGGGCTTAATTTGTTCGCCTGACGAAGCGTCGTGTGTTTTTTCGACCCGACACAATTGTTGCAAGTTTATTGCATTTTATGGTGTTTATTCAAAGTTTTGTACTTATAATCACTGCGTTCATTGTTTGGAGGGAACACTGTGTGAAATAAGTGCTTCTTTAATTTCGGGTAAATGAAATGATCACAGAGTAAGAAATCTGGGCATTATTGGCAGACGACATCAGACTTTTAGCTCAAATTGTTTCAGCATTTCTTGAGTTTCGCAAGAAATGGGTTTCGGAATTGCCATGCAAGCAATTAACACCATTACTGAACAGGACACATTCTTTTCTCATGAGAAACGAATTAAGTCACACTATAAACGTGATCACTTTTCCAAACGTCTTCTCATTTCAATCGTTCTGACACATCTGCGAACTTACATTACTTACTTGCACAATTTTTGTATGACAACTAGCGCCATCTATTTCAACGTTGGAGGAAACATGGGGCTTGGCATTCTCATGCAGAAAGTTGACACAGTGGTCGAGCGAGTGTAACTATCGCCCGGGGCATGATAACCTTTTGGCGCCCACTCCGAAAAATGAATATAATATATAGAATGAAACCATTTGATGACCATAATGATGACCATTTGGCGCCACTTTAGGAACGGAGCCTGGGCATGATAGACTCCCCTGCACATCCTCCCTCGCTACGCCATTAGATTAACACCATTAAAAACTAGCGCATATTCTTTGTCCAAAAGAAACGAATCAAGTCGTACCTCCGATTGAGATAACTTTTCCAAACGTCTTGCTATTTCAATCATTCTGACACGTCTGTAAATTTACATTACTTACCCGCACGATTTCTTAAAGATAACTAGCGCCGTCTATTTCATCTTTCAAGGAAAAATATCAACTTCTACAATTATTACTTCTCAAATACTGTTGATTGTAAACTTTTTTTTTTTTTTTGATCAATCTTTGTAACATTTAAAAAAAAAAAAAATAAATAAAGCATTTTCGAAATTTTAAACGTTAGCATATTTCAATCATTAAATCACCACATTCTATAAAGTATGCTAAATACTTACAGTATTAAATTAAATAGAGAAGAAATTGAAAATTTCTCATCATTTTCTGCAGAAAATTCGACCTTCAAATAAAAATCGTAGCAATATTGATTGATGCCAATGACTGAAGGCCTACAACCTTTCTACTTTCAAAATGCAATATCATCAAAACTTTAAATGATTCAGAAGTTCTCTGTACATTCTTCTTGCTACGCTTGCAGTTTATTCTGTCCGAAAAGTTATTGGTGCGAAATCGAAACTTCGAATAAACTTTACGACCTCTATTTCAAAAGATGGAAATAAATATTAAGATCTCAGAAACTTCTAATATTAAAAATTATTTTTAGTAAAACCTTTTATAACAGAAGGAAATAACACACACACACACACACACACACACAAAAACTAATATGTTGTGGCCACCACAAGACTTCCTTATAAATATTATTTTATATAAATTTACACAGTACACATTATTTATAAAATTATTATTTATGAAAATCATTTCCCATAATGAATGCAGATGAGTTTTATCTGAAAGAAGTATAAACACTAAATGCCAAAAGAAAGTCAGTTTTGTACCAACATCAGAAGAAATACATTTGTTTTTGTTTGTTTCTTCTTCTTCTTCATCTTCTTCATCATTGTCTTTATCATCATCATCATCATCTTCTTCTTCTTCTTCTTCTTCTTTTTTTTTTTTTTTTCGTTAAAATAAAAAAGATCGATAGCTTTATTTTAAATTATCACAGTTATTTGATTCATCCATTCGTTTTAAAGGTATTTACGAGTTCATTCGAAAGATACCCATATTGAAAATTTCCACTGATAATCCTGCATGCACACTCATTTTTTCCTATTTTACTACAACTATTATCAATAATTCATATTAATTTCACAGTGATGCGTTAAAAATAACTCATTATGTACATCGATACAAAATTTTGTCCTCTATCTATTAACCGTGTTAAAAATTTAGAAGAATGGAATCACAGTGCCACTTGTTGAGCGATTGATCACCAAACGTAATCAGCACCAGTTTAGGTCAGAGTCCAACTAAAATCAAGAGTTTGGTTAAATATCTTTCATTGGTTCGTGAGATACAGCGTCTACAAAATTTGTAATACACACACACATATACACAGACAGACATTTTCTAAAAACTGTCAAATCTTATTCTGGGTATTTTAAAACTTCTAAATTTATCGACAACTGGAGTTCAAAAATTTTCACGGATCCGATACTTTTTTTCTTATATGTAGTATGTAGAAGAAGTAAAAAAGCAAAAGAGAAGGAATGAAAAGGAAAGAAAGATACAAATCCGATAGATTTCTACCTTTATAAATATTATTTATTTAGTTTTTTATGTGAAATTTAAAGAGGATTTTATTTTCTTACCGTATCGAATACCAAAGCAATCCTACTAATCGTATGAGAAATTCAGGTATTCGTGAAAATTTTCCAATGAAAATTTTGCCTCTGAAACGGAATATCCTGCCACTTCACAATCACGCTGTTGCATCATACACTTGTAGTACTGTAATACACTTTGTCTAACACATTATTCCCTTGAGTATAGTCATATAGTTAGAAACACAATTACAAACAAAAATGAAATCCGAGAGGAGACTAACTGCAGTTGAGTTTAGTTGAATAGGTTTGCCACTGCACTACAGATACCCAGTGGCAATCGGAGATGGTTTGGGATTCTCCCGACCTCTGATTCTGGTCTAACGACAGGCCATCACAGTTTTAATTTTCCGCAGAAGAAGCTAACTAGGAAACACTTTTAAATTCAAATTACTGATTTTATTGGGGAAAAAAATACTGGCATGATATTTAATACATAATAGCATTTTCCAGAAATATTATGCACTGAGAAACTAGGAGTAACCGTCAGAGAATGTTACAGATACTTGGAATCGAACCAGGCACCTCGGGATCAATAGACGTCTGGCTTATAGAAAAGTTGTCTTTATTTTATCATCCAAGGGTGCTTTAAATTTAGAAAGTAGAATATAATTGCGATATTTATTTAACTGTTTTTTGTATACGTGGGTAGAAAAAAATTTAGATGCAATTTTTCACAAATAATTGCTCACGTGAAATCTTTAATAACTCAGCTCTAACTCATAAATTAGTTTTCCTGCTTCATTAGATTAAGAAATATTAAATTGTGGCCTAAATAAAAAATGAATATTTTTTCTACAGTTATTCACTAATGAATTTTCAGAATATAATTTTCTTTTTTTTCGATCGTAAGTTCAAATTAGAATGCTATAAATATAAATGTTAGTTTTGAGTTTTTATTGAAATAAATGTTAATTAGAAATTACTTTCTCTAATTATTAAAAAAAAAAATTAAAAGAAAAATATTGCGTATAGCATAGTTTTATGAATCTGTAGAAAGTAAACTCACTCTAATTAAAATGGCTAAGAACTCAAATTACTTTATGAATAAAATTAAAAACTCTAAATAAAATGCATAATTTGGGCATTATGTTTCAGTTAATGCCATTAATTATCTTATTAAAATGCACCCACCCAAGATCAAGATGATTACAAAGGAATTTAATCCTTTTTCAGAACGGTGATTGTATTACAGTTAACAAGCATCTCTAATTTATCATAATTTGGCTTGCAGAGAATGGCAATCGATCACACAATTTAAAAAGTGTAATTTATAAAATAATTGAGACATATAAACAGCATCTGCATATTCTTTATTTCAATATTTATAATACATTAAGGAGATTAAATAAATGTTTTTATGTATGTTTAAAGTGTAGCCTAAATTTATGCTGACTATATATTACGTAACATGTTTAACTGCGTTACAACATTTACATTTTTAAAATGAGTTTTATTACCCTCTTTTTTGTTCCTAATTACACATACGAAGAAATTAAATATTGTTAAAATTTTTTACCTCTTTTTTTTTTTTTTTTTTTTTTTTAGGGCTGAGGACTATTAGTTTCAATCTGGGATTTTTACAGTGTCATTTTTCGATAGTTGGACATTTATCAAAATCTAAAATTTATCAAAAATATTATTGAATAATTTGAAAGCAATGGTATATTTAAAAAAAAAAAAACTAATAGTCCTCCGTCCTAAACTAAATTCTGCTTTTGCCAGAATTTCATCAAAATCACTTTTTTTTTTTTTTTTTTTTTGAAAGAAAAAGAAAAGAAAAGAAAATTGATAATAATCAGTATCGAAACAAACACTATCGTAAAAGTTTTTTTTAACAATTTTGAATTAAGAAATAAAAAGTACGCGTGCAAAATGAAATAAAAATAAGTAAAAAAATGAATTTAATGATTTAATTTTTATATAAAACACGATCGCGTGCTATCTTAAAAAGTAGATGTAAAATTTAAAGTTTATGTGGTGCGTGTGGCATCTATAAAAATTGTTTTAAGAAATAGAATATAATAAAGAAAGCTGCGATGTTGGTTGCATTTTGTTATATAGTTTGAATTTTTGATTTTTGATTTTTGATTTTTTTTTTTTTTTTTTTTGTCATTTTTATACTTTTTGAGCCGTAAGGAATCCTAAAATAGCAAAATAGTTGTAGTATCCGTCTGTAGGGTGTCAATTTGTTAGTGTGCTAGTCTGTTAGACTGTGTACACGAAATCTCAAGAACCAACGGTCTTAAAGAGATCGGACTAGTTTTAAAATATCGCTTAATGCACTCGCAAGAATATTATTTCCCTAGTTATTTCCATCATTCTAGTTTAAAAACTTCGTAAGTTAATAGAAATTTTCGTTTTTCTAAACATGGAAGATAGGAAAAACATGACATAAACATGTACTATGAGGATTATTTTTATCGTAAAGGTACTGGAATAGTTTTGAATTAGCGTTTATGCGATACTGGTATAAACATAATTGACTATGAACATTCTACTTAGAAAGCTTTGTATGTTATTCAAAATTTATGATTTTCTTAACATGGAAGAATAAGGCAAAATTTCACTTAAGAATGTGTGAGGATGATTTGCATCGTAAAAATGTTGGACAAATTTTAAAATATCACGCAATATGACACTGGAATAAGCATCATTGGTTACAAGCATTATATTTTAAAAACTTCGTAAGTTATCGAAATTTAGAACTTTTTTTTAACACTACAAAATAAAACAGTATATACTATAAATTTGCTTTGTGGGGATTACTGGATTTAAAATACTATATATTTGCATGAAAACTGAAATATGAAAGTTATTCAAATAAAATTAAACACATTAGGTTAATGTAAAAGTATCAAAACGCATGTAAGGTAGCCTCGTGGTTGGGAGTTTTCATACCGTGACCATACTGAAAGATCGATAAACTTACTCAACTTTTTTTAAACATAAATACAATATGAAATTTATGAGAAATAATATGCGATGGGGAATTGAGGAGTGTCTACTTATGCCATCTAATTGTTTAATAGAAAACTTTGATATTAAATTTCTGCGATTTAATACTATGGTACCAAATTATTATCAGTTAAAATTAATTTTCATACCACTATTTAGGAATAGCAAATCAAGTCTTATTTAATCACAGACAATTATTACAAATAAATGAATACTGTTACAAAAATTCTGGTATGGAGGTTGCGAACAATCTGGAATAATGTCTCTATTCAACGTAACATATGGTAACGAAAAAGATTTACTGATAGCAGATACTGAAAAATATGTTGAATGCGTTAGAAAAGTTTTTATAAACTAACCAGTATAATGGCTCAAATATTGATCTAAGGCCTACATTAGAAATTGCAAATTTCCGCCAAAACTTACATAGATAAATAAAATAAAGACATAAAATCAACTGAATGACACAAAGGATTAAATTTCAGAAATAATAATAAGAATAATATATATATATATATATATATATATATATATATATATATATATATATATATATATATATATATAATATATATTTAATATATATATATATATACCGTTATTATACAAAAATTATCAACCACTTCACTGGTTATTCCGAGATAACTCGGAAGGAAATGAAGCCTTCCATAAACAACAGCTTTAAGTTTTAATCAGTAATTTTTACCATAAATCTACTGATAATATATATATATATACATATATATATCTAAGGTTAATATACAATATTAATATCTTAAATTTTAAAAATTACCTTATTAATTTTTTTTATCTTAAATTTTAAAAGTAAATAAATAAAAAGAAGTTATGCACAAAATGTTCAGGATTTTTAATTAAAAATTCGCTTTCTTCGCTACAAGTTACTCGCTATGTTCATCTTAATACTTATATTCTTAAACTAAAAGGTCTTGAAACCATTGAAAAGCTTTCCCAAGGCAACTTGGCAATTGCATACACCGATGGATCGTCAGACAAATTCCTCAATAAAGGAGGTGCTCTTTCTTCTTCCGGATGGAAGTAAACACCAATTTAATCGGAATACTGGCCTGATAGTTTTAAATTTTACCAACGAGCTCTTAGCGATTAAGGAAGCTGTACTACTACTGAAGAAAGCTTAAGGAAGCTGTACTCTACTTAAATGACTTAAATTTCTCAGGCCTCACTGATGGACTAGTGATCTTTTCTGACTGCAAATCGGCCTCAGAAGCAATTATAAAAGAGGACACTAACATCACTTCTGCGATAAAGGTACTGCTTGAGAGTCTGAATAGTAGGAGAAAATCATGTCATCTTCAGTGGATCCCTGCTCACGTCAATATCGAAGGCAATGAGTGTGCCGACACATTGGCCAAAGAAGCCCGTGAAAACGAACAACCGGTTAACACCATCACACTTGCAGATACAAACGCAGATACAAACGCAGCGGCCAAAAACAGACTTGAACCTCACACCTCTAATGGCCATATCACACGAGAGACTTTCGTTAAATTTTTTTTTAAACACAGCATTATACCCTACATACTCAGCCTGATTTTGTTCAAGGACAGCAAGTTTTCGGATGATCAACTTTTACGAAACCGTTTAGAAAAAGCTGAGTATGTTGAGCATGCTGATCAAAATTAACCAATAGGAGGAATAAACAGGATTTTCCCCTGGAATACCTTTAGAGAAGGGAATACATCACGCTATCAGTTCGGGGGAACCCTACGGATAGCTGACCGGTTTCTCGTTCGTTCAGCATAGTGAACATGTTGCGTATAATGTTGTGTTGAGTATATATGCTCCCGTGTTATATGGCCATAAGAAGCCATTTGTCACCGACTTCAATTGCCCTGGAACTTTGACATCAATTATAGCAAGACTTATAACCAATCATTTTAGGGGGAAGAAGATCCTCCCAGACAAGACCAGTTCTCTGTAGAAACTTTCCGGATGTCATGTTAACACCGAGACACATTTTCCAGTGCCCAGCACTCACTCCACATGTTTTGAAATTGGGATTGGTACCACTTGAGGACAATCTAAGAGCTGTTCTCTACAGCAAATAGGCTCCAAAGTTGGCAGCCACAATCGTCCAGACCTTTGGTGTCACCTGAAAATCCATGGACACCAAAACAACAAGAACAACATCTTAATACTTTTTCTTTTAAATGAGAAAGATTTTCTCATACAATTTTCTACACTTTTTCTTTTAATATACAAAGATTTATTTTAACCAAATATTTTTTTTTAACCAAATTTGCGTCTAAATATGTTGTTTTATAAATTACATTGAACATAATTTCATATAAATATCATGCACATCTCTGGAGTATTATTTTTTTGAAAATTTAATTTCATAAAATTAGCATAGTTTAAATAGTAGCTTAAATTCTTATTATATAAAATAATATTATATTTATAAATGTGAAAAGAAGTTTAAACATGATATGCAAATTGCTTAAAGTAGATTCTATATGAAAACTTTGCTAAGTAGTGCAAGTGTCAGAAAATTCAGACGCGTTTACTTTCTGAAATTTCGCATATTTACGTGTTTCAGATATTTCTGTGTGTGAATTGGTATTTCGGACACATTTATGTCTAAAATTAAGACGCTTCTATTTGCAATAAATCCATTAAGACACACAAGTACATCAAATTAAGATATTTTTTACGTCTTATCTCTATATATTAAGACATTTACGTGTCTTAAATGCTTTTTCAGTTCTTTTTATGTCTTATTTTAAGATGCCTTTATTTACAGTGAAAACGTGACGTAATATCCTTATATTACATCTGAATCAGTAGCACAACGTAACGCTAAAATTGTCCGTCTAAAACAGTGCCAACTGCCTTAATTTGCTGAGCGACAAAATACAACCGGCTGCAGTTTGACAAGTTGGAGAAGCCTCAAAGTACAAAATATATATAATTGTTTGATCAAACAGAGTAAGCAAAATTCATTTACTTTCTCTAAAATATTTCCAGTATGAAACAAAAAAATATATATGACGCTTGAAACCCCAAACAGGCAGCCATCGTATACTATCGTAATTTTCGGCTTGTAATCCTCAGCTAAGTTATGTTATTCCTTCACCAGAATTTTTATTTAACAGATAAACCTATATTTTTTACGAAGAAACAGCTCGTACAAGTATAACTTCATTTGCCAAATAAAATTTCTGGTACAAAACTAGCTTATGTGACCTGCGTCTTATATGCAGAAAATTTCGATACATATATGTATATTTGATTATTTTAAATTGTTAATAAACTCTGTTAGTCGTAATTATTTGCAAGTAAAAGATTATGAAATTTGCTATGTTTATAAAACCGATGTTAAATGAGAAGATAAAACACTTTTTAAGATTACTCATGATTATAAAAGTTTATCACATACTTTTATATTTTTCATCACACATTTTATATTATTGATGAAGAGAGTAACATAAAATAGGCATATAAGCTTGAATTTTACTGTTTCTTAAAGAAGATTACACAGTCATAACTAGTGGCATTTACATAAAAGCTTTATCTAATTAATTTCCTGTTGTAAAACATTTTCTTTGTAAAATATAAGTACACTTTTTCCTAATGTTGTAAATAACTTTTCAAATATTAATGAGCGTTTTATAATTTTCTTCGAAGTATTAAAAGTATATGTTATAGAATTTGAAAACAATTATTAAACGGAAACAAACTACATTTCAAAAACTAAGAATACATTTTACTTTCCTTAAGCAGTAAATTAACTCCTCATTACAGTATGCAGATGACACGAAATTAATGTTGTAATTAGTTAAGTATGGCCGCACTATTCACACATAAAACCAGATTTTCATTCTGGAACAAATGTTCCTTAAAACTTATATAATGACTTTTCAAACTACTTGTAGTTGATTAATCTTTCTTTAACGCATTATCTGAAGTTAGATACGTTGGAATTTGCATTCTTTGATGGAGTAAGATTTAAAAGCCTATCTTGTAGTGTCTCCTGTTTCAGTAGTAATTATTAGAATATATTTAAGAAACATTAGAAGTTTGACTTGTTTAAATTAATTGCTTTTTAATAATTAAGGTATGTAAATCACAGACACTATTATTTGTACTGAAGTACAAAAGCAAAAATTAAAAATTGCTTCGACTGGGTATCTTGAATAATTAAACCAAACGATACTAACACATTACGTTACACGATAAAAGATATTTTAGTGTAGTTTTTATTTTTTTACTTTGCGTAAAATTTTAAAGTAAATAAAAATTTGAAGGATAATGAGATTGGATACCTTAAGTGCTAAAACTACGTTCGAAAGATTTTAAACGCAAATTAGTTATGATAGGTTAATTTTACCTACATAAAAATCGATGCACTCTAATTTATGATATAAATTAGAATATATTTAATGATTATTTTATAAAATATAAATATGTTAGAATCATAAAATTTTATGAAATATAAACTATGCAGAGAGATTATACAATGTTTATTAAATAGTTTAGCACAACAAAAACAGAAATTTATGTCTTAGAAAAGTCAAAATTTCGAAAGAAAATATATAGATTTGTAGGAAATGCATTTTTTCTACAAATGTAAAAGCTAAATACTTTTTTCTGCAAAAAGAAAGAAATCTCGTCTTCTTATAATTTTTTTCCTAGGTGTTGGAAAAAAAAATATAAGAAGGACACTACAGAAATTTTTATTCAATGAAGAAGATATTTTGTGCATAATTATGTTATACTGAATGAAAGCACCTACATCGGCTTTGTGAGTCACTTTTACTCTCCAACCAGAGTTCCCAACTTTTATAATTTATTCATGAGCATTTTTAGCCCCTTCTCTTATTCATACCGGAAATTTCGAAAAATGATTTTCTTCTTATTTAATCGTTGTCACATATTAAAGAGAAATAATCTACAAAATTTCTGGTGCGAAAAGAAGGCGGGGCTAAAAATGCTCGTGAATAAATTATAAAAGCTGGGAAATTTGTCTCCAGCAGACATTTTTTTTGTTGAAACGCCTTAGAGAATAGAGCAATTTGTTATTTGAGTAAAATCGATATGTGTTTCTATTTTACTCTGTTGCAAAAGACAGTGTAAGAAAAGTGCTACGTCGGCACAGAGAAGGAATTCACCATAGACGACTGCCCAGTCTTTGAACAATTGTACAATTGTATTGGCAACTGCGTGCGTTTGAACTTTTCTTTACATAATAAGTTTTTAAAGTTTTCCAGGAAATAGCAGATCGCCAGTGAAGGAACTAGCGATTCTACAAACTGCAAAACTGCAGTAGTTCCCAAGCAATCTTTTGATGTGCAGAGCTGCCAACCTAATCCAGCAATTTGCTAGTACCGCCCCTTTTCCTACACCACTTAATTTTTAGAGTAATTCTCTTCAAATAAATTTGCGATGAATGAAGAAATGAAATACTTTAAAAATTAAGTGGTGTAGAAAATGGGGCGGTACTAACGATTTGCCGGATTAGGTTGGCAGCTCTGGATGTGGCATTATGCACGATGTGGGAAGAAATGAGTGCTGGACCACTTCACATTTAACAGTTCCATGCACCGACTGAATCAAATTATCTTAGTCATGCGAAATTTCTATGGCTATCTAGAGATTTTATATAACTTTTCTTTTTGTCTATAACTTTACATCCACTGGCGATTGTAAAGTCGGCAAAATAAAAAATGCACCCCCCCCCCCCACACACACAATAATTTCGTCGCATATCGTCTTAGAAAAATGCGGCTGATGCTAATCGATTAGTAATAAAGTCTAGCTTATAACGGTATAGTTAGATTTTGCTTAGAGGTCGTTTACATATTAAAAATGACATCAACTTATTTAATTTTTTCCAATAGCAACCCCTATTTTTGACTTCATATTCGAACTTCTGATGTCAAGGCAGTTCAAAAAAAGGTACTATTTATATACTTTAAATTAATTCTTGATAGAGTTACAAACGAAAATGTATTAGGGGTCCGTTCACATACTTAGAAAAAAAATATATATATGATTTCACATAAAAAGTAAATTATTCATTAAGATTCGCACCGTCTAACGCGTTAGATAAATGTAACATTACTTTGTGCGTTAAAGTTAATCATTAAGCTTACGAACCCTTCAATATTCAATTGCAAAAATGCGGATAGCAAAATAAAATAATAATAATAGTAACAGTAATAACAACGGTAAAAGCTAAAAAGGAAAACAAAATTGCTTTATATTTAAGAAAAAAGAATTTATCTATATATCTGTTGGATATATTTTTATTTTGAACAGTAAGTCCCGCATCAAAGTTTTTCTATAAAATGCTAGATTTATATTGAGATGTACATACCTATAATATACAATATACAAAAATAACAAGATTGCAATTTAAATCTTCTTATCTGAACTCACAAGTCTTAGTAAATAAATAAAAATGAGTTACAAGTCCACTTTTTACGAAAAAGGACTTTTAGAATGTGTCTGAAATAAATGGATCTTCAAATTAAATACGTGGCATGTGAAAAACCCCTTACGAAAATTCAATTTTGGAAAATATCTAAAATCTAACTCGTTCTTTTGCCGATAATTTGCTTAATTTTTGACATAAGTTGCCTAATATGCCCAGCTTTCAAACTGTGTAAAAACATCTTTAGCGCATACGCAGTAAAAAAAAAAAAAAAAAAAAAAAAAAAATTACTATAAATGCTCATACCTGAAAATATTACATGAGTGAATTTTATGTTTCAGAATAATGTTTCTCTACTGTTTTGTCAATTTTTTCAGAAAGTTTTGTAAAATTGTATGGAAAATATTTTTGCCAAAAAAATTATATTTGCCTAAATAATTGTTCATTTCGCTCCCCAAAACATATAATTATTGTACATAGTATGTGCAACAATGTGTTAAAGACTTTTATGATAAGGGTGATCCAAAGTATTTTTGCTTTTCTTCAATTTGTGGTTGATCCTCTAATTACATTCTAGACTAAATCGTTAGTGAAAATGTGAGTTTTCAAATGTTCTTTGCACGTCTGAAGCTCAAAGTCATTTCATCCTGTAATTTTTTTTTAGAAAATCGAAAAAATATGAATAAAAATATAATAATTTGATAACCTCTTGTAGTTAACATAATACTTAAATAGTTAATTTAGAGTTAACTTAAAAATTTAACTTAATACTTAAAATTTATTTTAGATTAAGGTAACTTGTAAAATGATTAGTAACCACTTAATTTTCAAAATAAATGATCTAAAGCAAACAAACAGAAATATCAAATTTCAAAAGAACAGTACTATTCAATAGTTCTTTTTTTTTTTTTTTTTTTTTTTTTGGGGGGGGGGTTACATGCCATTAGTACTTAAAGAAAAAAAATATCTAAAATTCGAGAGGCGTTTCTTTACATTACCTCTAACGCCGTTTGATATGGCTGATAAATTTAATGTTTAGAATGGGAGGGTCTAAATGTTTTTTGAGGTACAACGATGGTACCATCTGGAAAAAAAAAAACTCATCCCCATACTCTAGGGTAAAACTGTGAAAAAAATGAATGAGAATGGGGGAGTGAGATTGCTTTCGCAATCATTTCCACACACGTGGCAGCCATTAGCTTAGTATTTGGCACGATTTTATCCCGTGACTCAATATATCATGAACAATATATCACAAATGAGGAATGACGTTTACTTTATACACACATGGAATGTAAGAATTGTAATCATTGCTTCTTCCTCCCAAACTGTGCAGAGGATACGTAAATTTTTTGACATGCGGAAAGAGATTTTCCTGCAACCAATACAGAGTGGTTTGGTAATTATTTGATGGGTTTCTGGAATACAGAATCATAAATGAAAATAATTAACATCAGATTTTTGTATTTATTTATGTGGGAAGTACATTTTATACATATTGAAGCTTTAGGGTTTGTTTGGACTTCAATGCAGTCGAACCTCGTTAACGTGAACACTGTTAATGTTAATTACTTTTAACATGAACTGTTTCTACAATCCCCGTCCAAATGAAGATTATTTTATTTATACAGAAAATAAAAACACAAAATGTCAATATCAGGCTGCAGCCTCAAATCCAAAATGATGACTTCTAGTTATCTGATCATTCATGATACGAATTCAAATAAGTATTAAAAATAATGTCAAGGCTCTACCAATTGAGCTATCCAGGCCAACAACCGATCAGCATTACTCACTCAGACAACCTTTAGGCAGAAAACATCTGGTCTATCATTTAGATAGCTCAACAGAAATAAGCTGCAGGTAAAGGAAAACACCATTAAACAATGGGAGAAAGAAATACAATTTTTATTAAAATTGTAAGTCAAAGATCCGGGGTTCGACTCCCGGTCCAGGCATTATTTTCACTTAGACGGAAAACTAAAATTTCATTAAACATAAACATAATCACCGATATTAAATGTAACTATATAATATTCGAATCCCTGCAATATCGAAAAATAAATTCCCAACATTCAAGTCATTATTAATGTATTTTTTGCTCCATCTCAATTTTCATTTAATATTAATTGATGAGCTCAAGTAACTGTAACCCCAGACGTCAATAAAATAACAGTATTCAACAAAAGGACCTGAAAAGGATTAAAGGGTAAAATTCCAGAAGGAGGTCACAATGATCCTAACTCAATAGTGGGACTAAGACTAGAGTGAAAAAAAGCTAAAAAAAAAAAAAAAAAAAAAAAAAAAAAACGGAATAAAAAAGAATATTTCTCAAACAATAAACAAAATTATTCCTAATATTAAGCCTCTCAACATTACTCTCGAATGATTTCCATGAAACGTTCTCTCACGAATTACATCTCACCACCACAATAAAGATATTATAATCATTATAACTAACGATATAAACAATAAATCAGTTTCATAAAATGAGAGTATTTTAATTATTCCTATCGAAAATAAATAAATCAATAAATAAATAACCCGATTTATCAAAGTGTAATAAGCACATGAAAATTTGATTTATTTATATTAAGATTAGTTACTGATAGCATGAACTACTGATAAGATGAACAAATTTTTTATCCCCCTTGAGATTCACGTTAACGAGGTTCGACTGTATTTGTTTAGTGTATATCACTGTTATCAAGTTTTTTAATTTTTTCTGAGCACTTTTAGCCCCACTTCATATATATATATATATATATATATATATATATATATATATAATGAATAATTTAATTCCTTTACAATACTCAGCAAATGAAAGAAAGATGAAAATACCAACAATGAAATTTAAAATGAGATGTATTACGTATAAAGTTATTGTCACGATTACCATTTAATTAAAATTCACTGAGTAGATATATATATATTATCGGGGCTAAAAGTACTAGGGAATAAATTAAGGAACTTAACAAATTCTGATATATTCGTTATGGATACCACCAAACCACATAATAACAATTTATATCACAAAGGATTAAAAACATTACTGAATACAAACGCTTATGAATTAGATATACAAAATATCTGACAATATTTTATAAAGAACTAGACACCAGAATTGCCATATTTTGCGACTTTTTTATTCGATATCCACCACTAAATTTTAAATGTAACGGTTGCTTAATAGCTTCGAAGATTAATCGTCTATTATATATATCATATATCGCTTTTCAAAATTATTGGTGTCTATTGAATAAAAAAGTAGCAAAATCTGGCAATACTGCTGGACATACCCATAGCTGCCAAGTTTTTTAATTTATTCCGGAATGTTGTTATTCCCTCCCCCCCCCCTTTTTTTTCACACCGTAATCTTTTTAGAGTAATTTTCTTCATATTTAATCATAATTATATATTGAAGAAAATTTTCCTACAAAGTTTACGTTGTGAAAAATGGGCGGGGATAACAGCATTCCGGAATAAATTAAAAAATTTGGCAGCTATGCATACCTCAACATACAAACGACTAAAAACATTTCAACACAAGAAAAGTTAGTCATTAGTTATCAAAAATATCCCACTTCCTAACGCAACTTTTTAAAGCATTTTATTCATTTTGTAGAAATAAGACCGACGGTGTCCAAAAACTGTATCATTATTTTTATATAGTCGTTTAATTGAATTATATTTTAGTTGTTTCTATTTTCATATAAGGTAACTTTATTAAAGAAATACATTGCAAGTACTTTTATGAAGATAAATTTTATAAAGAAATTTGTATGTAGTTGCGTTAAATGTAATTTGATAATCTTTAATCCAGTGCGATTTTTTTGAAAGAAATTCATTGTAAACACTTTTGTAAAATTAAATTTTAATTAAAGAAAATTTTTTCGGGTAATGTTAAATGTAATGAATGTTTTCATATTATTGAAAATTAATAATTAAATTTCCCTCCCTCAATTTTACAAAAAGTTTCTGGTTTATTTAATTAATCATTAATTATTTTTTCACGTAAAATTATTTTCGCAAATTAAATTTTAATTATTGAATATTTATTTACGCCTATATTTAATTACGGTTATTATAAATTATAACACATTTACTCTTAACTTTTATTTTAATAGCTTGGAAAAAGAAAGTGTTTTTCCTTAAATTATTTTTAAAATATTAAATTTCATTTAATTTTTAATCTAATGATACCTTTGTTAATTCATATCATTATTATTTCATTTTATTATAACAATCCAGTAAATATGTAGCCGACAACGCTGTTTCATTTTAATGTACTGAACAAATGACCTCTCTCTACATATTCTCTGGACAAATGATTAACGATTCTAGGGTAGATGTTCGACATTTTATCGAGGAAAGCAAAGATAAACTATTATATGCATATCATAAATTATACCATTCTTTCATCTTTGGTCGTACATCATGTTAGATGCAATCAAATTTGTGTAATAATAAAATATAAGTTGCATATCGGATCTTTCCAGCCACGAGAAATACTTATTAGATCGAAAAATAATTCCCGCAGTGCAGTCATTTAATTTCTGCTGGATAAATGTTTGGATATAAGTTCTGTGTAAAACAGTATACATTTTATACAAGTTCAATGTGAAAAATGTAGCTCTATCTGAGTGGCGCCAATTACGAAACTATACTTATTAGAAGTTAACCGTTAAAATTAAATTAAATCTTTACTTATTTTTAAATATATTTTTTATTTTCAACTTTATATATATATTTTTTTGTGTTTTTCAGTTTGATAAATTGCATAATAAGCAAATTATATATGTTCATATGTATATTGATATATACCCAGAGCTCGATGTCTCTACCCTTTTTTCAAGGCACATTCAAAGAGGAGTAATTTCCACCTTCTTTACTACCATTATTTTTATAGAGAAACTTTTTCCGTATTTTCACAGCAGTGTTTTGCGATTACATGGGAGAGAAATTATCGGATAAAAGTAATGGTAAAATAATAATAGATATAATAATAATAAAATAAATAATAAAAATAATAATAAAAAGCTGAAATTTCTCATTCTTGAAATTACTCTGAAAAAAATGGCGGATATTTCGAGCTCCGTATATACCTCACACAGTAACATTAAATACAGTAATATTAATCAAACAATGCTTAGAATAAAAAGGGACAGAGGAAGGCATTATATAACATTCACCTTGTTCAGTTGATGTATGCCCCTAAAAATATTTTCATGTTTAGCAAGATGAAATATAGATAAAGGAAGAATATTTGGAAATTTGGAAAAAAAAAAATTATAATTACTACTAAAGCCGCTTAACACGCCACACAATATTTGCCTTTAATTCTCGCCTGCCAACAGCGTAGAATTCAGTTTTTGATTTTAAATATAGTGTAAAGATTGGGTTGGTTGGTTGGGCATTATGTCGCACTAGTGCTGCGCAATGGACAATTAGCGACGGTCTAGAACTCCCCCTAGGGGTATTCCAGAGACATGCCATCACAAATTTGATCTTACACGGAGAAGATGGCTTCCCCTCTACGATAACCTCCAGAGGTGTAATTTTGATAAGAACATGCGTAAAGATTGCGAAACTGTATAAATACTGATGGTGAAAATTTTGATAGGAAATATTAGGACTTTAATATAAAAATTACAAACATTGTTATCTTCTGTTTTGCCTTAATGATCTGTTACCGAATTGTTAAAAATTTCGGTGCTAGATTAGTATAACTTCTATAGGCTTGGTCGAATCAAAATTTGGTACTATAGTAGCTGCAATCATTCGATGATAAATGTTTCTACCATGATATGGTACTTTTTAAAGCACAATTAAAAAAAGTACAAAATCAACGTAAAAGATTTCTTATCGTATGCATACTTGCCGACATCCTAATTAATATCCCGTGGTGTTGTTAGTCCCGCCCTTTTTTTCACTGGTGTGCGATAGATATTGGTGTGAAAAGAAGGCGGGGCTAACAATACTATATATGGAATATTAATTAGTATGTTGGCAAGTATGCGTATGGCTGTCGCTATTACAGTACAAAGTTTTGGTTAAACCGAACACTAAATCATGGGAAAGGTTTCACCACCTTATAGCTTTAGCTACTGTGTACCATGTTTTGGTTCAACCCAGTACACAAATTTTAACAGATCACTACTTTTCAGAGAAACCTAATATAATATCATTATATTCCATTTAGGATATTAAAGAATACATGCATAAAGAATATCATGCAAAAATCATGCATGATATATATATTTTTCATTATTTTTATTCTTGCATTTAAATAAAGTCATGTAATTTCTATTTTCTTTCTTTCTTTCTTCATAAAATTGTGATCGTATATTCATGATCATTTAAAAAGTAAATCTATATTAATAAAATCAGTTTTGTCTGTAAATTTTTCGGAATCGAAAAATTTTCCGATATCTTTACGTTTTACACCCCATGAAAGCCGAAAATGACTTCAGAAAATTTTGCCTGTGTGTGTGTGTGTGTGTGTCATCGTGTCCGTATGTTGCTTTTTTTGTCCGGGCATCACTTAAGAACGGCTGGACGGAATTCAACGGCGCTTGGCAGGAATTTAGGTCTTCACCCAACTTAAAATTATATTTATCAACTTTTCAGAAATTCCCCCCCGTTCCCCCCTGGGGGGTAAAAGACTAAAACACGTTTGTCCGGGCATCACTCGAGAACGGCTGGGCGGAATTCAACGGCGCTTGGCAGAAACTTAGGTATTCACCCAACTTGAAATTATATCTATAGAAATTCTCAAATTTAGTGTTTAAATTGTGGGTAAAAAACGCCTGCGCATGCGCCATAAATATATTTTCACTAAAATGCTTTGAATGGAAAAATAAAATAAAAAAATAAATTTTTAAGTTAAAGACTTTTGTATTCGCGTGATTCGCACTATAAATTATGAAAAGATTGAAATGAAGTGTTGCCATCTAAGTTTCATACTTTAGTTAATTTTAAAAAATCTAATTGTCGTATCGAAAAACTGTTTACACCCCAGGATTCAGAAAAATCACCTCTTTCATTTGGTACTGAATTTGTAATGATAGGCCTGATATTTCTAATTTATTTTTCCCCTTTTCCGTTTTTCCGTTGCCACTTAAATTTCATACTTTAGTTATTTTTTAAAAATCTAATTGTCGTATCGAAAAACTGTTTGCACCCCTGGATTCAGCAAAATCGCCCCTTTCATTCGGTATCAAATTTATAAATATAGGTCTGATATTTCTAATTTATTTTACCCTTTTTCCGTTTTCAACCCAGATTTGATATGGGGCAGCTTTAGTATTGGATCCCTTTGGCAAAATTTGAAATTCGGCACCGAAGTAGCTCGGACGTTTCTCGCCAAGATCTTTAATTACACAATTGAGATAGCCAATTCAGTTCATCGCAGAAATGGCTTAAAATATTTAAAGTCACCAAAGGGTTCCCATACTAAAGCTGTGCTTTTTGTATTTATTTATTTATAATATTTTCTATTAAAGACTTCTGTGGTCACGAAATTTGGTGCGTAAATTGTTTGTATGCATCCGGCACTTATTGTAACTGGATTTCACGAAATTCGAAATCCCCCCCCCACACACACACACCTTCTCGGAGTCGGAGGGCAATAAACATGTGTAAAAACATGTTTTTCAGTTTGAATTCGCTTTGAATTATCTTAGAATGGCGAATTTTCGTGTGTGGATATTGATTAAGTGTACGCATTATGCACATTAGGGGGATTTTGCAAAACTTCGAGCTCACCCGCTGAGGGTGGGGAAGTAAGAAGTGGGGAAGTTGTGCCGAAGACAGTGGGGACCCAGACTCCTCACGTTGCGAGCGATTAAACCTCTACCAATCACAGCGAGAACGTAGGTTATTAATAAAAATATGGGATTTTGACAACTCATTTAAGTTTAATGTCCAGCGAAGCGGGCAAAGCCTGCTAATAATATATATATAGAGAGAGAGGAGAGGAGGGGAATATGGAATATCATTTCTATTTGAACTCTCTATAATAAACTGAAATATATTAGATCATTGCGCATTCAACTTTTTGCAAATTTTCAAATATTGTTAATATGTTTTGGTGATTTTATGTTACTAAATATTCAGTTACCATGAAAAATATCACTACTCGCCAGGAAAATTTTCCTCAACACATTTTAACAATTTCTTATGTAAAATGACCTCCTGAATCCGAATATGACGTCCATTTTCGACTATCACCCACCGTATTTTAGGAACGGTCCAATATTTTTATCACTTTTCAGTAATTTTATGGCTATAAATTTGATTTTTAGGGGAGGGAGGGGAAGGATTATTTTAACTGTTGAATATCTTCTGAGGGGCTACAGTGTTGGAAAATTCTAAAACATGAACGTTTGCGGCATAGGGAAAATTTAGGGGGGGAGATTTACCACTAAAATTATGTATTATTTTTCTTATATATATATATTTAATTTGTTATTCATATTATTTAGTAAACATTATATTTTTTGTTTCTAACTTTTAAATTAATTATTTTTCATTCTCCAAATCAAATTCATGGCCACATAGTTACCGAATTGTGATAAAAGTTGAAGAAAGGGTGGTGTCCCGAGAAAACGGTGGTTGACTGGGCTAAATGGTAGTAGTCATATTCGGATTCAGGAGGTCATTTTACATAAGATTCAGCAAAAATGGCATCAGGGGTCGATTTTTTTTTTCAGCGCAGTGTGTTTAGCTGACAAAAACAAAAGCTATCTTTGAGCAATAAGAACCAGGTTAGTTATGAAGGAATATATGGAATATCCATCTCCGTGAGGGATAATATAGTATAGATTAATATGCTTACAGAAAAACTTGAATAATGACACTATGAACATTTTATTTTGAAATTTTTATTGAAAATAAAGAGTATTACAAAAGTCGGAAATAATATGGAATTGTTTATATTATTTACTGCCCGAATCGCCTTTATGGAGAATGAAACCATCTCAATCACTTGTTGGTAGAAATAAGTTCATGGAGAATAAGAATTAACTAACTGAACTCCCCTACCAAAAAGAACAGTAGCTTTACACTCGATTTTATTGCTTCGTAACTATATTACAACATTCGTATTACATACCTCTGAAAAATTTCAACATTGATAAACCAAATAAGTTTTATGACATCGAAACTACTCATCGTATTAACTAGTGAGATATAAACGGTAGTTCACATCTCAGACCTAGTAAAAACGTTTGACGTGCTTTTGGTAGGTGCAACACCATGCAGATGCATTGAGAAAAAAAAATATACCGCCTTCATCTAGAAGGAGTAAGTAGTCATTTTCAAAATCCTTTAACTAGAAATACAGATTTCCGAGCTATGCGCATAAGACACGCCAATAAGCTGAATAGACAAAATGTTCGAGAATTTCTAGTCTACACATTTCTAGACGGTGAAATAATATTCTGAATATTCTGAATATTATAAATCTTTTGTATAGCGATGAATTCTCGCCTGATTATCTAGAATTGGGTCATAAACCAAGATTATAATTGCTGAAACCCGCCTCTTGTATTCGTATTTATTTGCAGAGATTTTTAAATAGGCAAACGCTCTAGAATTCGAATAGAGGTTCCTAGAACTCACTTTCAAAGGGGACTAGAATTTATAAGGATGACATTGAACTATTTCTTTTAGAGCCGCAATTTAGATTCTAGATGTCGGTTACAGAATTTTTTCTCAGTCGGAGATATAACACTATTCTATTTTACTGGACTATTCCATATTTCCCACCATTCTTCTAATCTGTACAAGTTGTTATGAATTCTTTAGATCTTTAAAATAGATCTGTTTCGTATTAAAAATGATACAGAATGCGTATTTATGTATGCTAACGGAAATTAATAAAAAGGTTTTAGAATTTTTAATCTTGATACGGTTGATTGTTTGTTTAAAATAGAAGATAAATTTGTTTTAAACAATAAAAAGTAACTTATTTGACCACTGAACCAAACCTGGTTTGATTGTTTGATGACTGTGTTTTTGAACTGGTCAATCCATATCCGCTTTTCGTTTTACTTCCGTGCCACCCAATTTCCAGTATTAAAAATGTGAAATGAGGAATTTGTTGGTACCAAAAAAAAAAAAGCGCTGTTGAATCAAATAATATTATGTATTATTAATAATACACACACACATATATATACAGTCGGTAACAAAAGTGTCCGAACACTAGCAAAAATTCCTATGTAAAAAAAGTACACTTCATACGGTTTTGTTAAATAAGTCCTTATCGAATCACGTTCTTAGACTGACTAAAAACAAGATTCGACAAGGATTTATTTAACAAAAGCGTATGAAGTGTACAATTTTTACATAGGAATTTTTGCTAGTGTTCGGACACTTTTGTTACCGACTGTATATATGTGTGTGTGTGTGTGTGTGTTTTAGTTCATTGTTGAAATTTTTGAGTTGTTGCGCATTTTTATAAGGTTTCATATGCCACTGTCTCAGATATAACTCATGATATATATTACCTTGTTACTATAATTGCACTTCATAAAGATATAGCAATTTTTGAGATATTTTCAAAGTTGTTCTACATTCAATATATTTTGCTTTGTATAATTCTTCACTTCCATACGTATTTATTTATTAATACCTTGCTAATTCAAGTTTAAATTTTTGGTATTTGATGATTATAATGATGAATTATTATTATATAATTATAATACGGAGAATAATATTTTTTATTATAGTAAGTTGAAGGTTTTTATTATAACGGTCAACATACACTTTGTTCACACAGCTTCCTAATTAGGTAGAAATTACACAGCTTCCTAACTGTTCTTATACTGCGCATTAAATCTTTAGTTAATAAATGGCTTCTATTAATAAGTACATCTGCAAGATTATAAATAGACGCTTTGATTTTCAATCTGGACGCTTAACGCTATTTGAAACGAGTTAATTAAGAAGGCGTGAATGGCAATTTCTAGCAATTTGTCATCATGGCTAATAAATGGTGATGCATTCTAAACTGACATTGTATAACAATGTGCTATGATTAAATAAATTCTAAATAAATATAATGCTCTACTTGTAGAAAATAGTAATATCTATAAACATATTTAAAGATTTCAGTTGCTTCATTTTATACAATAAACACATAAGGATAAAAGTGTCCTGAAAGAATAATTTTATACCATTACTGCTTGTTTCATATTATTTTGTAATGCATATACAGGGTGTTTCAGTGAACCGTTTCAGAACTTCTGAGAGGGGTAGGGTACATCCTGACAACTCGAAATCATATAGCAATGTGGGGTCGGAAATGCTTTCCTGAAGCGGTGTTGTACACAGAAGCTGCCGGAGAAATTCGAGATATGCCTGGAGTATTCCAGAATGTTCGGATGTCCATGTGTCGGAGATGTGAGGCGTGCTTTGTAGCCCGTGGAAGAAATTTCGAACACTTACTTTAATCCATGTACCTTTTGCTTCTTTTCATGTATTATTAAAACGATTTCTCACTTACGGTCTCTTTTCTTCATGGTGCTTCTGTGTACAACACCGCTTCAGGAAAGCATTTCCGACCCCACATTGCTATGTGATTTCGAGTGGTCAGGATGTACCCTACCCCTCATAGAAGTTCTGAAACGGTTCACTGAAACATCCTGTATAAGAAAAAATCCCACTGTTTTATTCAACTTTGAAAAGATAAAAGGAGACAATTATTATTTTCTCTTATCTATATATAGTAAAGAAAGTATATTCTTTTGGGTCAAATTTAAAAAATTGAGTTTTTGTTTGATTTTTGTTTACACATTTTGAGGTCCCCTGAACCTTAAATTCGATTTTGTACTAGCAGACTTTTTCTGTGTGTGATAGCTTGTTATGAGTATAACTATATATATATATATATATATATATATATATATATATATATATATATATATATATATATATATATATATATATATATATATATATATATATATATATATATATATATATATATATATATATACAATATATATATTACCAAAAATCAGCGTTCCCATCTTTTTATAATTTATTCACGAGCATTTTTAGCCTCGCTTTATTTTCGCACCAGAAATTTTGTAGATTATTTCTCTTTAATATGTGACAATGATTAAATGAAAAGAAAATCATTTTTCAAAATTTTCGGTATAAAAAAGAGGTGGGGCTAAAAATGCTCGTGAATAAATTATAAAAGTTGGGAACTCTGCCGAAAAATCCAAACGAAATTTTTAAAATCTCTGTCATATGGGGATGGTACTTGCAAACTTTTTTTGAGATCGCACAAAAGGTGCATGTACAGAAAACATTTATGCTATGTTTACAGGGCCACATAGAACAATTCAGTGCATTTTTTTCTTTCTTCTGTAAGAAGAATGTAATGCATTCGTAAAAAAATTTTGAATTCTCGTTTTCGATAAATGTACGCGTTTTATGATGTCTGAAACTCTATATTTAGAAAATGTCTGTCTGTGTCTAGGTGTCTGTGTGAGTGTGATAAAAAATTTCTGGCAGCTTATATTTAGAGCTAATAGACAGAATTTTATGAAGTTCCACTTTAAAGTACATTCTAGTTTGCAGATTTTGGACGCATAAAGTCCAGTATAGGGCGCTTTTATGCGGAAAATGTCCCTTTTATGGGAGGCTATATTTCAACTTCTATAGTATAAAAATCGTATATAGTGTATATATAAATTACTTATTTAATATATATATATATAACTATGCTATCTGAGTTTAGGTGCATGTATGTATATGCTGTAATTTTTAACCTTTACGAAAAGGCCGTATCTCTCTCAATTTCTAAAGTGTATTACGAGTGAACCAAACTCATTGTGAGTTGGCTATTATGAAAAACTATGCCGACTCAATTTGGGTGCATATATAGGCTGAAAAAATCTGTGCTGTGATGTAAATTTTTAAAATATTTCCATTTACAAGAAATCTGCATTCTTCTTCTCTTGTGTATCTTATGGGTTGCGAGATAGCGCTGTCATACAGCCTTTATAAGATTTTACTTAGTTTTTCGACCAAGTAATACATTTCTCGTAGATATGGGTTAGAATCTTTTAGAAAATCCCCCTCCTCACACACACACAGAGGTCAGGCCTAGGATCCTCCTGTAATCAATCGGTCATAATACATACATCAACAAGTAATAAATTAAAATGACGTAGAAAAAAATTGTGATGGACAGAGCACAAAAGTATTTTTTTCTCGGTGCAAAATTTGAGTACAATTGTGAGGTTGAGACTGTAGAAGGTCGCCACAGTGTGTTTGAAATTAAGCTGGATCCAGCAAAGTATTAAGTTGGGATGGTTAAATCGCTTCGACATCAGTGACTCGGCGAAATTTTAGGTCGGTTTAGTTTTGTGTCGACATGGTGCTGCAATGAACGAATTAAGTTCCGAGAGCGAGAGGTAGATGAATTGGAAGCGATTTGGAAAGTTTGATTGAAATGAAGAGAAAGGAAGTTGATAGAAAGTAGTATAAGATGGAGATGGTTTTCGTAAAAAGTGTGGAGTAGTGGAGTAGTGGAGTCTTGTCCGACGCTTGTCTAAGATAACGGCTAAGTAGTAGAGTGCGAAGAAGGTTATATTTCGGTAGTTGAGATTAAATGCTGCTCAAGTTAAGCAGTTGAAGAGTGTTGTTATGCTTCAGTGCGAGAAGTTGTAAATGGATACTGATTCATCTGGGAATCCACGAACCGGTTGCAAGGTCACAATAGCTACGTAAAGGAGTGCATCCGTCCCTAGCTTCGACTATTCTGGGGTGAGAAATTATCTAATTTAGTCATTGTACAGTCGGGAAAAAAAAAAAACGCAACACTTAACGTAACTTGCTAATCGATGTAGAAAAATGTTATTGGTATCATTCGACAGGGAATTGTGACTAGTTTCAGAAAATGAAGTGAAATTTTGAATTGGGGGTCGTCTACATATTAAAACGCGCACCAACTTTGATTTTTTCAATGGTAATGCCCCATTTTTATTTTATATTTGAATTCCTGGGATCACGACAACGCGAAAAAGTATATTGGTTGTATATTTTACTTATTTTTTCACAGAGTTATAAGTGTTCAAAGTTTGAAGGTGCTAATGTTAAATTCATATTTCAAACTTTTATTAATATCTTCTCAAAAAATAATTTGATCGATATAATTCTTTTTTTACAAGATACAGTGAAGAAACCCAAACATAATCCAACATTACTTTTGATTCTGAAAAATATTTTTGATTATGAAAAATATTAATAAATTCATATTCATAAAAATTATGAATTATGACCTATATTAATTTTTACATAAAATGAATCCTAATGCTAAAATATATAGGTGTGCAAATTTGCTGCTCATTCCAGTTATTAGTTTTCGAGATATAAATAAATCTTTCTTTTCGAGTGGTTTAGGGGGCCGTCTCTTATAAAGTTTTGCATGAGATAACGAATCAAATCTTAAAAAATAACAAAGAAAATCAAACAAAATATTTTTATTTTTTACTTACGGGTCAAATTATATAACAACAATGTCAAACTCAAAGAAATAAAACAAAAAGAATGATTTTTAGTCATCAGTCATCAAAATTTTCTGTTTTCTAAAGAAGACAAGCCCCGCCTTCATCGTTCTTCAAAACAAAACAATACAGAAAAGCAAATGTGACATCGTGTATTCGTGTTAAATCCCTTATTTTATGTTGACAAAAATATGCACAAGTGGTATTTACTTCATCGATTACTGGTGATAAATTTTGAATCTTTTAAACGAACACTAGAAGAAAAAAATTAACTAAATAGGCGGGGTTTATTGTTTTAAATAGAAAAATAAGCTTAATATTTCAGAACAAATTTTGTGTATTCACAATTATATTACAAATGGATATACAGTATAATTATATTCTTTCGAATCAATATATTTCTATCCATAGTATATTTTATGGCAAAAATATGAACACTGGGTACACACTTAAGAAATATGTAACACACAAATTACGAAAGGAACGCCCTGACAGAGTTACAGATTTTCGAATGACGTGAATATACGCCAGCAGTCGTGAAAGGGTTAATTAAGAAATTATATTTTCATAGAAACTATAAAACGAATCGTACAGTTCCAAAGAGTTCAACTGACCTAAAACTGGTAAGTGCGATTAAAATTGTTTTATATTTACTTCATGAACCCTTACAATAATTTATCAGAAAAGATTTAGTTTATGCGTTGTTGTATATATATATCTATATTGTTTCATTTCGTATATTATGTTATGTTACACCTACAAAAGAAAATTTAAGCTTTATCGGTGATCAGTACAGCCATAACCGACACTTTTACTTCAAAAATATTGCACCTTTTTCAAAGAGTACTGTCTGGACCAGTCGCAAGTGTAATGTATTTAAATAGACCTAAAATTATCTAAAAAAAGTACTGAAGTATATACAAATCTAAAAAAACTAAATTCTAATTAATTAAGATACTGGAAAATGTAAATGTTTTTATCAATTTTTATAATTCTTTTTTTCCTGAAAGATTTCCGGTGTTAAACATTAAAATTTTGTCTATTTTTTATAGGA
Source organism: Salticus scenicus (assembly GCA_963930645.1). NCBI lineage: Eukaryota > Metazoa > Arthropoda > Arachnida > Araneae > Salticidae > Salticus > Salticus scenicus. The sequence continues at coordinate 34,741,090 of OZ005650.1, read as the reverse complement.
TCTTAATTTTATTTTTCTACATTTAGAGATAACCCCCTAACACATTTTTGATTATAACTCTATAAATACTATAGATAAGGTATACAAATAGTATACTTTTCCGCACTGCCAGACTCTCAGAAATTCGAATATTAAGTCAAAATTGGGTGTTGCTATTGAAAAAAAAGGCGAAGTTGGCGCTCATTTCAATATGTATATGACCCCTAATTCAAACTTCGCCGACATTTTCAGAAAGTGCATTTAATTTCCTGTTGAATTATGTCTATTAGATGTTCCTGCGTCAATAAATAGCGAAATTGCAGCGGGTGTTGCGTTTTTTTTTTCCCCGACTGTACATTTGTTTGATAAAGAATTTAAATACGCTGACTGAGCTATCGCAATTCCAGATCGCACTCACATTTATCTGGTTAAATAAACTCTTGGTTTTATTTTTATATAAGAGTCTCTGTGCTAATTTCATTATATAATACTTAAGTAGTTAAATTAACTAAGTTACTCACTGAGTTACGATGGGGGGTCTGCGTCAACGCAAACCTCACGCACTGTTTGCTGCATATATGCTTTACAAATAATATACAACGCTACTAAAATTAGTCTAAGTTTTAAGGAGTTATGCGGATAGCAAATATCTGGTTAATTTGAAATAAATTTCAAAATGCAATAACAGCATGGAAAAGATGTATAAATGCAGCTACAATATCCAGGAGGGGGATTGTGCGGGCAGCAGTTTTTCTTCTGACACATTGATATGTGTTAAATATAACTGTTCTAAATCAATTTTGAATTTTTTTTTCCTAAATATGTTAAAATTTTTCGAATGCAGTGTCCCATACCTTACACTTTAAATTGTAATAACATGTGTTGAGTAGGGTTAAACGAAAGCAGTGAGAGTGCTACCCGAGATAATTATAATTTTCAAGGTCGCCTTTCAGACTAAGGCTTTTTTTTTTTTTTTAATGAATTTATGAGTTTAGCATGTGAAAATTGTACCAAACTTCATATAAGGTGAATTAAGAAGAGATAGCGCGGTAGAAGAGATTGAGTACATAAAGTATCGGAGGGAAGGAATAAGTTGAAACGTTGTTACTCCAGGCTGTTGAACAACAATGATAGTGAAGCGCTGGCTTAAAAGTGCATGTTGGTTGCTTCAATCGTCTAACAAGGAAACATTCAAAAGGTGTCGTCTTCAAAATATATTGAAAAAATAAATATATGTGATTATGTTCGTCATAAAATACCAGATGGTGAAAAAAATATCGGCTGAAAGGAATTACAGAGACCACAAAAAATTATCAAAATTAAACATTTTTGGCGGTTTAGCGCTGTTAGGCGATAAGTTTCGTAGCACTGAGATTGCCGTGTATGAATAGAACCGTGATTTGCTTCTCCGCCAAGTACTCAAATTCAATCACCTAACAGTGTGAAATCGCCAAATATGCTTAATTTTGATCATTTTTCGTGGTCGCTGTAATTCGTTTCAGCCGATAATTTTTCTGGTGCTTTATGAAGTTAGAATCACACACACACACACACACACACACACACACACACACACACACACACACACACACACACACACACACACACACACACACACATATATATGAATATTTTTTGAAGACGACACCTTTCGAATGTTTCCTTGTAAGATAAAACGTACTTATTTTGTCTTGTTTTCAAAAAAAAAAAAAAAAAAAAAAGATTGAATTTTCATATCACTTCCTAGGAAATTCTATAGAATGGCAGTAGCACAAAATATTTTTTTTATAAAATTTTTCTCATAAGCTCTAATCTAGACTAAAGGTACGAACACAAAATATTCACTATAAAAGTGAATAATTATTAAATAATTGGCAGCGCAACCTCTCCTACCGAAATTAAAGAGATTTCGTATTTGCTATTAGGAGAGATTGCGCACTGATTCAAATAAATTCTAAACTAGAAGAGATTACGCAGCTATTGGTAAAGACAAAATAATGAGTGTGAGTTTGTTGAATGTCTGGAACTGTATCAGAAAATAACTTTTGTAAGTGACTGGACTAGTTCAACCCATTCGAGACGGTGCAACTTTTTTGAAACTGTCCCAAGAATCCGAAATTGGGTATTATTCAGGCGTGGCAACGATGGACAAAAGCCACACTTCTGTTAGGATTTACCTCTTGAGTGCCAATGTTAGCTCATGGGAAATTTATTCCAAACTATTTAATGTTATTGTATACCTGTTTAGATTTGCAATATTATGAAGTATGATGCTGAAGTTCTGTACAGCTGTCGGCTGTTTAAACAAAAGCTATAAAACTGAATGCAAACAAAAAATATCAACCTTCTCAAATTTCTTTTAAGTACTGTAATCGTCTAGATTTCAATAATAATAAAAAAATAATATAATAAAATAAATTAGCGTAAAGATTTTTAAAATTGAAACGAGAAGGTTTCAAAGCAAGTGAAATTTAGTTTTGTGTTTTCAACATTTTTGTGCAGAAGATTTTTAGAAATAAGTTTAATAAATAATTAACAATGGAGGAACTAGTCATATATCGTTGGACACACGGTGTGCTACCTGACTTTGTTGTTTGGAAATTTATTGCAAACACACCCATACAGCACTGAATGTTTCAGTTATGTTGCAAAAAGCTTACAATCTTTCGAAAACGCAACACATTTAAGTATGCTCTCTGATACCTTTCTGAAGCATTCGCCCTTTATGATTCTCTATCTGTTAAGTGATTGTAACGTTTCTGTTACGTATCTGATTTTTTGTTACGATCGAGGACATTTCTACGTTTTTGAAACTAATCGGAAAGCAATCTGAACGTTTTTAAACGCTTCTGAAATGTTTATAATGTTTCAGTGTTATATGATTGTTACGTTTCTAGAACATTTTGTGCTGTTAGGGCAGTGGTGTGCAATACGTCTCAAATGGGTTAATTTGTGGTAGGTGATTACATGAAAGCTTCACCATTTACAAAATTACGTGAAATTATTGTGGGCAACGACTGATTTGGTAACCAGACAAGAAAACATTAAAACTGAAAAGGAACTGTATTAATTTTAAGTTAAACCTGTTATCTAGCAACTTAATGTGATTCTGTAATTTTATCTGATTTTCTATTTTCTTATTCTTAAACTTTTTTTCTTTAAATAACAATTTTTAATTTTTTTTCCGATTTTTTAAAACTCAATCTTTTATTTTACGTATAAAAGTGGGGGGGGGGCACTAAGATATACAATAATTTTAGACTCTACTACTCTAAATTATATATTATTACTACTTATTAAGACTATACTTAAATTATCTCATCACATGGGAGTTCCGTGACATCAAGCTAATTACCTTTTGTCTCCAAATAATTAATACATAATAATCTCCCACAAATACCATTCAATGATACTATTCATAAAAGAGCACACTTTCTTAATTCGGAAGTCAATTTAAAGTAAACAGTTATAATGAAACGATTCACTTCATTTCCCCCAAAATACTGATCCTAAAATTACTTATATCTAACTGACACCCACTTTCGCAATTTCCATTAAACTTGTTCTACTTATTAGTATTCATTTAACAAATTAATTTCAAATAATTGGTAACATTTTACACCAATCCTCTTTTACTTCAACCCAATACTTCCTCGCTCAACCTGGCACCCTAAGCGAAACCATCGCCATCTAACAATGGATTCAACTGGAGACCTTGACACTTCCATTCCAACTTATCACTTCTAAGCTCAAATCGACACTGTCGCTGAAATTAACGCTGGATCCCACTGGTAACCAACTCAATATATCTATACCGAACTCGACACTGTCACTGAAAACACTAATTTCTAGCGCCAGATTCGAATGGTGACCTTCATTCTTCTAACTCAACACATCTCATACCTTACAACCCATATACGATAGTAAACATATTGTTTTGGTCAAATTTTTGAAATCGATATTTTGCTTTAACTTTGCGTTTTCGAGTGGTTTGAATCCGAAAATGAAGTTTTCAGCGCTTGGTCTTTGTTTCTGTTATCAGCATATAGATCAAAAACACATAACAAAATGAAGTCCAAATTCAGTATTCAGATATATATCATATAATAATATTGTTTGAGAACATTTGTTATTACTTGAAGATATACTAAAGATGTTATATTTTTACATCGAAAATGATAATGAAATGAACATTAATTATTTATATGGAAAAAAGCATATTTCACGTAGAATATGGTATAAAAAGTAATCACTATACGTTAATAAAGCCATACAAAAGAAAATTGCGATACATTTGGACTTATACTTAGAAACTGCTCAAAGTGTAATTGAGTTATGATATATATATATATATATATTACAGTACTTTTTCTTTCTTAAATATAAGTTCTGTATGTCGTGCATACACAACTTATAGAGAATGTAGTACAGTAATTACAAAAAATTAAGAAAATAGATTTTAATTTCTTTTGGGTGTAATTGTTGGAGTGTTTCTCAAAATAAATTTTGTCATGACCAGAAAATTTTCTTAAGAGTTTTGCTGTAATTACAAGTTTTGATGGCCTTTAAACATACAAATAAAGTTTTCAAATTCAGTAAATAAAAAATAAATAAATAAATGTTTTCCCTTAGAAGTGACAAATATATTATTCATTGGCGTCAATATGTTAATGCTTACGTATAGTAGTATTCATTTATTGCCAATATGGTAGATGAGCTTCAAGTGCTTTGAAAAAGCTTGGTCATAAAATTAAACTACTCATATAATAAAGTATAAAAATGTAGTATAATTTCATGCCTCTGTTATTATACTCTTTATTGAATCTATTTTATGAGAAGTAACATAAATAAACCTCAAACTCAATGTAGTAAATTTTACAGCAATAAAGCATAAATTAATTTAAGAATAACTAAAAATACATACTGTACTGAACAACGCTTAATATATGTCTAAAATATAATATTTAATAGTCAATCATCGATTAATCCGTTAATAAATATATCAATCAGTCAGATAACAGTCCATTTATTAGTCAATCCCTGACACATAATGGATATTTGTACACTTATAATATTTATATTGTTTTCGCATTTTTAGTGATATCTCAATATTTTATATGTTTAGCAGGAAACGTTCTTCACTTTTATTTTATGCTGGTTTGTGGGTAACATTTTAATTAACTATCGATATTTATAATTAAATTACACCATATTTATAATTAAATTGCTATGATAGCCTCCCTGTTCATTTAATAATAATCACAAAATTTACATATTTTAAAATTATTTTTCTGGTGACATTTTCTCTTTATAATCTCTTTAAAAATATTCCAATAGAACTATCATGGAAATAAAAAATAAATCAGATTTTAAAATTCTTTATAATGTTCGTCACTTGCGAAAATATGTTTTTGCTAAAAAAAAAAATAAAAAAAATAAAAAAAAGTACTTCAGAAGAATAAATCAAACTCCCATTCCATCAATTCATTTCAACATTTTCCTTGCTATTTGAAATCTATTCTTCAGCAAACGGCTGTATGAAATGTTCTACACCTTATCGCTTAAGAACAGACAGATTCCACTGCAGCCCCTATTTGTCCTGAACAGTGTTCCATTCGATCCATTTCGATTTTCCACTCCCGTCGCTTAAGAACAGAACGGGATTATACGTAATCCAACGGAAAAATATCAGTATTGAAACCTTAATGAAAATGAATCGGTAGAAGAATAAATGCAGAAAACTGGTCAAATTCCAATGAAACGTTTTTGTTCTTTAATGGTCCTGTCGGATAAAGAATTTCTCAGAAAGTGTTCTACAATCTAAGGGAAAATCTTATGATATAATGTAAAGAAAATATTATGAATCTTGTTCTTAATAATTCTTAACACGTCTGCGATAATATTTCTTTTTAATTAAAAAATAAATTTCAGAAGAAGGTTGATCCGCAGAAATAAAAAAAAAAATAAAATAAATGGTTCATGTACTGATAATTTACGCTCAGATATATTGTATATATTTCGTAACAATTTATTATGAACTTTTTATATATTTTTTATATATTTAATAGAAGAAAAAATTAGTTTCGTAAAAATTTTCGATTTTGAGTTTTTGATGGATTTACAAGGTTTGAAAGGTTTAAACCAAGATTTGATCATTTTTAAAAAACGACTCGCTATCTTTGAGAATCTAATCACAGAATTCCATACAATTTGATATGTAGTTACAACTTGATATTAATGAGTGTCTATCAACTTTTGGTGAAAATTACCCAACAAGTAACGTTGCCATTTAGTTTTTTTTTTTTTTTTTCAAAATTTTTAACATTGTGGAATAAGATAAAATTTTCTATAAATGTACACATTCAGGATCATTTTTAACGAGCCGATATTAACCCGTTAACGCCCAAATTAATTTTGCAAAATATTTTTTGATGAATATTTCAATTATTGCATAAACTAATATGGACAACTAAGAGTGAAATATATCAAAGTTTAGGAACTTTTTTAATAGTTTTAAGCTTAAAGTTTATCTTCATTTGAGGGCATTTAGTGTTCTAGCTAAAAAAAAAACCTTCCAGATAGAAAAACTTTGAGATAACAGATTAATTTCCTATTATATGCTGACAAAGACCTCGAAAGTATTATATATTATTGTTCAATTTTACTTAAGTTTGGTATATTTCCGCAGAAAGCAAATATGTGTGCGACGAATGAAAAATCATAAAATGACTATCCAAATTATGAAATAATAATTAATAGTAGGAATATAAAACTTTGAAGGATCATTTAGAGTGACGCTATAAACTGTCACTAAAAAAGCAGAAATCATTCCATGAAACGACAAAAATATACGTGTCCTTTTATTAGCTGTCCTCAAATGAGGACACTGTGCGTTAATGGGTTAAATTTAAAAGAAAAATTTATGATACTAAGAGTTGACTAAGAGATACTAAGAGTTGAAACGTTTTTTGACACGTCGTTGGTGCAATAATCCATGTCCACCCATCGACGGGGTCAAATTTCCATATATGGGTATATTTGAAAAGAAAAAATCGTCGATAACTTTAAAACGAATTGTTCAATCATAGATCTGCGATAATTTAGAAAAACAAAGTTACTGATTTTTTATTTAAGAAAAAAGAAAAAGAAGAAAAAAAAGCATTTTTTTTTATTTTTTTGAGATAGTGTTAGTAGAGCATAAAGTGAGATTTAGTGTTTTTTAAGTAAATTAAGCGTGTTTTTTCTTTTCTTTCTTTTCTTTTTTTTTTTTTTTTTTTTAGTGTTTTTATGTGTGTAAACGTTTATGGTTAAAAAAAAAAAAAAAAAAAAAAAAAAAAATCAGCACAGAAATGCATTCATCACAGAAAATAATTTTAAGAAATTATTTATATTATTTCTACTGAGTGAATTTGAATAGGAAAATATCTAAGTTTTTTAATGGCCACAACATACTAATTAATAATAATAATAATAATAATAATAATTAAGAAATCAGTAAATTCAAAGATAAATAATATTGACATAGAATAACGAATACAACACTGATAAATCAAATAATTATCTAACTGTAGATTTTATTTTTCAAAAATACTATTTAATGTAATGTAGTGCATTTAAAACTGTAGTTTTATTTAAAGAAAAAATATGTGTGTTTGAGTTAGTGATTTTATTCTTAAAGTCCATTAATACAATACGTTTAAAAAATTAAGTTGTAACTTTATTTAAATTACTCGTTTAATTTCTTAAAAAACTTATTACATTGTATTTAAATGTAAAAGTTAAACTTTAAGGAAAAAAGGTGTTTGATTAAGACCCTTTAATGTATTTAGTTCATTTGAAAATTAAATTCTAACTCTATTATAAGAAAAACGTATATATGTCTGTATTATTAATTTAATTTTGAAAAATCTTATAATATAGTTCATATAAAAATTGATTTGTAGCTTTTTTAGAAAAAGAATGTATGTTTGAATATTAACGCACTCCTTAAAACTCTTTAATAAAATCCATTTAAAAATAAAATTGTAGTTTTTTGTTTTGTTTTTTCCTAGAAAAAATACGTGTGTTAGATTTATTAATTGAATTCTTAAAACCCTATAATTATGTCTATTTAAAAACTAATATGTAGCTTTATTTCATTAAAAAAAATTAAAAATAAAACTAATACCAAATTACAGATTTAATTTTTAAAACCTTCTACTACAGTATATTTAAAAATAAAATTTTCATTTTACTATGAAGAAAAAAAAAATATGTTTGAAATATTGTTTTATATCTTAAAATCGTTCAATGTAGTTCATTTAAAAATAAAGTTGAAGCTTTACTTTAAGAAAAAAGTGTATATGGTTATTAATTTAATTTTTAAAACCTTATAATTTAGTTCATATAAAAATTCATTTGTAGCTTTTTTTAGAAAAAATTAGTTTTGCATGAATTGTTAATCTACTTCTTAAAACTCTTTAATAAAGTCCATTTAAAAATAAAATCGTAACTGTATTTTAAGAAACAATATCTGTGTTCGATTCATTAATTTAATTCTCAAAACACTTTTTTTTAAAGGAAAATTAGATTTGTTTGAATTGTTCATTTTGTTTTGAAAACTATTTAAAGATGTGAATTTAACATAAAATTATAGCTTTATTTTAAGAAAAGATATGTATGCTTTAAATTATTAGTTTAATTCTTAAAACTCTATATTGTACTTCATTTAAAAATCAAGTTGTAACTTTATTAAAAATAAGAAGGTATATACGTTTGAATTACTAATTTAATTCTTAAAATCCATTTGGCAATGTAGCATAAATAATTAAACAACTCAACACAAAATAAACCCATTATGTTATTTCTCTTTGTTTACATTGGTACGGTGTAAAAAGAATAAATACCGACTGTTAAACACAAATCCAAATGTGGAGTGGATACCCAACGGGCAAGAATGGATATCAGACTCTAGGCTTCCCAGAACGACTTTCACAATCCAATGATTTTAAATAGAAAAATAACGCTATACACGTCGGATTTATTAAGATGCTAGGGGGAAGAATTTATAAGGAAAAATAATTTAAGCAATTCGCATTTCAGAGATATAAGGAAAATAAAAGGAAAAATAAAGAAAAAAAGAGCGATCATTAATTCGGTGGAAGTGAGCAATTAAAATCGAAATTAATAGAAGTGGGATTTTTGTGTTTTTTTCTAAGTCAGAAACTTTTTTTTTTCTTTGCGATAATATTTTTGATTACCATTCTTTTAGCTTCCTTTAAGGCATGAATCGTTTTCTTCCTCTTTTTCTTTTTTCTTTTTTTTTTTTTTTTTTTTTTTTTTTTTTGTTAGGGATATTGAACCATTAATTATGTGCAAAAAGTTCTCAGATCTCATAGAGAATTCATGTTTATTAAATCAGTTCTCACGGAAAAATATATAGGATATTTTTCAAGAAGCTCTACGAGGCTCATTATAGTTTTTTATATGAATTTTTTTAAATTAGTATGATTCAGTATTTTTATGATATTTTAAGAGTTTTTGGGATATTTTTTGTTTAGTTACCCTGATTTAAGATAAAAATGATTTTAAAGAGCATTTTTTAAACATCAGGAAAAGTAAACAAGTAGAATTTTTTCTTTCTTTTTGAATCACCTAAAATAAAATATTTTATGCTTTGCAATTACCCTAAAGCCATTAGCAATCATGTTTTTAACTTTCAAAAATATATTTTTTAAATAAAATTTCATGGATGAAAATGCTTTTTAAATATTAATGAGGTTCTTTAGTTTTAGAATATTAGGAAAAATAAAAGTTGAGGTAAAAGGAAAATAATTTTTATTTTATGCCTTTATAGGATGATGTACTTGAAAGAATATATATATGATCAAAGACGAATATTGAAATTTAGAACGTTATGCAATTAAAATTAAAATTTATATCAATGGCAATTTTGTTTTTAAAATACTCTAGTCATTTTAAATAAAGTTTTATGCAATACATTTTTTTCTCTTCTTTTTTGAATTACAATCATATTTATTATGCGTTTTTTGAAAACTCTTCATATGTATATATACACACGTACGCATACACACACTCACTCACACACACGCACACACACACATATATATATATAATAAAAATTTCATTGTGATTTTATAAGAGGATGTAGCAAAAGAAAAAAAAAAATGAAAATATATGATCAAAAATGAATAATAAACTGTGAGATATTATGGACTAAAGAACTTTTATTAGTGGCAATTTTGCTTTTAAAATACGAATTTAAGTAAATCATTACAAAATTATCAATTTTTACATTTTTAACCTAAAAAAGAAAAAAAAAAAAAAAAAGAGAGAGAGAGAGAGAGAGAGAGAGAGAGAGAGAGAGAGAGAGAGAGAGACGAAAAAAAGAAAAAGAAAAAACCTTTTTTTTTTTTAAGGCCTCATCAGTAAGATATCGTAAATAAAATCGACTTCTTTTTGCCTTTTACTTTTGTACTTCTGAGAGAAAAAAAATCGTCTGCACTCATAGTGCAAATTAATTTTAATAAATTATTTGCATTGAGTTAATTATATATGAATATATAGAAGAAAGTCTTATGGTGGCCACAACATACTAGTTTCTCCAAACAATTGCGCATGTATTGCTTTTTCTTTTTCAATTATTTACGAGGTCATTTAATTCGAAAAAGTTATTAAAAATTTAAAAGGGAGTGAAAAAGAAGATAAAGAAATTTTCACTTAGCTTATCACTGATGACGTAACAGAGAAGAAAAAATATATAGTTCATTTTTAAATTTCTCTTACATTATTTTTTACCTAGTTAGTGGCAAGTTCGTTATCATAATTTTATTTCCCTATTATATAGATATGAAGAATTTAGTTGTTTGTGGAAATTAACGATCTCAGGATTTTAACGGTTTTACACGTTTTGAAATGTAAGTAATTATCCGAAATTTTGTTGTCTCTCTGTAGGTTAACCAGGTAGTTAGTTTGTTAGTTAGTATTTTAGTTTATGTAGATATTATCTAAAAAATATGGTAGTAAAAATTTTGAATCATTATTTAAACTATCATTTTTGATACCCTCTATTTATTTAGATAATTCTATATTTATATTCTATATATTGATTTAGATTATTCTAAAAACTTCATAAGTTATAACATAAGTAATGGCTAAGTTACAAATTATTCAAATCAGCTCTTTTTATTTTAATGATTTCATATCAATGTCAAATATTTTATTTGTCATGTTTGTTACCAGATATGATACCAAATGAGAGACAAAATATATTTTTATTTGTCTTCTTGAAAAAAAAAAGTTCCTGTAATTAATTTATGACAAATATAACACACGAATAAACAGTGTCAAATATCTGATAGTTATACGATAACTATACATGATAAATATGCGACAAATATAGCGTATTATTTTTTTTTCTTCAGATTTAAATTATTCAAATCTTATATTAGTATTCAGTGCATAATTGCAGTTTGTATGTAATTCAAATCTTATACTAATATTCAAAAATATACTACTATGTATATTTTTGAATTAATTAAAAAAATATGTAATAATAATTATAATAAATTATAACTTTCTTTCAAAATACAAAACTTTCCTCTATAACTTCCTATACAAATTCACATAGCGCAAATTATTTCTTAAAGTTATTATTTATCAAAATTATTTTCTATGATGAGTGCAGTTGATTTTCCTCTTCAGAAATGTATAGCACTAAACATCGAAAGAAAGCCAAATTTTTAGTTTTTAGCCATTTTAGGAAAAACTTTTATTTTCAGGATTTTTGTTATTTGTAAAAATATGTAATAATAATAATAATAATAATAATAATAATAATAAATTATAACTTTCTCTCAAAACATAAAACTTTCTTTTATAACTTCCTATACAAATTCACATAGCGAAAATTATTTATTAAAGTTGCTATTTATCAAAATTATGTTCTATGATGAGTGCAGTTGATTTACCTCTTTAGAAAAGTATAGCAGTAGATATCATTTTTAGTGTTTAGGCATTTCAGGAAAAGCTTTTTTTTCAGGATTTTTGTTATTTGTAAAAATATGTAATAATAATAATAATAAATTATAACTTTCTCTCAAAACAAAAAACTTTCTTCTATAACTTCCTATACAAATTCACATAGCGCAAACTATTTATTAAAGTTTTCATTTATCAAAATTATTTTCTATGATGAGTGCAGTTGATTTTCTTATTCAAAAAAGTATAGCACTAGATATTAAAAGAAAGTCAAATTTTTAGTTTTTAGGCATTTTAGGAAAAGCTTTTGTTTTCAGGATTTTTGTTATTTGTAAAAATATGTAATAATAATAATAATAAATTATAACTTTCTCTCAAAACACAAAACTTTCTTTTATAACTTCCTATACAAATTCACATAGCGAAAATTATTTATTAAAGTTGTTATTTATCAAATGATGAGTGCAGTTGATTTACCTCCTTAGAAAATTATAGCACTAGATATTAAAAGGAAGTGAAATTTTTAGTTTTTAGGCATTTTAGGAAAAGCTTTTATTTTCAGGATTTTTTATTATTTATAAAAAAAAAAAAATGTTATAATAATAATAATAATAAATTATAACTTTCTCTCAAAACAAAAAACTTTCTTTTATAACTTCCTATACAAATTCACATAGCGCAAATTATTTATTAAAGTTTTCATTTATCAAAATTATTTTTTATGATGAGTGCAGTTGATTTACCTCTTTAGAAAATTATAGCACTAGATATTAAAAGGAAGTGAAATTTTTAGTTTTTAGGCATTTTAGGAAAAGCTTTTATTTTCAGGATTTTTTATTATTTATAAAAAAAAAATATGTTATAATAATAATAATAATAAATTATAACTTTCTCTCAAAACAAAAAAACTTTCTTTTATAACTTCCTATACAAATTCACATAGCGCAAATTATTTATTAAAGTTTTCATTTATCAAAATTATTTTTTATGATGAGTGCAGTTGATTTACCTCTTTAGAAAATTATAGCACTAGATATTAAAAGGAAGTGAAATTTTTAGTTTTTAGGCATTTTAGGAAAAGCTTTTATTTTCAGGATTTTTTATTATTTATAAAAAAAAATATGTTATAATAATAATAATAATAAATTATAACTTTCTCTCAAAACAAAAAAACTTTCTTTTATAACTTCCTATACAAATTCACATAGCGCAAATTATTTATTAAAGTTTTCATTTATCAAAATTATTTTTTATGATGAGTGCAGTTGGTTTTCCTCTTCAGAAAAGTGCAGCACTAAATATCGAAAGAAAGTCAATTTTTTAGTTTTTAGGCCATTTTAGGAAAAGCTTTTATTTTCAGGATTTTTTGTTATTTATAAAAAAATATGCAATAATAATAATAATAAATTATAACTTTCTCTCAAAATGACACATATTCATGGTTCAAACATTCGTTTTAAAGGTATTGATGAGTTCTTTTTAAAAATGATTATATCGAAAATGTATACTGTCGACAAAGGGGGAAGGTTGAGGATCCTACCTAAATAAAAATTTTATCCTGGTCGGCTATCACTAACATAATTTTTATTTTTATTTCATAACAATTGATTCGAAATATTCCGCATTGCGTACATTTATACAAAATTTATATATAATGTATTCACTGAGAAAAAATTCTGCAACTGACACCTAGAATCTAAATTGTGGCTCTAGAAAAAATAGTTCCATGTCATCCTTATAAATTCTAGTCCTCTTTGAAAGCGAGTTCTAGAAACCCCTATTAGAATTATAGAGCGTTTGCCTATATTATAGAGGTCAAACTTATTTAAAAATATCTGCCAATAAATGCGAATACAAGAGGCAGGTTTCAGCAACTATAATCTTGGTTATAACCCAATTCTAGAAATTCAAGCGAGAATCTCTCGCAATACAAAAGATTCAGAATATTCAGAATATTGTTTCACAATCTAGAAATGGGTAGACTAGAAATTCTCGATCATTTCGTCTATTCAGTTTACTGGCGTGCCTTATGCGCATAGCTCGGGAATCTATATTTTTAGTTAAGGGATTTAGAAAATATCTACATATTCATTCTAGATGAAGGTGGTATATATATATATATATATATATATATATATATATATATATATATATATATATATATATATATATTTCTCTGTGAAGCTTACTAAATTTTCAAAAAAAAAAATTTTATCAATTTTTTTTTTCCATTTCACTGTTGAAATTTATTAATATAAATATTAAATGTGTGTATTGTTAGTATAACAGCACTGTTGCTTACAGACAGCGAATTTAGCGTTCTAGATGAAGGCGGTTATATATATTTTTTTCTCATTGTTTGTATTTCCTGTATATATTTCCTGTATTTCATAAAATATATATATATATACAAATCAAACGTGCACTAATATTTTTAATTATTCACAACTATTTTTAAGGTAAATGAAAAAAAAAAAAAAAAAAAAAAAAAAAAAAAGTCGTAACATTTTCTTATGTAGATCATGGAGTAGATCATGGAGTCTGAAGTGAATATTTCTTAAAATGGAGAATAATATATAAAAAAGTTTTAACTTTAAAAATAAGACGTATATCGATAAATAGATTAGAAATAAAAGAATTTTCTAGAACTAAAAAATTAGAATAAATAGCTGTGACGTAATTCACAATCAGTTATGACGTTGCCTTTATTTTTCTATCTGCAATTTCTTTATTTTCATCGAATCAAAATTTTCAAGTGGAAATCATATGTTGCAGAATGTTTATAAACACTTTACTACGAAATCAGTCTATCTCCAATAAACCTAATATTTAACTAAATAAGCCGAATCTTTGTGACAAAATGATGCACTGAGAAAAAATTCTGTAACTGACATCTAGAATCTAGATTGTGGCTCTAGTAAAAATAGTTCCATGTCATCCTTATAAATTCGACTCCCCTTGGGAAGCGAGTTCTAGAACCCCTATTAGAATTCTAGAGCATTTGATTATATTATTGATGTCAAACTTATTTAAAAATATCTGCAAATAAATGAGAACACAAGAGGTGAGTTTTAGCAACTAAAATCTTGGTTTATGAGCTAATTCTAGAAAATCAAGCGAGATTTTTCTGGCAATACAAAGGATTCAGAATATTCAGAATACTCAGAATATTGTTTCACCGTCTAGAAATGTGTAGACTAGAAATTCTCGATCATTTCGTCTATTCAGCTTATTGGAGTGCCTTATACGCCTAGCTCGCAATCTATATTTCTAGTTCAGGGATTCAGAAAAAGACCACTTATTCGTTCTAGATGAAAGCGGTATATATATTTTTTATCAATGTACAAACAATTATATTTAAAATTATATCTATATATGAACACTGTATTTCATAAAATTATTACAAAAATTCTAGTGAGATTTATCATTTCATTTATAGATGTAAAGGCAACCGCATAACAACTACAACAATCAGTGTCACATAATTCAATTTTCATTATCAATTGTTTCTCATCACAACTTCAATTCTTACCCCCTCATTCTGAACATTCCCTGCTCCTACCAATCATCGAGGGGATTAGATCTCCTTAATCCCTTACCAAATCTCCCACGACTCGGACCTGGGGATTTGTTCTCTAATTAAGAACGCATTCAAAGGAGAACTTTTCCTTATTTCCTTTCCTCCCTTCTTTTGCAGCAGAAACCCCTGTTCATTAAACGACATTTTATATTAATTGGTGGATGAGAAAGAACTAATTGGTGCAGTTAAGCTGCATTTAATTGGGAATGGAGAGTGGACAGAAAAACAAAAGGAGGCGCATTTAGAGATTTTACGTAAAAAGGGAAAAGAGGAAAGAGGAAAGTTTTCTTTTTAAATTGCCGGAAATTATTGGTTTTTCCTTTTTTTTTCGATGACAGTAATAAGCTTAAGTGTTTTTTCCCCTTTGATAAAGATGTTTAATTGGAAGTTTTTTGGAAAATATTCGAGGTATTTAGAATTATTAATAATTTATTTTTTTTGCCGTCTGTGCAAAGCAAATGATCTAAATTAAAAGAAATCATTAGAGAAATTGTGCATTTATTTATTAATTTATATGTTTATTTTTAATTTAATCTCAATTTATTTCACTTGTTTGCATTTAAAAATTATTTTAAGTTCTGTGTAAATATATGAATATTTCATTTATATGCATATTAAAATTTTACGAAAAGTAAATTTTTTTATACTTATTTAAAAAACTTATAAACATATTTATAATAAATTTCAAATTAATTACGATTATTACAGTCTATATTAATAAAAAAAAAATTACAAAGCAAACAACTTTTATGAAATAGTTAAATTCTCTTTTAATGAGAAATAATTAAAAGAGAGTTTTATATGCAAAATGGTTTAAATTAAACATTTAATATATATATATATACCCTTGTTTATTATGGAAATCTCTTTATTAATTAAAATAAATCAAAATTAAATTATATGTAAAAATTCTAATTTATTTCTTCATTCTAAAGAAAAAAAAAATTTAATATTCGATTCTATATAATAGATCCACATTCATTAAAACAGAATAATACGAGTTTTGTAATTAAACAACATACACTGTTAAAAATTTCAACAGAAAACTCTGTGTAATGTATTATCTTAAGTCTTACGAAAATTACAGAGAAAAATAAACGGGTATGTTAAAAAACTTATTTTATACATTCATTTTAATAACTAATATTAATTTAATTAATTATTGGTGAGAGTATATTTCGGACTTGAAATGCTTTTTCTAAAGTAGAAACAGTCATTTTTAATCTTAATTAAAAGATAATAAAAGATAATAAATAATAAAACTATGTAAAAATACAGAATAAAGATTGAGAATCTCGATTATTCACTTTTAACTAAGAATTACTGTAAATTTACAGAGACTCTGGATAAATATTTACATTGAATTTACAGAAATTTTTAACACTGTATATAAAAATGCTTAAAAATTTTTCATGTCAAAAGGATTAAGCTCAGTTCTTCATTGGACGAATAAAATCAAACATAAATGCCACTTAAAATCAATAACGCATATTTCTTTCTTTATTTTTCTATGTTTCTCGTAAGCCTACACTTTTATCATCGGAAGAAATGTTGTGCTTAATTATTTCTGTCCAAAACAACTATTATAGATTTGTGCATATTATTGTGCTCTTTAACATAATCAACTTCTTAATAATTTGACACTAGTATATCAATGCTTATTACTGCAACTTTTTTAAACAATGTTACAATATAAGAGTGATATATAATTTTATATGCGTTAATAATCATTTTTAAGTAATATTAACAACCACAATGGCGTCAATAAGTAGGAATCAAAGTTGAAATTATTTGTAATTCTGAAATATGCCTGGTAAAAAAACTCTAATTTTATCTTACAAATTTTGAAGTATGATGATCAGGGCCATATAACTGCATAGGCAAACCGGTCATTTTCTGAAGATACTTGATTTAAATATACCCCAAATTTAGAAATTTTTTTACTGTGCTTCACTCTACCAGTATTTGTTTTTGAAATAATATACTCTATAATAATAATAATAAAAATAATAATAATAATAACGACGCACCAAGAAGGAGTTATCTGAATGGAACAAAAATTCGCAGATGTGATGTACATGTAGAGAAAAAAAAAAAAAAAATGTTTACAGTTTCAGAAAAATTGGATGATTTTATCAAGCAAAACAGCTTCAAAATGTGAACAAGTCAATAACGAGTTGCCCCCGCCCCCCGGCCTTTAGGTAAGTAGATATTGGTTGACAGAGTTGGCATTGGTTGATAGAGTTGGCGGATGTCCTCCTGCGAGATATCGTGCCAAATCCTGTCCAATTGGTGCGTTATATTAGCAAAATCCTGGGCTGGTGTAGGACTCATTTCATAATGCATCGGACGTCCTCAATGGGGGAGAGATCCAGAGGATTTGCTGGTGAAGGAATCTTGGACAAGCAAGAAAACAAGCAGTAAAAAGTACTTCCATGCGCAGTCGTGCATTGTCATGCTGAAATATATGATCTAGATGACTGATATGAGCGCAACAAAACGGGGCGTAGAATTTCGTCGATGTACCGCTGTACTGTATATGGGTCGTGGATGTCAACCAAAGGAACCTGCTATGAAATGAAATGTTATCCCAGACCATCACTCCTGCTTGTCGGGCTGTATGGCTGCCGAAAGTCAGATTGGGATCCCCTTTTCTGGGACGTCTCTAGGACACATCTTCGCTGATCATTGGGACTTAAATTGGAGCGAGATTCATTATTGAAGACAATTCTACTTCCTCTCAGTGACATTCCGGTCGAACGTGCCCGACATTACTGAAAAAGGCATGTCGGTGTACAGAGTTTAATAGTAGTCGGCGCAAGGTGCTCCATGCGCTCAACCCCCTTTCTTTGAGCCGCCTAAGCTAACCATTTCCTTCTTGACGCTATGTTTGGCCCTGATTCACCCATTTCTGCTAACAACATCTAGTAGTGGCATCGCTTCTGTTAAAATGTTAAACAATTCATCAATTAAACCAACCGGCTTCTGTGAGCCCAACTGCACTCCTCTCTTAAAGGCCGACATCTGCACATATTGTTCGCGCACCTGTATGTGAGGCATAGTTACTATCTATCTGAATAGACGAAATAAATTTCTCAAAGAATTTATGACCTGGAATAGAAATTTCTCCTTTTTAATATTTTGCCGGTTGCGCAGTTAAGATGCACTGCAGCGTCACATATTTATTCAATGGCATCCAAACTTATCTTGCATTTTCCATCGAAACCTGTATACATGTCAATTTGTGTCCAATTTGCATCACTCCTCCTTCTTCTTCTTCTTTTTTTTTTTTTTTTTTTTTTTTTGTTATAGAGTGTACTCACAGAGAATTAAGTTAAAGTGAGATAATTTTGGAAATTGTGAAATTTTCATTATTTAAATACTATTGTTCTTTCCTACTTTTCATCTAATGACTGTGCTTCATATTGCGCATTTATGAGAAGTGTAATGTTTCGGTATTATGTATTTTTTCCTATTGTGTATGAGTAAGAGGGGAGGAGATTATAGATGCCAAGAAATTGGAAATACAATATATCTTTAATATACACCTATGACCAACATAAGAGATTATTGCTCTGAATATGTAGCTATGCATTAAACCTGGATCTCACACGAAGGTGGGGAATCCGTAGAAAAAAAAATGTCCTTGGGCGCCAATCATAATCCAAGCCTAAACACATGTAATGCGTTTATATTGAAAATTTGTACGCAAAAACAGTTTCAGTACGTAAAATAAGAATACGTGCAATATTTATATCGAACTTGTATGTATAATTGTGACGCCCATGATGTGCATATACGCTGAAATGTTAATAACTTGCCTATGCCATCAATATGTATGACTCGCACAAATTACGCCCTTTTAGGAAGTTTTCATCATAGTGTTCGCAATTTTAGTTGAGAGCAGCGCCATTTGAATGGTTGAAAAGTAAAATAATGTTTTATGAGTGCTCGAAAAATCACGGCCCGCGGTAGCCCAGTCAGTAGAGCACCGGACTCATAATTGGAAGATTGTGGGTTCGATACTCGAGCCGGCCAAAGACCGTCGTGTACACTAATGGTGGCTGGTGTACGTAAAATCCGTCATGGCCGCAATGTCCTCTATATTCCCATCAAAATTATACCTCTGGGGGTCACCAAAGCGGGAGAGCCATCCTTTCCGTGGAGGATCAAATGGTGATGGCATGTCTCCGGATCACCTCTAGGCGTGAGTCTCAGACCGTCGCCAATTGTCCATTGTGTACACTAGTGCAACGTAAAACCTAACCTAACCAACCAACCAACCCAAAAATCACTATGGGTGTTCGAAACCAATTCTAAGTCACCACTTTTATCTGTCGTCTGATATACTTACTGTCATATTTTAATAATTAATGTCGACTGGTTTAACACGATAACTTCGTATCAATGCGACTCAAATTAAGAATCTGGCGACAAGGTGCAATTTTCCAGCAAAATTTGTCACACTGCTTCTGCCATCAAAAAAGATGAGAATAACAAATCTCGCACTAATTGAAATCTCTGTCACTAGACGGGAGAAGCAATAAGCCATTATTATTATTATTATTATTATTTATTTTAGAAAGTTATCTCCTGTTCTGAGACATATTTCACGTTTTCGCGTTCAACTGGGAGTCGAATTCATTGGGAATACAACTGTGTAAAGAGTTTTGAACATGTTTTAAGTTGCATGATGAGTTGTTTGCAAACAAACAACATAAATTGCATTGTTTTCTTACAAAATTTCTTTTCTTTTTCATTTAATACCAGATTTTTGGTGTATTTTATTCCAAGCACGATATTTGTTTGACCTGCATTAAAATGGATCTTAGAAGTTAAGTGTAATTCAGTAACTCATGCCATTTAAACTACGAAGTGGAAAAGTTGTTATATTTTTTATGATATATATATATTTTTTTTAAAAAGGCATAAAATTTAACGGATATATATAAACAATTTAAATTAGGTTATTTATTTTTTTTTTATTATTATTATTTTTTAATAACAAATATTTCAAATGTACCGAATACTTTTAGCTTAAAAATACTTAACAGCTTATCTAGAATTTATAATTTTATTTTGAAGAATTACTTTTCCAAACTCTGAAGATAAACTCCTATACTATTACTGGGTTTATAACGTGCGATTGTAGATAAACAAAGAATTGCTTTCTGAGTAACAACTAAGTAAAAGATAATCAAAGTCGAACTATGCCAAAACATTTTCATATTTACCCCCACATAGTTGTGAGAAAACACACTAAGTTGTGGGAAAAAAAAAAAAAAAAGTTATTCTATTTCGCAATATTTAAACGAACTTCTTAAAATTTAGAAAAATTATTCTTCTTTATTAGTGTTGCCACATTCAGAAACTTTTTTATTCAGTATCTAATAGTAAATTTTAATTGCTTGTGCAAAAGATAATAACCGACTATTAAAAGCTACTGTAAGAAAAATTTTAAAAATACCAAGAATAAAATAATTTCTATATATATATATATATATATATATATATATATATATATATATATATATATATATATATATATTAAATAAGATTGAAAATTCTTTTTTGTTTTTAGATATAAAATGTACTTAAAAAAAAAAATGACTTCTTATCGGTCCCGTTCTGATAAAAGAACACATTAGCAAATAAACCTAATTGCACCGTTAATTTTCATTAACGCTGCGTGTGTGTGCGACACAATATTAATAACTTACTCAAATGTTGCATCGTTAATTATAGAAACTGATGAGTTAATTAATTAAACACTGCCATTAGTTGGAAAAAGTCCCCTTTTCTGCCTTGATCCCATTATTTACGACAAGGGTGGTGAACAACTTTCCTCTAATCCTTTTAACAGCCGTTATATATGACCCTGATGCTAAATATATGTCATACGCCGTTAAATTCGATAAAAATCATCTGTTACTAAAAAACAGAAATAAATAAAAATGGCATTTAACAAATGAAAATGCAACTACGTGAAACAGTTATTTTAATTTTTTTTTTTAATGATATGCCTTAAACCAGTAAGATTAAATGAAAAGATCCTAATTAATGGAAGAAAGAAACTAATTAATTTGCGTTTAAGGAATTTCCAATTGAAGGTAAGGAGAATTGTCATACGAATTTTAAAATACATCTCATTTTCACTTTATAATTGAACAAAATATGAAATAATAAATTAATACTTTAGTTTTTCCTTCTTTACTTCTGCATTGAAGAGGTTCTTTTTAGGCTAAATTAGATAAAATTTTCTGTCTAAAAACAAATATTTAACCCTTTGCTGGTCCAAAATGCTGGTGTTTGCAAATTTAGGACATTTTAATTCAATATCCACCGCTAAATTTTAGCTGTAGCAGTTACCTAATCACTTCGAGGGTTATTCATCCGCTACGTTTATCAAAAATCATTTCTCAAAATTATTGGTGATAGTTGAATAAAAGTGTCCCAAGATTTGGCAATACTTCTTTTTGTGAAATATTTTTTGTTTCAGACTTTTTCGTATAAGGAAGTAAGGAACATATTTATGGCACTTTTTTCAAAATACGTGTTTCAACACTTTTTTTTTTCCTTCAGATTTTGGAGATGGTGTAATTTTATTAAAAAAGGAAATGCATCTTTAAAATGAAAATTTTAAATATTGAGCAATTAATAATAATAAATAAATTGCTATTTTATACGCATCTATAAATTAGCAGCATGCCAAATCTTGATGTAGTTAATTAATCTTGTTCTATTCTTATTGTAAAAATTCGAATTAAAATAGACATAAAAAATATAATACAGTATGGGAATGTACTAGGTGATAATAATTAAAGTTATAATTTGTTTAAACCTATGTAGATCCCCTTCTATAGACGTATATTGTTGAAATTTAGTATATCCGTTGTGTAAATCATGGGGGAAAGAAGTATGCAATAAAACTTATTAGTTCAAAATTCGACAAGTAGATGGCGCTATTCATACAATAAAGAAAAACACTATGTAAATTTGGAATGTTTTAAAAATCTAATTATCAATGTCGTAAAATCACTCTTTATCATGCCCATGGAGGAGAAAAATTGATCCTTATGCTGAATTTAATTAAAAAAAAAAAAAGATATTAGGACATTTATGTTTGTTTTAAATAAATAAGTATGTTTTTAATAACAAGTTAATGATTTTTATTGGAATTAAGTGGTTTGCCAATCAGTAGACATGTAAAGTAGTATTAGTACTAGTAAATGACCAAATTGATTAACTACTCAAATTCTGCTTATTTCTGAACTTGTGAAGTTTTCTAGTTTTCGAATTCAATAGTGTGCATGTGTGTAAACGTGTAGCTGGAGCTACAAACGTTTAAGAAAGAAAGATGTGGAGCCATTTTTGAACATTATCACTTTAAAAGGAATAATTTTGCTGCAGGGAAGAATGAATGTATGAGTAGGTTTAACATTGCACTAGTGCTACACAACAGACAATTAGTAACTATTATTCACGCCTACGAGGCTGAAGAAAAGATTTTTCTTAGTAAGCCCATTAGCAATAATTGTTAGTGCACATTAAAAAAATTTACGCATATTCATTGAAGTTTAATTTAAATGTATATATGATTCTGTATATGAAATGTATATATGAGTATATTTACCAATATCTGTTAATTTCAGCAATTTTTAAAAAGAAAATTTGAAACGGACAATTGCTGATATGTTTATCGCCGTATTCTGGATGTAAATGTAAATGGATAATTACTGGAACATTTCATTTAGGCTGCTACCACGAACAGATCGAAACATTTCGATCGTCGAATAGTGACGTAGAATTGTGTTTTCAGAAATTATAAATTCAAAGATATAGCAACAACAGTTACACCCGCTACATTGGAAATGTTTGATACATTCACTATCGAAACTTTTTTCCAGAGTACCAACTGATTTAAACCTTAAATTTATTTAAAAATATTACGTCAGCATGATGTCACATTTGACCCGCGAAAGATTTCGATATGTTCGTGGTAGCACCCTTCGAAACTATTATTGTACATAACGTAAATTGCAGAAAAAAGAACAAAGAAATTGTTCTTGAATATTAAACTTTAAATATTGATTAATGCTTAAAATTTCTAAAAATGTTGTGAATGATTATATTAAAGGCAACCAGATTTTTTTAAATTGAAGACAAATATGGCGTCGTCCTCAATTTTCGTTTACAAAATAAATAAATCACCTCAAATTGAAAATTTTTAATGATTTTTATGTAGCATGTACCTGAAAGAACTTATTTCAGCTTATTTATTATACATATAATTAGTTATTTTGATAAAATATTAATAACTTTATAACCGGCTTCCCCAAATTCGTTTGAAGTTTTCGGAAGAAATGAAGGTAGTTTTCGAGAACGTCTGGCCACCCTGATTACATTAGAAAATAAGATAAACCTTTCAGACATTTCTACGAAATAGTCACTTACAGGGCTGTTTAGGCAATTCAATTATAAAACGCATTCTTCTACGTTTTAAATAAACATATTTTGAATGATAATTTGGTGCTAGCAACAAATAAAATGTAAAATTACTAAATAAAATCTATTATAACATATTTATTTATCTTTATCTAAATTTATTAGTATTTTTGTTTTACGTTTATTAAATCAAAAATTTTAATTGAATAGCTAACTAAAACCCCATTATACATTTAAAATTAATAAACCATAGTCAAATTTAGTCTAAATAAAAAATAAGTATTACAAATTTATGTACTTGACTGAACAGTTTTCATTTGAAGCAGTAGAATTTCACCTTTTGGGGATATCTGTGGCTGAATTGTCCTGAGTCATACTTATAACACAATCGTTGCCAAAATACGGACTACTAATTAACGAAATAGCACTCATGTAATATGTGAAGAAAAACACTTTTAATGGAAACACCGGTGATGCTTATGTAAACCGTTCTTCTTGACTTAAGGTGCTATTACTTTTTCTGTTCTAAATACTCGTATTTTAAAATCTAATTACCTACTTACAGTTAAAAATTAGTTTCTTTTATAACCATCAAAGTTCAGTGCAGGAAAAAAATCAAACACTTTATGTTCTCAGTCATAAAAATACTTAGCCCTAAAAAAACCCGAAATAAACTGAGTACTGAAATATATTTAGCATTACCACCATCATAAGAGGAACATGAAATTTCTCAAGCGTTTATAAAATTCTTACGCTTGTAAACATACATCTTTAAAAGTTCTTCATATTCAACACTTGCACCTTTTTATCCAGAAAATCTTATCCCAGAAAATCACTTTTCAAATTAATTAACGACCAGATAAAGCAGTCAGGAGAGAGAGAAGATCGCAAGAAAAACAACTTGGAATAACTTGAAAGCGACGAAGAATATAAGGGCAACTTAAAATATCGACTCTTTTCCGAAAAGAAGACCTAATTAGGCAAATGGGCCGTAGAAGATGGGAGGCGTTTTCTCTCTAGTTTAGAAGGAGTTCTGCCTTTCTAAATCCTTTTCTCTATGGCTTGGAAGAAATTACCTAAATAAATAGTAAACCTTAAGCTTTAAAGTAATTAACATTAAGGCGCGATTTTATTTAGATTTAGCTACACAATAAGGAATTATTTTGGGCTTGATGAAGGGGAAATATTTATAATATGTTTCAGATAAAAGTATTAATGATAAATATGTTTTGGAAATTTCTTAATCAGTTTTAATAATTTTGATGGAATTTCCATAAAGCAATTAAAATCTTTGCAAGATTTTAATTCGTAAGATTTAGCTGTATGATGAAATATCATTTCATACATAATTACTTAAAATAATTATTATTTCCAACATAATAAAGTTTTAATGAAAAGTATGTTTCTTAAAATTTTGAATGTTTATAAATTTTAATTATATATTTTGCTGATATTTTGGATTTAATTAAGAAAGTTTGGAACTATATTTCATTCTTTTACTATGCTACTTGCTAAGCAAGTTTTAAAAGCTTAAAATATATTTTACACAGAGTTAAGAACAGTGTACTTGGTTTTAAACAATTATTATATAAATTTATCTAAGAAAGAAAAATTAAGTTTTAAGATATTCGCGAAAATCCATTTCTTTCAATTTATAATAATTTATAAATAAATATATAAATAAATAGATAAAACAGTCACGCAATGTAAAAAGAAATGATTAACCTTTTAAAAAATATTTAATTTGCATGCGTAGCTTAGTTGGTTGGTTGAGCTTTACGTCGCATTAGTGCTGCGCAATGGGTAATTGGTGACGCTCTGGGTCTCACCATCACAATTTTGATCCTCCACGGAAGGGATGTCCCTATCGCTTTGGTGAACCCCAGAGGTATAATTTTGATGGGAACATGGAGAACATTGCGGCCACGACATATTTTATGTGTACCAGCTACCTTTAGTGTACAAAGCGGTCTTTGGCCGGCTCGAGTACCGAACCCGCAATCTCCCAATTACGAGACCGGCGCTCTACCGACTGGGCTACCGTGGCCTAATTGCATGTGTAGCAAATAATAAGAGAAGTACAACCGGCTAAATTTAGGCTGACTTTAAACGGACTCTAAAAGATGGTTTAAAAATAGTAAAATTTACTTTCTTAAGCTTAATATAATTTATATCGTTTAATATAATTTTTTAATATTTTGATTATTGTATGTTTGATTTATTAATTTATTCATATTTTTGTTGTTATTCAATCAAACGACAAAGATGGTTATATTCAAGTGATTTCGGAATAGATCTAAATTAATTATCAATAATAAGGAACATATATAAAAGGAACGTAACAAATAAAATTTTACATATTTTTAAGGTCTAAATATCTTTTTAGACCTCTATGTACCAGTATTACACTAAAGTACCACTCAAAAAGTATTTATTAATTGCTATGATGAAGTGATATGCATAATTTTTATTGCATATATCTTAAAAAAAAAAAAAAAAAAAAAAAAAAAAACTCTTAAGTAACTAAAAGTATATGTTTCAAATACATATTTTATCTGTTTCATAGTGCAGTACATAAAGGATAAAGCTTAAAATATAATGATTTGGTGGGTGCGGATTTCTTCAATATACGACTTCCTAAACTAAATAAACCTACATTAATAATTATAATTTACAGTATTATGTGCATAATAGTCAATTAGTATGAAGAACAAATTTTATCTAAAAATTTCTATTATTACTCAGCAATAAGTAAAAAATTATAATATCCCTACATTTATCATAACCTAACAGTGAAATAATGTTGTAAATAATTCTAAGATTTAAAAAAAAAAAAAAAAAACTTTTTATATACCATGTTTTTAAATTTTCAGATGAATCATTAATAAAATACGCGAGGATAAAAAATAATATTTAAGCACGCGGATTCAGTTCAGTGAAATAATAATAATAGTGGGGAAAAAAACAGTTGGTTTTAAAAATGAAATATTACTCTTTTTAGAACAACGGATATTAGCATCGTGAACTACATTAGCACTTATCAATGTGTATAAAATTTTTAAAGTGCTAATGACGTCAATTTTTGTGAGATGCATAATTTAATTTTTTATATTTTTTAACGTTCACGTTGAATTAAATGTATTTATTTTTGTGCCGAAAGAAAATGAACTCGGGTTTTTTTTTTTTTTTTTTTTTTTTGGCAACAATTAAATTATAGCTAATATATTAATGGATATTTTATTGCTATTAACAGCTTATTATTTTCATATTTTAATTAATTAAAAGAAAACTATACAAAATCCGAAAAATCTGACTTCGAAGTATTGTGTTGTCACCGGGTTCTGAGCTACTCTGAAAGTTTCAAATGTCTAGCTAATAGGGAAGTTAGTTAAAAATATATTGCAAGATTTATACCGGACAAACAAACAAGAATCGAAGTTAATAAAAACATGGTAAAATCAGTATGTTACACAATACAAGGACAAAACAATACAAGGACAATGGAAATCTAATTATTATCTTTTATGGAACTTGAAGTTAATAACAGCAGATCTGAAATGTTTAAAACGAATCTCTTACAGATTTTTTGTAACTGAAATGTATTAAAAAGAATATCCGATGCGTAAACATTTAAAATCATGCAATATCATATAATCTTTAATCCTATAAATCAAAAATGCGCAAAGGAAGAAAGAATAAATAAATATTGCCTTCTCTCCACCTACTATCCATCATTTTCTTCCAAGACTGTCATCTAAAATTATTCCATCATCTATTTCTGTGTCGACATTTATATGGATCAATATCTTAAGATCATAAAATTCTCTTCCAAAAGTTATTGTTTTTATTACTTTATAAATGTTCACGTCAAAAAAAATTTATAGCCAAAAAGAAAAATGTTTAGAGCGTTACGCATTTTTTTGTTTAAGAACATTGATATTTCAATCGATAAAAATGAAAGCTTTAAAAAAGTAAAAGCAGAAAGGAAACAATAAGACGGTACGAATTTTTGAAAATTAAAAATTTGAGAGAATTTAATAAATGTTAATGAGAATTAATAAAAATGTTAAGGTGTCATTACAAAAGTTAACTTATATAAATATAATACTTGTATATATATATAAGAGTGATTATAAAAAAACTATTCCAATATATGAGCGTAGCGATATCATACCGTTAACAGAAACTGAATAAATGTTTGGTGCAACGTTTTTTGAGGTATACGCTCAAGAATGATATGAAAACAACAGTTAAACCATAACAGTTACAGTTACAGTGAAGAAAGTTCAAAAATTTCAAATTGCAACAAATGCCTTTTATTATTGGAATGTGATCTCCATGGCAAAAATCCATAAATACCGTTGGAACGGTATCTGTAGCACGAAAATCGCCAGCGCAAGGCAGACTAAGAAGAATAAAGAAAATAACTGTGATGTGCCTACCAGAGCACGGCTGTCATTTTTAATGACGTCATATTTCAAATAAGTCTTCGGCTCTGACAAAAGTCTACTGATTCTGCTTTGAAACGAAAAGAAGGAACCAAGGTAAGCGGCTACTAAATAAAGGTTTTAATTCTGTGATTAGTCATAACACACCGTCATGACTGACGTCCTCGCAGTAGGTGAAAAATGAGACATTGTGAAATGCGTGATGTGTGTCTTCCTTCCTCCTTCTGTGAACAATATGCCGCTTACAGGAGAACAACGTGGGGGGATTGTAAAGATTTATTTCCTGAATGGCCAAAGTGCTGCATTGACATTGCGTATTTGAGTGTGTATCGCAAACACCATATGGGCAACGCCGAGGCCCATGTACTGTAAAAGCTGTACGAGACTCGATGCGTAAATTTCAAGAGATTGGTTGCACATGCGATCGATCTCGGCCTGAACGACCTTCCACTCCTGTTGAGACTGTTGCAGAAGTCCATCAGACAATAAGCGAAGTTCCCCGTGCAAGTGAAGACCACCTCTAGGGGTGAGTCCCAGACTTTCGCCAGTTGCCCATTGCACAGTGCTAGTGCGACATAAAACCCAATTAACCAACCAAACCAACCAATCAACCCTATGCAAGTGTACGCGATGTTTCACACGTTGTGTAACTGCCTACGATCCACAACATCCTGCGCTTTGTTCTCCAAATGTTTCCGTATCGGCTCCGTTCCAACGTGTCCAAAAGTTGCAACCGGGTGATAACCAACTACGGTTAGATTTTGTGAACGAATTTCTTATCCGTTATGACGAGGATAACACTTGGCGTTTACGCATTCTGTGGACGGGCGAGGCTAACTTTTCGTTAACTAGAAACGTGAATTCGAAATTAAGCATACCTTGGTCCCTTCTTCTAGTTTCGAAACAGAATCAATAGACTTTAGTCAGAGCCGAAGACTCAGTGTGAAATCTGACGTCCTTAAAAATTAAAATCGTGCTCTGGTAGGCACATCACAGTTGTTTTCTCTTTTCTTCTCAGTCTGCCTTTCACAGGCGATTTCCGTACCGTTCCAACACTATTTACAGTTTTTTGTTATGGTGATCACATTCCAATTAAAAAGAAAAAAAAAAGTAGGTGTTGCCATTTGAAATTTTTGAAATTTCGTCACTGTAACCGTAACTGTTAGAGTTTAACTGATGTTTTTCTACATGATTCTTGAGCGCGTATACCGCAAAATACCTTGCATAAACTTTCATTCAGTTTCTGTGAACCGTATGATAGCTACGGTCTCATATATCGATATAGTTTTTTTTTTACAATCACCCTGTATATACAAAAGTACAATATGCAAAGTTCTCTTTTCAGTTTTTATTTTTTATTTACTTATTATTATTATTATTATTATTATTATTATTTTAATTGAATTGCAATACATATTTAAATAAACTCCACACTTAGACGTCTAAAAATGCTTTTTGTAATAGGTGCTGTTGCTTAATTACAAATTTGAATAAAATCCATATTTAGAAAAAGAAATCTGACTTAAGATTTTACAAAGCAAGTATAAATGCTTTTAGTGTCTATGATACATTTATAACAAAATTTAACGCGACATTTGTTTTTTAATTATCGCGGCATTACATATATGAATAAACTCTATGGGCAGATGCGCCCTCAGTAGCCGAGAGACTCTGTTCTCAAAGCCAGTAGACGGGAAATTACGGGTTCTATTACAGATCACGCTAGTCGACTTAGCTGTTCATCGTTTTTTGTGTTCTCTGAAACTTGCGTAAATGTGAGCTAGGTCCCATTCAAAAAACTCACGGACGATACATCTGCCAATTTACCCTAATGCCGTAACTCTAACACAAACACCATTGGTCCAAACCCTCATACCCCATCATCATACTTAGGCATGTGGAATCTGATCTATGATATTTGAGAGAGAATATGAAAGTTTTTAGCATAAGAGATAAAATTAGAGCAAGACTTAAAAAAAAAAAATAATAATAATTAGCTCTGCGTTGCCTATTTGAAAAGTGTCACATTTACACATGCCTTATATTATATAAGATTTAACAAAGAGAGTACAAAAATTGTGATACATATACATCAAAGTATAAACAGACTCAAACAATCTACGTTTTATAAGTTATTTTAGAGATTTGATTTTTGTAGAACCAAAAAAATTTTAGTGTAGCATTCGAAAATAATGGAATGAAAGTTTTCTGCCGGACATTTTAATTTTTAAACATTTCTACTTGATCCAGTCACTGTTTTGGAAAGCTGCAAAAGTTCGTGAACGATTTCAGAAATAATTTCATCCAAATGATTTTATTTACTATAATCCATGGGTGAGTGGATGGATTTTACGTCGCACTAGTGCTACGCTATAGGCAGTTGACGAAGGTTTGGAACACACTCCTAAGGGTTGTCCAGAGAAGTGTCATCACAAATTTGATCCTTTATGGTTGGAGTATTCCCCTGCTTCTATAACTTCCAGAAATCCATACACTGTAGGGCCGTAGTAGCCCAGTCGTTAGAGCGCCGGGCTCGTAGTTGGAAGGTTGCGGGTTCCGTACTCGAGCCGGCCAAAGACCGTCGTGTACGTAAAATCTGTCGTGACCGCAATGTCCTCTATGTTCCCATCAAAATTATATCTCTGGGGGTCACCGAAGCGGGAGAGCCATCCCTTCCGTTGAGGATCAAAATTGTGATGGCATGTCTCCGGACCACCTCTGGCGGTGAGTCCCAGACCATCACTAATTGCCCATTGCGTAGCACTAGTGCGATGTAAAACCCAACGAACCATGCGTTTATAACTGAAAAAGCAACTAAGAGATTAAATTTTGATAAGTCTATTGTTTCTCACCGTTGAGAAAACATGATACGGTCTCTCTACGATCACCTGCTTTTAAGAAAATGCGTACACAGGCTATCAAACGAACAAAAATAATTAAGAGCGGACAATACCTAATCTCGCCGGCAGCCTTCGCCCATGTTATTCTATGGGAAAATTTGTTTACATAATTACTCATTACCTAATGAATATATTTCAATTCTGTTTTCACATTTAGAAAATTCATAAGCGTTAAATTAGTACTTGTTTTCCAAAAATTGATTTTTTAAAATTTTAGTATTTCTTTTTGCGATTAGAAAATGAGAAAAATGCATTTTGTGAAAAATCGCATTTTTGAACTCAAAATTAAAATGTAAAAATTAAAAAAAATGAATTTTTCAAAGATGAGTACTCATTTAACGGTTATGAATTTTCTGACTGCGAAAACAGAATTAAAAAATATACATTGGGTAATGTGTAACTGTAGCAACAAATTTTCCCATAGAATAACATGGGCGAAGACTGCCGGCGAGATTAGGTATTGTCCCCTCTTAACTAAAAAACTTACATCTAACAGACGAACACACCATTAATTTTGTGTTTTCCTTATTCGCTATAGCTCAAAACATATAAAAACGTTAAAAAACCGGTGACAAAAAAATTCACAAATTTCTATGCTCCCTATACCTAGGGTAATACGTGGGAACTAAAATGAGGACTAAAATAAAAATATGTATTATGCAATTATTTGTCATATATTTGTTATAGACTAAGTACTTTCATTATTCGCCTGTTTAACACTTGTACACAAGAATTACAGAGCTTTTTCTATCTCTCTTTCTTTTAATAGTAAGTTTCATGTGCTTTGTTACACAAAGAAAAGAATTCGTCACACTTCTTTATAAATGAAGTTTCCGAAAAGGTATTAATGGCCAGCTAGAAATGAATAGCCCCTTTGTTCGCAGGATAAATGGAGGAAACGTCCAAAAAGAATTACAACTCGGGTAATTTAGAACCATTTATTTTGATTATACCAGACAATAATCGTACGTTAACTACAAACATTATTTTGAAAAATGAATTTGTTGGTTTTCAGACATAAAATAATTTTTCAAAACTCATTTTCCACTATTAGCATACACGTATTGTTTAAGAACTAATATATTTTATTGAAAGAAGTAGTTTTCGTTCAAGTAATATTTTTCGTAGTATAATATAAAGCTATTTATTTATCACAACTAGACATTTTTAAAGATATAACTATTCGTTTAAGTTACTTTTGAAATTTTACAATTACTAAAAATTGTATTTAAAATATCTTTAAATACTTATTAAAAACACATCAAGTACGGCAGTTGAGGGAACAATTCACGTAATTCTACTTCTTTTTTAAATCTTACTAAGTATTAGATATAGTAGCACTCACTAAAAGCAAATTTATATATTTTAATAATAAAAATTGGCTTCAAATGTTTTATCTAGAAATATAAAAAAAATTACTTAGTACAACTAGGTTTAACTATATATTTTAATAAGTCCTAAATTTTTGAGATTGTAAAAATATTATATTTAAAATTTTATATTTAAAAATAAAAAATATTGTATTATATTAAAAAGATGTTATATTTAAAAGGTATTAAATCAGTTATTGAAAACCTGTGTACTATTTTTTTTTTTTTAATGTGTCTGTTTCCAATATAACTAGATATCAAATATATTTAAAAATATTTTATTCATGTAGATTTATGAATATTTAATTAATTTAAAACATATTGAACTGAAAGTAGGAATTTAAGAGGATATTAGCAGAGTTCGTTTACATTGTAAAAATCAGTAAATATATTTATACACGAATACCAATAAATAAATTAAAGGAAAATAAAATATAATATATAAAATATATATAAAAGGGAATTTTTTTAAACTTTCAATCAATTAAATGCACTTTATTAAATTAGTATTTTAGTTTTCTTGCAAAATTAAAAATTTCTTTTTTCAAAATTTATACACTCGACAGAAAATTGTACATCGTGAAACATTTTTGTAAAACTATACCTAATATTTTATAAATTCAAATTAAAACGATGATGTTGATTATTCCAAAGTTCCAAAGTTATTTTTAAATATAAAAACACCGAGAACAACTTTTTTCAAAACTAAAATTTTAGATAATTTTATTTTTCCATAATGATAATGATGTAATTGAACTGATTAAAATTAAATTACATCTGAAATGATTTACAATTATTCTTAATCAATTCATAAATATTACTGTAGTTCAATTTAAATTAATTCTTAATCCTAAAATATAATAAGCAAAAAATATTTAAAATTTTCAGTCAAACAATTCTCCAGTGGTGGTAGCTAGGAACAATCTTTAATATAAATTTATTAAAAATATTTTTTTCTCTTATGAACCAAGACTCGATGAAATTTTTGCTGTTGAAGTATATTTTATTTGATATTATAGAACATAAAAAAAAAAAAAAAAAAAAAAAAAAAAAATGAAATAAAAAAAAAAAAGAAAAGAAAAATAAAGGAAGGATTGCATGTAACCACATAAAACTATATTAGCATAAAACATTTTTCTGATTTTAAATTTCTGATTTGAATGATTAAAAGCATAAACAGTTTCAGAGGAATTTTTTTCTCTATAATCGTTCTTAGAAGATATTTAATTTTCCTTTAAACATTTTAAACATTTTCTTTTTTCTTTTTCTTTTTCTTTTTTCTTTTCTTTTCTTTTTTCTTTTTCTTTTTCTTTTTTCTTTTCTTTTCTTTCTTTCTTTTTTCTTTTCTTTCTTTCCTTTTTTTTTTTTTTTTGATAAAGCAGCAAGGAAATAAAAAGAAAAAGAAATCAATAAATGATATAAAAATAAAATAAATTAAATAAAAAATTAAATATTTAAACTTAAAAACAACTACTTCCCGCATAATAAATAGTCTGATGAAGAAATTTAATTTTATGGTTTGTAAAGCAGTTTTACTGTTTAAATATTTATTGATAATCTGTTTTTTACTTTATAATAAAATAATTAAATAAACAAATGGAAAGAAAAATAGTTATACAAATAAAATTCTATTATACGAAATATATTGTTTTCTTAAAATGCAAAATAAACGAAAATAATTTTTTATAAATTATATTCATATTTCGGAACAAAATATTCATAAATTCTAATTTAATCGTTTGTTTGAGAGACATTTTATATTTAAAAATAAATATATTATTTTCATTGAAAACATTTAAAAGATAGTACTTAATTTAACATATTGTAAAAAATTCATTTAAAATTTATCGCATTAACTGAAGAGAAAAAAATATTTTTAGTGTATATGGACTGAATATAACTATTCCATTACAGCTACAATGGAAAAAGCAAAAAAAAAAAAAAAGCAGTGATACATTAATGTTAGAAAAATATATAATTTCTTTAATAACATCTGTATACTTCAAAATACTCGAATCAAATTTAAAATATTTTAAAATTTATTATTAATGAAAGGCTTTTTAAAATAGAACTTTACTGAATGTCTTCTGCAAGCTCAAAACAAAACACGTCAGAATGCAAATTTTAAATATTAATGAAATCGCATAAAGAATGTAATGATTTCCAACATAAGTACATAAAATAGACCATTTTAAGTATTTGAATAAATAGAAGGAAATGGATTAATTTTTTAAAAGTACATTAAGTATATTTTAGCTCGTTTTTATTAAAGGTGTATTCTAGTCTAGAGGCATGCATTTTTGTCAATATGTCAAGCTCGATAAAATAAATTAATTAATTAATAAAAATAAAAAAGTAAAAATTACTATTTATTTTTTACAAGGTGTTTGTTATTTTAAAAATATACAAAAAAAAAAAAGTATTAAAAAGAGTTATAACCTAGTAAAGTGGATGGTTAAAAAAAGGGTGTTATCTGGTTGACACGATCGCACTTCTGGTCATATAACAGAAAAAAAAAATTCTTTTTTATCGTATTTATTATCGTTTTTGCCCCTACCTAAGAAAAAAATAATTCTAAAGTGGGGACAGCCTGAAAAAAAAACGAATTTTTCGACTTAATTCTCTTATTTTTTTTTATTTTTTTTTAAATGGTAAATAATAATAGTAATAATAATAATAATAATAATAATAATAATTTTGATACGAAAGTTGTGGAGGCGATAGAAGGTTATATATTGAAGTTTAAAAAAATGAAGTACATTCTGGTTAAATAGAATCTGAGATATCATATAAACCATGTTAATAAAAATAATTTTTAGAAAAACACGTTAAAAATTTTGAGCAAAAGTGTCAGGCAGCCGCAACAGTTTAAGTCATGGAATGGTACGTTATACGGATATTTTGTTAATCAGTGATTTAAAACATATTTTGTCAATCCACTTTACACACATACACACACGCAAAAAAAAAATAAATAAATAAAAAATAGACAAGAATATCCCCCTTAATTTTTTATTTACATTGTGAATGTTAATTTTCACTGACAAAAAACTTAGTAAAATCCAAAATATAAAACAAATTTTGATAATTTTCTGGATGAAATACTTCATTTTGTTTGAAATATAAAACATTCTTACAACTATTTATACATATTTGTTAAAATTAATTCCACCTATTCGAATTAGAAAAGTACAGGCTATTTTTATTTTAATTATTATTTTTATTCAGGATACAGTGTACTTGTCGAAATCCGAAAGCCAACTTAATATTAATTTAGAACCATATAGTGGTAAATATTTAAAAAAGAATGTAATTTTTATTATAATAAATATAATTTTAAGTGTTTTAATATTATTGAATTGTAATAAAGCTTTTGAAGCTGTATACAAAAGAGTATAATTGGAAAACCTACGTTTTTATTTTGATTTATTGACGAACATCGACATTTAAATTCGTTAATAAATTACACAGTTCGTACTTTTAAATAAAACAGCATGCAAACATTAAATATTTTTCAACTATATTTTAAAAGTATAACGCTGCTTAGAATATTCAAAAGTATAATTGTTTATTGGATTATTATTTTTGATTTAAAAATATTATATAAATATATTCAACACTTGTAATACCATCCCGCTACTCAATATACTTATTATTATTATTATTATTATTATTTTCATTTCTTTAATTATATTAAGTAAAAACGTAATGCCATGTAATAAAAACATTTTTTGGTATAAAAATATATTTATTAAATAGATAATATATTTACTATACTTTAGAAAATATATTAAATGTAAAAGTAGTAATTTTTATTGTGAATGCAGAAGATCGCTAGACCACGATTCTTTTTCACTGTAAAACTCCTTTCCTTACAAGGATAATTATTTAGCAGTAAAGAGTGGAAAAAATACTTTTCTGGGGTGATTTTGCTTTCAGTGTTTCTGAATGCTAAATTGTAAATTATTATTATTATTGTTGTTAGTAGTAGTAGTAGTTTTACTAATGTTATTTTTTTTTTTTTTTTTTTTTTTTTTTATGAAACATCAATAAGATTCAAAAAATGTCTCAACTTAATATCAGAAACAAAAATTATACAATTCCATTGATTTGAAAAAAAAAAAAAAAAAAAAAAGGAAATATAAAAGAAAATATTTCAGGAAATCACTCGAAAAAATATTTTACTTTTCAGTCGCATGAATTAATTCATGTAAAAATTTATTTATTTTCTAAAAATATCGTATTAATACACATACATAAATATTAATAGTTTTGAGGCCTTTGAAGTAAATGTTATGAAAAATATTGTTTTCTTTTTCTTATGTCAGAATAATAACGTATACATTTTAAATTCTTTATTACACTTAGATAGCAATTCATACATTTTTGGATTTAAAATTAAGTGTACTGTATTCGTGAAAACCAGTTAAAAGACTGTACTTAATTTAATATATGGTTAAAATTTAATTCAAAATTTAACGTATTAACTGACTGTATGAAAATATTCTTAGAGTATATAAACTGTATGTAACTTTTCCATTACAGCTGCAAGGAAAAGTAAAACAGTGATATATTAAAGCGAGAAAAATATATATATATAATGTTTTAAATAATAACACACGTTGTACTTAAAAGTGCTTAATGAAATTTCTAATAATTTAAAATATTTTCTAATATATATACAAATTAGAGCATCCCTTAAATGAAGAATTATTTATTTATTTATTTTATATATATATTTATTATTATTTTTTTTTTTTTTGTATTATTTTATTAGTAGTATTGCTAGTAATAGTATAATTATTATTTTGAAATCAGATAAGCATTCTCTGGCATGATGCTAACACGTGCCGAATTGACGGAAAAATTATATATATATATATATATATATATATATATATAATATATATGTGTGTGTGTGTGTACATAATAAATGTTTCTTCTCAATCATGCAATAATAAGTTCGAAATATAAAAAAAAATTAGATATTTTTATCTAAAATTTAACTCATTCTGTTTAAAATATAAAAACATCCCTAGAACTATTTATTAATATTGGTTAGAAATCAATTGTTAGAAATAATTTATTAAATATTAATTTCTATAAATAATTCCAGCTATTTGAATAATAAAATGATACTTTCGGCAACTGTGTATTTGACGAAATTTGAAAAGCAATTTAATATAATGCACAGTGATATAGAAATGGATTTTTAACAAATAAAGTAGTTTCATTGTGATTGATAGGTTATCAACTCTTTCCAGTGTTAGTAAATTACTATTGTAACTTGTAATATAATATATAATCTGTTACTTTAATGTTTTTGAAACTATACACAAAAGAAGATGATGAGAAATTATTTATGTTTATTTAGATTTATTGATGCACATGTTACATTTGTTAAACAATTACATAACATATCTTTTTTAATTAAAATAGCACGCAGGCATTAAATATTTGGCAACTATATTTAAAAGAAGTAGCCCTGTTTCGAATATTCAAAGTTGTAATTGTTTAAAGTATTAAAAATTTTATATAAAAATATTTTGTAAATATATTCAATACTTTAATAACCTTTTGCTATTTAATATATTTTCTTCGTTTTTTAATTTCATGAATTTAAAATATAGTAGAAATTAAAATATAGTTGAAATATATAACATGTAATTAAAACGTATTTTTGTATAAAACTACATTTATTAAACAAATAACACATTTAAATAATATCTCTAAAAAAGAGTTAATTAAACACGTGTAATTTGTTATTTTTATTAAAAACACTTTAAAAACACGTAAAATTAATTTTTATTCAAGAAATAAAAAAAATATTACCCTAAGCTTGTTGCTTTGAAATTCCAAAGCACCATCAGCATTAACTGTAATGAAAATCACTGATGATGCTTTGGAATATCAATGCGAAAAGCTTAGGATAATATTTTGAAATTTTTTTAAATAAAAATTAATTTAACTTGTTTTTAATAAAAATAACACATTTATTTCATTTATTATATATATATATATATATATATATATGCGTCATTTCTCTTTTGCGTAAGTACTTTAACATGTTTTTACTACTCAGTGTATTTTAAATAAATGATAATCGTGACTATAACTTTATACATAATACATCTCATTTTAAATTTCATTGTTGGTATTTTCATCTTTCTTTCATTTGCTGAGTATTGTAAAGGAATTAAATTATTCATTATATATATACATATATATATATACAGGGTGGACAAAAAGTCACAAGTTTTTTTAAAATTAAATAAAAAAGCAACCATGATAGATAGAAAAACCAAATGAAAGGTATTTTATTGCGAAATGATGGGCATTAATGTATCAAGTTTTCAAAATGTCGTCCGTCAATTGCAACAAGGTGTTGGATGCGCATGTAAAAATTCTCAATTGCAGCATGAATTTGTGTCTCTGGAATGGCTTGAATTTCCTCACGTATTCTATCCTTAAGCATCTCCAAATCTTGTATTGGATTCGCATAGACTTTATCTTTGACGGCACCCCACAGAAAAAAGTCGCAGACGTTTATGACTGGAGAATACGGAGGCCAATACATACCTCCTCCAGTTTTCTCGGGAGCACCTAGACCGATAATTCGGTTTTGGAAGACATCAGAAATTCTCTTCAAATTCTCTTCAGTTGAGTGGGGGCGTGCTCCATCTTGCTGGAACCAATAATTGGTGATCATGCCTAAAAAACTTGTGACTTTTTGTCCACCCTGTATATATATATATATATATATATATATACGCAATAACTTTTGGCACGAAAGCGGATCACTAGAGCACGTTCATTTTCACTGTAAAACTTCTTTCCTTGCAAGGATAATCAATAAGCAGTAAAGAGCAGAAAAAAATATTTTTCTTTGTGACTTCGCTTTCAATGGTTTTGAATGCACCATTATAAATTACTATTATTACATATGTAACATGTAATAAAAACGTATCTTTGTATATATATTTATTAAACATATAACATATATTTTAAAAGAGCAGTAATTTTCAATACGCATGCAGAAGATATTCAGAGTATGTTCATTTTAACTGTAAAATTCCTTTCCTTGAAAAATAATCACTCAGCGGTAAGAGTAGAAAAAGTATTTTTTTTAATGACTTCGCTTTCAATGATTTTAAATGAATTGGTATTATTATTATTACCTGTAGTAGTAAATAGTGATAGTAGTAGAAGTAGAATTTTTGTTGTTGTTATTATTTTATGAAAAAAATATTATACATATGTATATATATATATATATATACATATATATGTATATATATATATATGTGTGTGTGTGTGTGTGTGATAGATAACGTAATAAAATTTAATCTTTAAATTTAGCAATTAATAGAACTAAAACAATAACAACACACAAAAATATAGAACTGAATTTAACTTAGAGGAAAGACTGACACAAAATGTTGCGATTTAGATTAAGAACCAATAAGGTACAATAATAACTTAAAATACTTACGCCGACATGAATGATAATAAAAAAAGGACCATTAAACTAATGACAGAGAAAACAAATAATTAACCACTGAAATAATTGGATAAAAATGCTTAAAATTAGAAGTATATACATCAGGGGGCGAGTACTTCATAAAGCTGTGAACGCTGCATCGATTTCGTAAAACAATTTAGCTATATATATATATATATATATATATATATTGTAGATTAAAAAAAATGTCTTATCAGAAACAAAAATTATACGATTCCATCTTTTTTTTTTTTTTTTTTTTAAGTAAGAAAGAAAGAAAATATATAAGAAAATCACTTGAAAAAATATTTTATTTTTTTGTCTCATAATTTAACGCGTGTAAAAACTTAATTTTTCTAAAAATATCAGATTAATATACATGTATAATTATTAATATTTTTCAAGTATTTGAAGTAAATGTCAAGAAAAATATTTTTTTAAATGTTAGAATAATGACGTATACATTTTATATTCTTCATTTCGCTTAGATAGTAATTTATAGGCACAAAACACCAAAACATCTTTTACGATATATATTTATATATGTAAATACAAACACATAAAATAACTAAATATTTAGGATAGTCGAAGTTAATTAATATGTATATATATACGTGTGTGTGTGTGTTTGTATGTGTTTATTATATTATAAAGTTATTGCATAGTTATTATAATTATAATATTATATAGATAGATAGATGTGTTTAATAAATGTTTATTTTTAGATAAAATATTTATAATAATAATTATTACTATAATATTAATTATTATTATTATTATTATTACATAAGGAAAAATACAATTTGTATATTTATCACATATTAAATTGTTTTATTGGTAACGTTATATATCGAATTAAATAAGTAAATCTACCATCATTTCTTGAAAATTTTTCAAAAATCTAATTTAGATAAATAATTTTACACAAATAAATTAATCAACTCTTACCTAATAAAGAGAATACTTCCCGTCTTTGAAGATAAAAATTGAAGAATCCATTGGAATAATGCAGCACACTGCAGAAAAACAACAGAGAAAACACAGTCTGTGTTCTTTCCATTTTGAAAAATGATCTTGTAAATTAAGTTGGACTTCGCGCACAGATATTTTCTAATAACTAAACACCAAAATATATCACTGTTTATTTGTATCCATGAAAAGTTGTTTTATAAATATTGTTTTATGATTAAAATATGTTCTGATGTTCTTTTACACACTCATCATTAAAAAATTCGATAACTAAATCACTTTTTTGCCATAGATTTAAATAATTGTAGTATTCCCTTTATAACAAAACAATCTATCACTACTGCCAAAATCGTATGAAAACATGTAAAAAGTGTTATCAAAGATGCATATATTTTTCTTCACACGAAAATGCTACAATTAAAAAAATTCTGCATAAGTATTGAAAATCCAAATTATGCTGATTACTGTTTAATATCGACTCTTCAATAAATCCATTAAATACGTTTGCTATTTTAAAACAAAAACTTTTAGTATTTAAAGTATGTACAATATTTTGTCACTGTAACAGGAAACTTAATTTATATATCTTGGAAATAAATATAGTATATATTTTTATTGTGATATATTGCAATATCCATTACACATATTCTGATTCTTTTCTCGGCATGACTTATCCATCATTTTTTAATACATCCTGAAAAATAAATTATCATCCATATTTATCGTATGCATTTTAATAAACAAAAGATTTATTTAAATTCTGATAAATATGTCAATTCTCTAAATTATACTTGTCATTTATATCGTATCAATTGGCCTTCTCCTTTCACAATCTGCTTGCAGTTCCATTTAATGCTTACATTCCCTTCCTTAGTCGGAGCTGTTTTGGAACGAAATGATGAAACAGTAAAACACTGGAAAGGTGTGCGTGGGTTGACGTGTGACGTAATACTTATCCGGAGAAATTTGGCACAGTGATTGGCTGCTATTTGAGCACGTATTTTAAAGCGGCTGAGTTGGAAACAGGGAGAAAACAAGGTGCATAGAGAAAACACACGTGGATGCAATGATGGATCAATTTTGTTTTTCTGTATTTTCTGTAAAATATTTTTGTTTGTTTGTTTGTTTGTTTGTTTATAGATAAATATAGAGTTTTAAATTGTTTAATAATTGATGTAGTACAAAATAATGGGATATTTAAAATACGTTGATTAAAAAGTTTGTTTGAAGGAAAGTGAGAAAGAGAGAGAGAAAAGAAAATAGCGAAAACTTAAAAACTGCAATCCCGATAAACTAGAACTTTTCTCTTATATCTAGTGATCCACAAAGTTAAAATATCTTTTAAAAATAGTTTTCTGAATAAAAAAGAAACTTTTTTAAAAGTTGATTGTTACTAATTTTTTACTAATTTTTTACTAATTTCGTGAGATATAGCGTCAATGAAATTTGTGATGCGCACAGACAGACATTTTTTAAAAACAGTCAAATTTTGTTCAGGACATCTTAATACGTACAAATCTGTCGAAAGTTAAATTCAAAACTTTTCACTTATATACATAGAAGAAAATAAAAATCAATTTGTGGAAAACGAGGCATAATTTATGTCATGAATTTTCTGAATGTTTAAAGAAATTTAAAATATGCATTATGTAATGAAAAATAATAGGAATTATTTTTTCCATAGATTAACATACAGTTTGGATGACCTAGAAACTCACTGATAGAGTACTTTAAGTACTTAACTTAATAACACATTTATCAGAAATATGTGCATAGTGTGCCTTACACTTAGTTGGGGGATTTTAAATGCAACACGACTTTTAACAGTTTTGAGAACCACTGATCAATACTCGCATTATTTAAGTGTAACTGAATACTGCCTTCAATATTTATTTTTTATTTATTTATTTATTTTTAGAACCTAGTAAACATCTGAAATTTTTACACTGAGAAAAATAATAACTGACATCTAGAATCTAAATTGTGACTCTAGAAAAAATAGTTGCATGTCATCCTTATAAATTCTAGTCCCCATTTAAAGCGAGTTCTAAAAACCCCGATTAGAATTCTAGAGTGTTTGCCTATATTATCGAGGGCAAAGTTATTTAAAAATCTCTTCAAATAAATGAGAATACAAGAGGAGGGTTTCAGCAACTATAATCTGGGTTTATTATCCAATTCTAGAAAATCAAGCGAAAATTTCTAGCAACACAAAATGTTCTGAATATTCAGAATATTGGTTCACCATCTAGAAATGTGTATACTCGAAATTCTCGATCATTCCGTCTATTCAGTTTATTGGCGTGCCTTATGCGCATAGCTCGGAAATCTGCATTTCTAGTTTAAGGATTTAGAAAATGACCATTTATTCATTCTAGATGAATGCGGTATATTTTTTCCCTCAGTGAGTAATACATAAAAGTTTTTTTTTTTTTTTTTTTTTTTTTTTTTTTGTTAGGTTTAGGAATCTAAAATATTGGCGTGTTCTTGACACTCAATGTTTTATTCAGTTTCACTCCCTCTTTAGTTTAACTATTTTTCCTTTTTTTTTATTAAAACCGATGGTTATTAAAAATCTAAGTAATTTATCTTCTATTTACTTTTATAATTTTAAGTTAATAAATATTTAAAAACTCATAGTTTATTTAAAGTTTATTTTAGCATAAAATATTAATACGTTAGCCGAAGCTATCCTTATGCAAATGACATAAGCCTACGTCATCTGCCTGAATTGAATAAGTAGCGTAGCAGAAAAGCAATCGTGTGGCTTTTTCCGTGTTG
The DNA here is from genome assembly GCA_963930645.1 of Salticus scenicus. Classification (NCBI taxonomy): domain Eukaryota; kingdom Metazoa; phylum Arthropoda; class Arachnida; order Araneae; family Salticidae; genus Salticus; species Salticus scenicus. The sequence continues at coordinate 34,697,138 of OZ005650.1, read as the reverse complement.
ATGCCGATGTGAATCCCGGTAATAAAGAAGCTGGCATGAAACGTAGTTTGTATATTTCAGTTTAAATTTTTCCTTGATAACCTCGACAATATTAGCTTGTGTAGAAAGCTGTTGTTTTTCAGATGAGGTTTAAGTAAATATTTTTAGATTAATTCGAGGATGATAGTTATTTTAAAACTGCAAACTTTTAAGCTTCTTTCAGTAATAGTATAGGCTTCAGTAACTACTCTGTACTATTATATCTGCCCTGAAGAATATTAAACGAATCGTCTAAATGTATTATAATTTTTATTTTCGTTTGCCATATTTTTATTTCACTAGATAAATCAATCTAGTTTTTAAATAAATGATTTTATCTAAAAGAAAAACTTGTCATATTTCTTTTTACCTGCTCAATACAGTTTCCACTGGGCTCTATTATTTCAACTCTGCTTAACTTTGAAGCTTTAAGATAATCATGTCAGGGTTATAAACCTGACATATTTGGTTATGGGCTATTGCCCAGTATTGAGCAGTTTAAGTGAAAGTTTTAAACTGACAAAGTTTAATGAAGTAAAGTTTTCTTCCGGCGTATTGGTCCCAAAGTTTTATAAGAATCTTTAAGAAGGCGGGGCCAATACAGTTAACGAAAATGGCAATGATACAGCATAGTATAGAAAAACTCAATGCTACGAATTATTGTAACTGGGCAGTTGATGTGAAGTTTTTATTGCTTGAAAAGAACGCCTGGGATATCGTAATCGGAACTGAGGAAAAGCCGAGACCATCAGCTGATCCGAAAGAATTAAAAGATTATAATACGAGGTCAAAACTTGCTTTATCTATTTTATACCTCAATACTGAGAAGGACTTTCGTCGGATTATAGAGAAATTAACGGATCCAGCTGAGATATGGAAAAAATTAAAACAACATTTTTACCCTGATAACAGAGCACGCCACATGCAGTTGTGCAGCGAACTGTTTTCATGTAAGATAAAAAGTGGAGAGAAAATTGATATGTATGCTGCTAGACTCATGAGAATAGCTGAACTTTTAGAAGCAATTGACCAGCCAATGAAGGAAGTTTATCTATCATTCCAGTTGCTTCGTTATCTCCCAGAGAAATTCGATAGTATAGTTCAGAGCATACTTAGGTGGCCTGATGATAAATTTGTATATAAAGACATTTTAGTTGAATTAATTAGTGAAGAATCAAGGATTGAATTGCGTGATCAAGATAAGTGTGATGAACTTTTCATTGAGAGTTACAGCACACAGTACTCAAGATCTAATGTGATTTGTTTCCGCTGTGGAGTTCCGGGACACATCAGTCGTTTTTGTCAAAATTCAAGGAAAAACTTCGAGCCAAGATCAACATCGAAAGTGTATCAACGCCGAAAGTCTCCGTTTTTCCAGAGGCAAAGTGCTCAATCCCCTCACAGACCATGGCGAGCTAAACCTCCAGAGGCAACTGTATCCACTACCAGTGATTCCAGTCCTGAGAGATCTAACCAGAAAGAACCTGACCATTCCCAGAGAAGAGGCCGTTCCAGACTCCCGAGACGAACCAGAAAGGACTCTAACCAGGTTTTTTTTACTTTTGCTAATTTAAGTAAAAATGTGTGTGACAAAAGCAATTGGCTTTTTGATTCGGCTGCGAGTAATCACTTTTGTGGTGATAAAAATTTGTTTTCTAATTTTAAACCATTGTATAATGAAAGATTAGCTGTTGCAATAGATAATATAGATTTTCCTATTGAAGGAACTGGTGATGTTAAATTACGATTTGGTCAACAAAATATAACATTTACCAATGTAATGTATTGCTCTAAATTGAGAAAAAATTTAATATCTGCTCCAAAGATGGATATTGCAGGAGCTAAATTTAAGGGGGGGAATGGTAAAATTAAAGTAACTAACAAATATGATCAATTTTTATTTACTGCTAAGTTGCATGATGGTATTTATTATTTATTTCCAAAAATTCCATCCAAAGAAATGAAAAATGTTAAATTTGAAGTTTCTAAAACTTCAAGTAAAAGAAACTCTCATGATACAAAAACTGAAGTTTTACATACTCAAAAGGACAGTTTTAATATGTGGCACAGACGTTTTGCTCATGCTAGTCCTAAACTAATTGACAGAACTAGTAAATATGATAGTGTGAGGGGGCTTCCTAAACTAAAAGTCAATGAAACCTCTTGTGAAATTTGTAAACTTAATAAACAAAGACGAATTTCTTTTAAACCCCATGGTCAAATAAGGTCTAGACATCCTCTTGAGTTATTACATATGGATGTATGGGGACCATGCAAAATAACTGGCCGAAACGGTCAAAGGTATTTCTTATCAATTATCGATGATTTTTCTCGTAAAGTAACAATATTTCCTATGAAAGCAAAAACTGAGGTATTTAAAAACTTTAGAAATTATGTAACAAGAGCGGAGAGATTTTTAAACTGTCAGGTAAAAGCTATTAGATCAGATAACGGGAAAGAGTTTCAAAATAATAATTTTAAATCTTTTTGTGAGCTGAAAGGCATAAAACATGAATTTACTAACATTTATTCACCGGAACAAAATTCTGTTGCAGAAAGATTTAACCAAACTATTGTTGACGGTATGAGGACAGTTTTAGACGAAAGTGGATTAAATAAAAGTTTTTGGCCAGACGCAGCTTTATACTTTGCGTATACCTGGAACAGAATTTGTCATACTGATTTAGAGAAAACACCGTTTGAGTTGTATGGTGGTTATAAACCTTCAGTAAAGCACTTAAAATCTTTTGGCTCAACAGCATACGTAGGGGTACCCAAACAACTTAGAAACAAACTTGACCGTAAAGCGAAAAAAGGAATTATGATAGGTTACGCCCTTAGTACAAAAGGTTACAGGATATGGCTCCCAGATGAAAATAAAATAATAGAAACAATTAATGTTAAAATTGAAGAACCGATAAATATTGGGGAGCACAGTGGAGCAGTGATGGGCCGTGAAAATGAAAGTTGGTTATGTTCAGATGAGGGGTCAGATTCAGAAGGCGTGAATAATGCTCATTCAGATGCTATTAATATATATCAGACTTACCCTGATCATTCTGAATCTTCCTCTGACGAGGAAATTAAATCAAGTCGAGATATAATTAAACGAGTCCCCCTCAGAGAGGCTGTATGGTTTAGAACTCTAGTACCCCGTAAAACTAGTGACAGAATCGACGTTTATTATTGTGAATTTGGAAAAACTGAACGTTTAAAATGTCATAAAGATGTTAAAAATATTGTAAGAAAAATTGTATAATTTATGAACCAAACCTTTTTAATTTCAGTCCTAGAGAAAAATATGTAGGTAAAATTAATGAAAAATCTTGTTCTAGTGCAGAACAAACTTTAAATTCTGATGAAATTAATTCCGATAGTGAACTTGATTCAGATAATGAACTTAATTTTACTGAACCTGATTTAACTAAGAAAAACGATTGACTAGACGTAGATCAAATCCCAACGAGTTTTAAACAGGTCTTAAAATCTCCTTATAAAAATCAGTGGTTGCAGGCTATGAAAGAAGAAATGGATGTTATTCGGGAACGTAATGTATGGCACCTTACTAAATCACCTCCAAATACTAATATTTTAGGATGTAGATGGGTCTTCACTCTTAAACGTAATGAAAGGGGGGAAATAGCTCGTTTTAAAGCTAGACTGGTGGCGCAGGGCAGTGGCGTAACCAGGATTTTTCAAAGGGGGGGGTTCGTCCTTCAGAATTTTTAATTAAGTTTATTTAAGTTTAGTTAGGTTTAATTAAGTTTAATTAAGTTTATTTAAGTTTAATTAGGTTTAATTAGGTTTATTTTTAATTAAGTTTAACAATCTTTTAAAATATCATAATTACTTGCCGAAAATAAGAGTAAGAAAATGAAAAATAGTAAAATAAACTCACCAATTAGAAGATCAAACTAAAAAATCTTTAATTAGCCACGAATAACGTAGAGCCTGTACAAACTGCTACACAAAACATAAAATTCAATACATAGTTACGCTTACGCAAAATATTTCATTGAATTTTCTTAAGTCCGATTTCCACTATAGCTCATTCGGCGGCTTCTATTCAGAATCCTTTGATGTGGTCAGCCCAGATCACTCCAGCTCAAAGCCCTCGAACATACTAACCCCCAGCTGGTCCAACCCCCAGCTGAGATAATTGAGGGGCCGGGAGGCAGATATCTTTGTCAATTTTGCATGCTTTCCTTTGAAGTAACTGCGCAATCTGATAAAAAAGGGCTACAACTGATGACAAGACATTTGGCTCTTTGTGTCGGAAGCGTGATTAATGACGTTTTGAGCGTTGATCTTGAGCCCAAGTGGATACTGGCCTTTATTTTCAGAGCGAAGTCTAATCGACGAGAAGTTTTCGCTAGTTCATTTAAAATGTCTTCTACTGTTAGGGTATTGTTTGGGTCACTCCTTCAAGGTCACTACTTCAATGGTCACCCCCTTCCCCATATGGTCGACCCCTCTTGTCCTTGAATATGAACTCGTAAATGTGAAATCCTTTCAGGGAATTGTTTTTAGGGGAAACATGTTTTGCGCCGCGCAAATGAAGTGGTTTAGTTATTTTCAGGAGTGTTTATCGCAGAGTAATGAAAAAAAAAAGTTAGTCATAATTTTAAACCACTTCATAGAAAAAAATATTCTACGCTTGCCATACATTTTTTCCGCCTGAAATGAGAAAAAAAATGTAAGGAACAGCCTAATTTTTCTTATCATACATTTTGTCAAGGGGGGGGGTTTAAACCCCCAAACCCCCCCCTTGCATACGCCACTGGCGCAGGGATATAAACAGATAAAAGGAGAAAGTTATGACGATACTTTTAGCCCTGTCGTTAACTTTGGAGTAATACGCTTCTTCTTTTCATTGCTAGTTTCATGTAAAGGATGAACTCATTTACAACTGGATATTAAAGGTGCATATCTTTACGCACCACTCGATGAACATATTTATATGTCTCAACCACCGGGTTTCATCGAGATTGGAAAAGAAAAATTCGTTTGTAAATTAAATCGCGCTTTATACGGCCTTCACCAAAGTAGTAGAGCCTGGTTTTTCGAAATGAATAGAATTTTGATCAATATAGGTTTTAACAAATTTTCATGGTGTAACTGTGTTTATATTTTTAACAAGAAAGTAATTTTATTATTGTATGTCGATGACATTGTATTGTTTGCAAAATTTAAAAATCATATAGATGAAGTAGTGGACTTATTGAGTAAAAATTTTGATTTAAAAATCTTAGGAAAAACCCGTAAATTATTGGGTGTAGAATTCGAGGAAAATAATGGAAATTTAACTATTCATCAACATTCATATATTAGAGAAATATGTAACAGATTTAAAAATTTCAATTTTCCTATATCATCTCTCCCCATTAGTAAAGGGATAATTTACTCAAAATCTCAGTGTCCTCAAACTAACGCTGAAACAATAGAAATGTCAAAATATCCTCATAGAAGCATTTTAGGTTGCTTATCGTTTCTCTCTAATAGAACTAGACCTGGCATATTGTACGCGGTTAATATTTTTGCCCAATTCCAAAGTAATCCTGGCATAATGCATTGGAATGGCCTGTTAAAACTCTTAGGTTATGTTTGTTATACCAAAAATTTAAAGTTAAAACTTGAGTGCAGGAAACCACATATTACTGTTTATTCAGACGCTGATTTTGCGGCCAACAGAGACGATAGGACTTCAATGGGGGGACAGCTGATTTTACTCGATAATTCACCCGTAGCTTGGAGAACGTTTAAGGAAAAATGTATCAGTTTAAGTACTATGGAATCTGAATTCGTAGCCATGACCGAAGCTACAAAAGAACTATTATGGTTCGATAGAATTTTAGAAGAATGCTTTAATAAAAAACTAATACAGGGTACTAAAGAAAAATCTTTACTTTTAGTCGATAACATGGCTGCTATAGATTTCGTGAAGTCTCCCATTGAAAACTATCGTACAAAACACATCGACGTAAAATTATTTTTTATAAGGGATTTGATTTATAAAAACATATTTAATATTAAACATGTTAAAAGTGTAAATAATTGGTCAGATATTTTCACGAAACCGTTAACAAAATACGGGTTATCTCTTTTCATAAGTAGCCTGTTTTCATCTACTGAGTAACATGTATATTTTAAGGAGTAAATTTTGAAGAGAAGAATTAAGGAAATAAGTTTCAATTTTTTTAAAAGTTATTTATTTCTAAAGAGAACAGAATGTTTTTCTCTTTAATATGAAAATGCAAATGTATTTCTCAAAGTGTTTATTATATTGCAAAATGTATATACTTGTTTTATATCATATATTAGTTAATTTATGTACATGTCAATGCTTAATTATTTATATTATATCTTCATAGCAAGAAGAATTTTCTGTATAACTTCAAAATGAAGCATTGCAAAAATTGGACTGCTTTGCTCTTGAAATACACTAAAGAAAGACGATTAGTAGCAAGTCGTTGTTGAATCTGTCAATTTATGTTTTTTTTTACATACAAGTTTTTTTTGTTACTCAAATAATATGATGTGAACTTGTAAATTCAGGGCAGATATATGTATATATATATATATTCATGGTCTCGGTTGAGTGTCAAGAGGGGGGGCTTATTGTTAGGTTTAGGAATCTAAAATATTGGCGTGTTCTTGACACTCAATGTTTTATTCAGTTTCACTCCCTCTTTAGTTTAACTATTTTTCCTTTTTTTTAATTAAAACCGATGGTTATTAAAAATCTAAGTAATTTATCTTCTATTTACTTTTATAATTTTAAGTTAATAAATATTTAAAAACTCATAGTTTATTTAAAGTTTATTTTAGCATAAAATATTAATACGTTAGCCGAAGCTATCCTTATGCAAATGACATAAGCCTACGTCATCTGCCTGAATTGAATAAGTAGCGTAGCAGAAAAGCAATCGTGTGGCTTTTTCCGTGTTGATGCCGATGTGAATCCCGGTAATAAAGAAGCTGGCATGAAACGTAGTTTGTATATTTCAGTTTAAATTTTTCCTTGATAACCTCGACAATATTAGCTTGTGTAGAAAGCTGTTGTTTTTCAGATGAGGTTTAAGTAAATATTTTTAGATTAATTCGAGGATGATAGTTATTTTAAAACTGCAAACTTTTAAGCTTCTTTCAGTAATAGTATAGGCTTCAGTAACTACTCTGTACTATTATATCTGCCCTGAAGAATATTAAACGAATCGTCTAAATGTATTATAATTTTTATTTTCGTTTGCCATATTTTTATTTCACTAGATAAATCAATCTAGTTTTTAAATAAATGATTTTATCTAAAAGAAAAACTTGTCATATTTCTTTTTACCTGCTCAATACAGTTTCCACTGGGCTCTATTATTTCAACTCTGCTTAACTTTGAAGCTTTAAGATAATCATGTCAGGGTTATAAACCTGACATTTTTTTTTTTTTTTAACTGCATTTTGAGAGTTTTAAACGACGTCTATCTGACCTTTAATTTCAAATTTATAAAGTCGTATTTCATATTTTGGTTATAAGAAAGAAGGAAATGAAAAAGGAAAAAGAAGTTTATCGAGAGATAACAAAGGCAAACTTAACTAAAATTTAACAAATTACCGCAGTAAAAAATCTCTGTTTTTATTATTTATAAAAATACTAAAAATGAACGAACACCTATCATCATACTACTAAACTTTTCAGTATAGATTTCTAAAAAATAAAAAAGAAGTAACAATGATTTATATATTTATTTATACTTAAAAATTTTTATATTAAAATCAGCATGTAAATTTAAATTTAAAAAAAAAAAAAAAAAGGAAAATCTTTTATATTTAATAGCCCTTTTCTAACAAACACAGAACTGTTCGCACGCGCACGATCTGACGTTGGGAATTACCTCATGTCGACCTGTTCGGTAAAATTACTCGTTTGAGAATTACAACACTGTCGGCAAATTGATAATTGTGTTTTGAAATAGGAAATACCCTTTTGGGACAAATCACCTCTACGTAATGCCTGGTCCGATTTCCACCTAACCAAAATTGGCCCGGAATATAAACGCCTTTATAAAGAATGAAAATTCATTCTAGTCGAATAAATATAGGTAGTCATATGTTGTCTGAAGACGATTCAATAATCAGCTGTACGTTTCAAATATAAGTGAAATGACCGTCATGAGTGATGCTATTTTCTTTTATTATTCAGACAACATGTCTGAAAGTTCTATAGATGAAATACCATGTAGTTTCACTATTTCAGGTCCCAATCATAAACATTTCTGAAGGCAATATATGAAGGTGAAATATATTCTGAAGGTGAAATATGGTGAAAAACATACTTCATCATCCACCAGAAATTTTAATATAAATACTGAATATAGTTATGTCTCAATGCACTTGCGCATATATAAACTCTTAAAGGCGATATATGAAGTCCACGATCTTCTTAAAAAAACCTATTCATTTATTTATTTATTTATTTTTTTAATAATTTCAGCAAATTAGTAAGGCATTTATATATATATATATATATATAATCGGTAAATCGATCGCCTGACCACCTGTGGGCAAATTAAATGTCAATTCAGGATTACTGGTTACCGAACAACATTGAAACGGTAGAGTATTCTTATGCCCATAAACAATATTCCTTCGATACTTACCCAAATCTGTGTTGATGCGAATTGGCGGCATTGCGTGGGAAAGAACAAAATCTTTATGGAACCGATACAGAAGGAGGTATGTGGCCCATAAACACTGTAATGAGCATGCCATACGTTTGACCTAATAGTCGTGTGTTTGTTGAGTTTTGTTTAAAATTTAAAAACATGAGATAAGATAATTGCGATTTCATAAAATTAAATTTTACTCTGAAATAAAACTCAAATAAATAAATAAATAAATAAAATAATAATAATAATAATAATAATAATAATATATATATATATATATATATATATATATATATATATATATATATATATATATATTTCTACTCAAAAATTTTCTGAAAATGTCAAAAAAAAAAAAAAAAAAAAAAAAAAAATCAATTTTAGAAGTCATATTGTTCTTATTATCCTAAATGTCATTAAAGTAAAAGTGATTTTTTTTTCTATTAAGGAGATAAGCTACTTTAAAAAATAGAAAAATGAAGATATTTTTTAGCTACTTTCAGAATTTTTAAAAAAAGAATAAATTTTGCATGTACAAACATTTTTATTTTATTTTTTATTTATTTATTTAATTTTTTTTTTATGTGTATGTGTGTACCACAAAACTCTATTGATTAAAAATATTATTTCGGTTTACTTTAAAATAGAAAATTATAAATATATTATTTTATTTCAGATTATTTTTTAGGGTGCTTTCTTACTGCGTGTAGAATACGTCTCAATTACAATTTCGTTTATACTTATAATTTTTACATTAAATGAAACAAAATATTTTGAACGAAAAGGTTTTAATTATTTTAATAATATGGAATTTAATTAATAATTAAATTTGAAATATGAAATCACCATCAAAATTTTTATATTTCCACAATCTCATTTTTTTCTCTATTCAACAGAACTTGTTATTTTTAATTCATTTTATTCATTATGTCAAAATGTATGTTTCAGAAAAATTTTAAGTTTAAGTCTCAAATACTTTCTGAAATATCATGCGGGCAATGAGAAAGCACCCTTGAAAATAATCTGCAGTAAAATAATATTCTAATTTAAAGTAAACCAAAATAATATTTTTAATCAATACTATTTAACACACACACACACAAATTGTTTGCAAAAGCATTCATTCTTATTAAAAAAAAAAAAAAAAAAATCTGATTGTTGATGAAAAATTTCTTCATTTTCCCATTTTTAAAAGTTGGCTTTCCCATTAACAGACTGATAGTAAACATTTGACATGTGTTCTAAAAACAAAATATAAGAAATGATTCTGTTTTACTTTAACTCTTTTAAAATTGCGGTACATTTTTTTTATGAACAATAAATTAAGATTTGATTTATTGCTCAGTATAATTACGAATTAACATAACTTAATTTTTTTAAGTAAATATATATCAGTATTGTTAATGAACAAATACTGTGTCAGATGCACGAAGTACAACATCTTTAAACGAATTTACATATTTAAAAAAAATAATAATAATAACATTACATCTATTTAAAAAATATATATCTATTTAAAATTAAAAAAAAAAAAAACTATTAATAACAAGAACTTTATTTATAGATTAATATTTTAATTTAAAAAAATGTTTGTTAATTAGTGTTTTTCATAAATTTATTCCCAATACAATTGGAGGATAAATAAATAAAAACCTATTTTTAAACAGAACAAAAAAAGGTTAATTAAAATAAACTTAAGTTTTATCCATTGCTAGCAGGCTATGACCGCTTCGCTAGTCACTATATTTAAACGATTTTTCAAAAGAATTGAATCACTGTTTATTTTTTATATCACATTATTAAAAATAAATAAATAAATAGATAAAAAAAATAAAAATAAAACATTACATCTATTAAAAAAAAAAAAAAAAAAAAAAAAACTAATAAAAAATTCAAGAATTTTATTTATAGATTAATATTTTAATAAAGAAAAAAAATATTTGGCAATTAGTGATTTTCATAAATTTATTCCCAATACCATTGGAGGAAAAATAAACAAAAACCTATTTTTAAACAGAACAAAAAAAAGGTTAATTAAAATAAGCTTTTTATCCATTACTAGCAGGCTACGACCGCTTCGCTAGTGACTATATTTAAACGATTTTTCAAAAGAATTGAATCACTGTTTATTTTTTTACATCACATTATATAAAAAAAAATAATAATAAATTTAAAAAAAATCTTACATTGAAATCGCCCTAAACCTTGCTTCGGGTATCTGCTGCCTATGGCATGTCTTTTTTCGCCCGCACTGCATCGGGTCAGTTACCACTGCCTGTAGAAAGGTCTATTCAGAGTACTTCTGTTTGGGTATTTATCGGTGAAAGGTAGATTTGTTATTATTTAGGAACTGCTATTTCAAAGATGACTGTAAATCACTGATGATGCTTTGGAATATCAATGCGAAAAGCTTAGGATAATATTTTGAAATTTTTTTAAATAAAAATTAATTTAACTTGTTTTTAATAAAAATAACACATTTATTTCATTTATTATATATATATATATATATATATATATATATATATATATATGCGTCATTTCTCTTTTGCGTAAGTACTTTAACATGTTTTTACTACTCAGTGTATTTTAAATAAATGATAATCGTGACTATAACTTTATACATAATACATCTCATTTTAAATTTCATTGTTGGTATTTTCATCTTTCTTTCATTTGCTGATTATTGTAAAGGAATTAAATTATTCATTATATATATACATATATATATATACAGGGTGGACAAAAAGTCACAAGTTTTTTTAAAATTAAATAAAAAAGCAACCATGATAGATAGAAAAACCAAATGAAAGGTATTTTATTGCGAAATGATGGGCATTAATGTATCAAGTTTTCAAAATGTCGTCCGTCAATTGCAACAAGGTGTTGGATGCGCATGTAAAAATTCTCAATTGCAGCATGAATTTGTGTCTCTGGAATGGCTTGAATTTCCTCACGTATTCTATCCTTAAGCATCTCCAAATCTTGTATTGGATTCGCATAGACTTTATCTTTGACGGCACCCCACAGAAAAAAGTCGCAGACGTTTATGTCTGGAGAATACGGAGGCCAATACATACCTCCTCCAGTTTTCTCGGGAGCACCTAGACCGATAATTCGGTTTTGGAAGACATCAGAAATTCTCTTCAAATTCTCTTCAGTTGAGTGGGGGCGTGCTCCATCTTGCTGGAACCAATAATTGGTGATCATGCCTAAAAAACTTGTGACTTTTTGTCCACCCTGTATATATATATATATATATACGCAATAACTTTTGGCACGAAAGCGGATCACTAGAGCACGTTCATTTTCACTGTAAAACTTCTTTCCTTGCAAGGATAATCAATAAGCAGTAAAGAGCAGAAAAAAATATTTTTCTTTGTGACTTCGCTTTCAATGGTTTTGAATGCACCATTATAAATTACTATTATTACATATGTAACATGTAATAAAAACGTATCTTTGTATATATATTTATTAAACATATAACATATATTTTAAAAGAGCAGTAATTTTCAATACGCATGCAGAAGATAGTCAGAGTATGTTCATTTTAACTGTAAAATTCCTTTCCTTGAAAAATAATCACTCAGCGGTAAGAGTAGAAAAAGTATTTTTTTTAATGACTTCGCTTTCAATGATTTTAAATGAATTGGTATTATTATTATTACCTGTAGTAGTAAATAGTGATAGTAGTAGAAGTAGAATTTTTGTTGTTGTTATTATTTTATGAAAAAAATATTATACATATGTATATATATATATATATACATATATATGTATATATATATATATGTGTGTGTGTGTGTGTGTGATAGATAACGTAATAAAATTTAATCTTTAAATTTAGCAATTAATAGAACTAAAACAATAACAACACACAAAAATATAGAACTGAATTTAACTTAGAGGAAAGACTGACACAAAATGTTGCGATTTAGATTAAGAACCAATAAGGTACAATAATAACTTAAAATACTTACGCCGACATGAATGATAATAAAAAAAGGACCATTAAACTAATGACAGAGAAAACAAATAATTAACCACTGAAATAATTGGATAAAAATGCTTAAAATTAGAAGTATATACATCAGGGGGCGAGTACTTCATAAAGCTGTGAACGCAGCATCGATTTCGTAAAACAATTTAGCTATATATATATATATATATATATATATATATTGTAGATTAAAAAAAATGTCTTAATATCAGAAACAAAAATTATACGATTCCATCTTTTTTTTTTTTTTTTTAAGTAAGAAAGAAAGAAAATATATAAGAAAATCACTTGAAAAAATATTTTATTTTTTTGTCTCATAATTTAACGCGTGTAAAAACTTAATTTTTCTAAAAATATCAGATTAATATACATGTATAATTATTAATATTTTTCAAGTATTTGAAGTAAATGTCAAGAAAAATATTTTTTTAAATGTTAGAATAATGACGTATACATTTTATATTCTTCATTTCGCTTAGATAGTAATTTATAGGCACAAAACACCAAAACATCTTTTACGATATATATTTATATATGTAAATACAAACACATAAAATAACTAAATATTTAGGATAGTCGAAGTTAATTAATATGTATATATATACGTGTGTGTGTGTGTTTGTATGTGTTTATTATATTATAAAGTTATTGCATAGTTATTATAATTATAATATTATATAGATAGATAGATGTGTTTAATAAATGTTTATTTTTAGATAAAATATTTATAATAATAATTATTACTATAATATTAATTATTATTATTATTATTATTACATAAGGAAAAATACAATTTGTATATTTATCACATATTAAATTGTTTTATTGGTAACGTTATATATCGAATTAAATAAGTAAATCTACCATCATTTCTTGAAAATTTTTCAAAAATCTAATTTAGATAAATAATTTTACACAAATAAATTAATCAACTCTTACCTAATAAAGAGAGTACTTCCCGTCTTTGAAGATAAAAATTGAAGAATCCATTGGAATAATGCAGCACACTGCAGAAAAACAACAGAGAAAACACAGTCTGTGTTCTTTCCATTTTGAAAAATGATCTTGTAAATTAAGTTGGACTTCGCGCACAGATATTTTCTAATAACTAAACACCAAAATATATCACTGTTTATTTGTATCCATGAAAAGTTGTTTTATAAATATTGTTTTATGATTAAAATATGTTCTGATGTTCTTTTACACACTCATCATTAAAAAATTCGATAACTAAATCACTTTTTTGCCATAGATTTAAATAATTGTAGTATTCCCTTTATAACAAAACAATCTATCACTACTGCCAAAATCGTATGAAAACATGTAAAAAGTGTTATCAAAGATGCATATATTTTTCTTCACACGAAAATGCTACAATTAAAAAAATTCTGCATAAGTATTGAAAATCCAAATTATGCTGATTACTGTTTAATATCGACTCTTCAATAAATCCATTAAATACGTTTGCTATTTTAAAACAAAAACTTTTAGTATTTAAAGTATGTACAATATTTTGTCACTGTAACAGGAAACTTAATTTATATATCTTGGAAATAAATATAGTATATATTTTTATTGTGATATATTGCAATATCCATTACACATATTCTGATTCTTTTCTCGGCATGACTTATCCATCATTTTTTAATACATCCTGAAAAATAAATTATCATCCATATTTATCGTATGCATTTTAATAAACAAAAGATTTATTTAAATTCTGATAAATATGTCAATTCTCTAAATTATACTTGTCATTTATATCGTATCAATTGGCCTTCTCCTTTCACAATCTGCTTGCAGTTCCATTTAATGCTTACATTCCCTTCCTTAGTCGGAGCTGTTTTGGAACGAAATGATGAAACAGTAAAACACTGGAAAGGTGTGCGTGGGTTGACGTGTGACGTAATACTTATCCGGAGAAATTTGGCACAGTGATTGGCTGCTATTTGAGCACGTATTTTAAAGCGGCTGAGTTGGAAACAGGGAGAAAACAAGGTGCATAGAGAAAACACACGTGGATGCAATGATGGATCAATTTTGTTTTTCTGTATTTTCTGTAAAATATTTTTGTTTGTTTGTTTGTTTGTTTGTTTATAGATAAATATAGAGTTTTAAATTGTTTAATAATTGATGTAGTACAAAATAATGGGATATTTAAAATACGTTGATTAAAAAGTTTGTTTGAAGGAAAGTGAGAAAGAGAGAGAGAAAAGAAAATAGCGAAAACTTAAAAACTGCAATCCCGATAAACTAGAACTTTTCTCTTATATCTAGTGATCCACAAAGTTAAAATATCTTTTAAAAATAGTTTTCTGAATAAAAAAGAAACTTTTTTAAAAGTTGATTGTTACTAATTTTTTACTAATTTTTTACTAATTTCGTGAGATATAGCGTCAATGAAATTTGTGATGCGCACAGACAGACATTTTTTAAAAACAGTCAAATTTTGTTCAGGACATCTTAAAACGTACAAATCTGTCGAAAGTTAAATTCAAAACTTTTCACTTATATACATAGAAGAAAATAAAAATCAATTTGTGGAAAACGAGGCATAATTTATGTCATGAATTTTCTGAATGTTTAAAGAAATTTAAAATATGCATTATGTAATGAAAAATAATAGGAATTATTTTTTCCATAGATTAACATACAGTTTGGATGACCTAGAAACTCACTGATAGAGTACTTTAAGTACTTAACTTAATAACACATTTATCAGAAATATGTGCATAGTGTGCCTTACACTTAGTTGGGGGATTTTAAATGCAACACGACTTTTAACAGTTTTGAGAACCACTGATCAATACTCGCATTATTTAAGTGTAACTGAATACTGCCTTCAATATTTATTTTTTATTTATTTATTTATTTTTAGAACCTAGTAAACATCTGAAATTTTTACACTGAGAAAAATAATAACTGACATCTAGAATCTAAATTGTGACTCTAGAAAAAATAGTTGCATGTCATCCTTATAAATTCTAGTCCCCATTTAAAGCGAGTTCTAAAAACCCCGATTAGAATTCTAGAGTGTTTGCCTATATTATCGAGGGCAAAGTTATTTAAAAATCTCTTCAAATAAATGAGAATACAAGAGGAGGGTTTCAGCAACTATAATCTGGGTTTATTATCCAATTCTAGAAAATCAAGCGAAAATTTCTAGCAACACAAAATGTTCTGAATATTCAGAATATTGGTTCACCATCTAGAAATGTGTATACTCGAAATTCTCGATCATTCCGTCTATTCAGTTTATTGGCGTGCCTTATGCGCATAGCTCGGAAATCTGCATTTCTAGTTTAAGGATTTAGAAAATGACCATTTATTCATTCTAGATGAATGCGGTATATTTTTTCCCTCAGTGAGTAATACATAAAAGTTTTTTTTTTTTTTTGTTAGGTTTAGGAATCTAAAATATTGGCGTGTTCTTGACACTCAATGTTTTATTCAGTTTCACTCCCTCTTTAGTTTAACTATTTTTCCTTTTTTTTTTTATTAAAACCGATGGTTATTAAAAATCTAAGTAATTTATCTTCTATTTACTTTTATAATTTTAAGTTAATAAATATTTAAAAACTCATAGTTTATTTAAAGTTTATTTTAGCATAAAATATTAATACGTTAGCCGAAGCTATCCTTATGCAAATGACATAAGCCTACGTCATCTGCCTGAATTGAATAAGTAGCGTAGCAGAAAAGCAATCGTGTGGCTTTTTCCGTGTTGATGCCGATGTGAATCCCGGTAATAAAGAAGCTGGCATGAAACGTAGTTTGTATATTTCAGTTTAAATTTTTCCTTGATAACCTCGACAATATTAGCTTGTGTAGAAAGCTGTTGTTTTTCAGATGAGGTTTAAGTAAATATTTTTAGATTAATTCGAGGATGATAGTTATTTTAAAACTGCAAACTTTTAAGCTTCTTTCAGTAATAGTATAGGCTTCAGTAACTACTCTGTACTATTATATCTGCCCTGAAGAATATTAAACGAATCGTCTAAATGTATTATAATTTTTATTTTCGTTTGCCATATTTTTATTTCACTAGATAAATCAATCTAGTTTTTAAATAAATGATTTTATCTAAAAGAAAAACTTGTCATATTTCTTTTTACCTGCTCAATACAGTTTCCACTGGGCTCTATTATTTCAACTCTGCTTAACTTTGAAGCTTTAAGATAATCATGTCAGGGTTATAAACCTGACATATTTGGTTATGGGCTATTGCCCAGTATTGAGCAGTTTAAGTGAAAGTTTTAAACTGACAAAGTTTAATGAAGTAAAGTTTTCTTCCGGCGTATTGGTCCCAAAGTTTTATAAGAATCTTTAAGAAGGCGGGGCCAATACAGTTAACGAAAATGGCAATGATACAGCATAGTATAGAAAAACTCAATGCTACGAATTATTGTAACTGGGCAGTTGATGTGAAGTTTTTATTGCTTGAAAAGAACGCCTGGGATATCGTAATCGGAACTGAGGAAAAGCCGAGACCATCAGCTGATCCGAAAGAATTAAAAGATTATAATACGAGGTCAAAACTTGCTTTATCTATTTTATACCTCAATACTGAGAAGGACTTTCGTCGGATTATAGAGAAATTAACGGATCCAGCTGAGATATGGAAAAAATTAAAACAACATTTTTACCCTGATAACAGAGCACGCCACATGCAGTTGTGCAGCGAACTGTTTTCATGTAAGATAAAAAGTGGAGAGAAAATTGATATGTATGCTGCTAGACTCATGAGAATAGCTGAACTTTTAGAAGCAATTGACCAGCCAATGAAGGAAGTTTATCTATCATTCCAGTTGCTTCGTTATCTCCCAGAGAAATTCGATAGTATAGTTCAGAGCATACTTAGGTGGCCTGATGATAAATTTGTATATAAAGACATTTTAGTTGAATTAATTAGTGAAGAATCAAGGATTGAATTGCGTGATCAAGATAAGTGTGATGAACTTTTCATTGAGAGTTACAGCACACAGTACTCAAGATCTAATGTGATTTGTTTCCGCTGTGGAGTTCCGGGACACATCAGTCGTTTTTGTCAAAATTCAAGGAAAAACTTCGAGCCAAGATCAACATCGAAAGTGTATCAACGCCGAAAGTCTCCGTTTTTCCAGAGGCAAAGTGCTCAATCCCCTCACAGACCATGGCGAGCTAAACCTCCAGAGGCAACTGTATCCACTACCAGTGATTCCAGTCCTGAGAGATCTAACCAGAAAGAACCTGACCATTCCCAGAGAAGAGGCCGTTCCAGACTCCCGAGACGAACCAGAAAGGACTCTAACCAGGTTTTTTTTACTTTTGCTAATTTAAGTAAAAATGTGTGTGACAAAAGCAATTGGCTTTTTGATTCGGCTGCGAGTAATCACTTTTGTGGTGATAAAAATTTGTTTTCTAATTTTAAACCATTGTATAATGAAAGATTAGCTGTTGCAATAGATAATATAGATTTTCCTATTGAAGGAACTGGTGATGTTAAATTACGATTTGGTCAACAAAATATAACATTTACCAATGTAATGTATTGCTCTAAATTGAGAAAAAATTTAATATCTGCTCCAAAGATGGATATTGCAGGAGCTAAATTTAAGGGGGGGAATGGTAAAATTAAAGTAACTAACAAATATGATCAATTTTTATTTACTGCTAAGTTGCATGATGGTATTTATTATTTATTTCCAAAAATTCCATCCAAAGAAATGAAAAATGTTAAATTTGAAGTTTCTAAAACTTCAAGTAAAAGAAACTCTCATGATACAAAAACTGAAGTTTTACATACTCAAAAGGACAGTTTTAATATGTGGCACAGACGTTTTGCTCATGCTAGTCCTAAACTAATTGACAGAACTAGTAAATATGATAGTGTGAGGGGGCTTCCTAAACTAAAAGTCAATGAAACCTCTTGTGAAATTTGTAAACTTAATAAACAAAGACGAATTTCTTTTAAACCCCATGGTCAAATAAGGTCTAGACATCCTCTTGAGTTATTACATATGGATGTATGGGGACCATGCAAAATAACTGTCCGAAACGGTCAAAGGTATTTCTTATCAATTATCGATGATTTTTCTCGTAAAGTAACAATATTTCCTATGAAAGCAAAAACTGAGGTATTTAAAAACTTTAGAAATTATGTAACAAGAGCGGAGAGATTTTTAAACTGTCAGGTAAAAGCTATTAGATCAGATAACGGGAAAGAGTTTCAAAATAATAATTTTAAATCTTTTTGTGAGCTGAAAGGCATAAAACATGAATTTACTAACATTTATTCACCGGAACAAAATTCTGTTGCAGAAAGATTTAACCAAACTATTGTTGACGGTATGAGGACAGTTTTAGACGAAAGTGGATTAAATAAAAGTTTTTGGCCAGACGCAGCTTTATACTTTGCGTATACCTGGAACAGAATTTGTCATACTGATTTAGAGAAAACACCGTTTGAGTTGTATGGTGGTTATAAACCTTCAGTAAAGCACTTAAAATCTTTTGGCTCAACAGCATACGTAGGGGTACCCAAACAACTTAGAAACAAACTTGACCGTAAAGCGAAAAAAGGAATTATGATAGGTTACGCCCTTAGTACAAAAGGTTACAGGATATGGCTCCCAGATGAAAATAAAATAATAGAAACAATTAATGTTAAAATTGAAGAACCGATAAATATTGGGGAGCACAGTGGAGCAGTGATGGGCCGTGAAAATGAAAGTTGGTTATGTTCAGATGAGGGGTCAGATTCAGAAGGCGTGAATAATGCTCATTCAGATGCTATTAATATATATCAGACTTACCCTGATCATTCTGAATCTTCCTCTGACGAGGAAATTAAATCAAGTCGAGATATAATTAAACGAGTCCCCCTCAGAGAGGCTGTATGGTTTAGAACTCTAGTACCCCGTAAAACTAGTGACAGAATCGACGTTTATTATTGTGAATTTGGAAAAACTGAACGTTTAAAATGTCATAAAGATGTTAAAAAATATTGTAAGAAAAATTGTATAATTTATGAACCAAACCTTTTTAATTTCAGTCCTAGAGAAAAATATGTAGGTAAAATTAATGAAAAATCTTGTTCTAGTGCAGAACAAACTTTAAATTCTGATGAAATTAATTCTGATAGTGAACTTGATTCAGATAATGAACTTAATTTTACTGAACCTGATTTAACTAAGAAAAACGATTGACTAGACGTAGATCAAATCCCAACGAGTTTTAAACAGGTCTTAAAATCTCCTTATAAAAATCAGTGGTTGCAGGCTATGAAAGAAGAAATGGATGTTATTCGGGAACGTAATGTATGGCACCTTACTAAATCACCTCCAAATACTAATATTTTAGGATGTAGATGGGTCTTCACTCTTAAACGTAATGAAAGGGGGGAAATAGCTCGTTTTAAAGCTAGACTGGTGGCGCAGGGATATAAACAGATAAAAGGAGAAAGTTATGACGATACTTTTAGCCCTGTCGTTAACTTTGGAGTAATACGCTTCTTCTTTTCATTGCTAGTTTCATGTAAAGGATGAACTCATTTACAACTGGATATTAAAGGTGCATATCTTTACGCACCACTCGATGAACATATTTATATGTCTCAACCACCGGGTTTCATCGAGATTGGAAAAGAAAAATTCGTTTGTAAATTAAATCGCGCTTTATACGGCCTTCACCAAAGTAGTAGAGCCTGGTTTTTCGAAATGAATAGAATTTTGATCAATATAGGTTTTAACAAATTTTCATGGTGTAACTGTGTTTATATTTTTAACAAGAAAGTAATTTTATTATTGTATGTCGATGACATTGTATTGTTTGCAAAATTTAAAAATCATATAGATGAAGTAGTGGACTTATTGAGTAAAAATTTTTATTTAAAAATCTTAGGAAAAACCCGTAAATTATTGGGTGTAGAATTCGAGGAAAATAATGGAAATTTAACTATTCATCAACATTCATATATTAGAGAAATATGTAACAGATTTAAAAATTTCAATTTTCCTATATCATCTCTCCCCATTAGTAAAGGGATAATTTACTCAAAATCTCAGTGTCCTCAAACTAACGCTGAAACAATAGAAATGTCAAAATATCCTCATAGAAGCATTTTAGGTTGCTTATCGTTTCTCTCTAATAGAACTAGACCTGGCATATTGTACGCGGTTAATATTTTTGCCCAATTCCAAAGTAATCCTGGCATAATGCATTGGAATGGCCTGTTAAAACTCTTAGGTTATGTTTGTTATACCAAAAATTTAAAGTTAAAACTTGAGTGCAGGAAACCACATATTACTGTTTATTCAGACGCTGATTTTGCGGCCAACAGAGACGATAGGACTTCAATGGGGGGACAGCTGATTTTACTCGATAATTCACCCGTAGCTTGGAGAACGTTTAAGGAAAAATGTATCAGTTTAAGTACTATGGAATCTGAATTCGTAGCCATGACCGAAGCTACAAAAGAACTATTATGGTTCGATAGAATTTTAGAAGAATGCTTTAATAAAAAACTAATACAGGGTACTAAAGAAAAATCTTTACTTTTAGTCGATAACATGGCTGCTATAGATTTCGTGAAGTCTCCCATTGAAAACTATCGTACAAAACACATCGACGTAAAATTATTTTTTATAAGGGATTTGATTTATAAAAACATATTTAATATTAAACATGTTAAAAGTGTAAATAATTGGTCAGATATTTTCACGAAACCGTTAACAAAATACGGGTTATCTCTTTTCATAAGTAGCCTGTTTTCATCTACTGAGTAACATGTATATTTTAAGGAGTAAATTTTGAAGAGAAGAATTAAGGAAATAAGTTTCAATTTTTTTAAAAGTTATTTATTTCTAAAGAGAACAGAATGTTTTTCTCTTTAATATGAAAATGCAAATGTATTTCTCAAAGTGTTTATTATATTGCAAAATGTATATACTTGTTTTATATCATATATTAGTTAATTTATGTACATGTCAATGCTTAATTATTTATATTATATCTTCATAGCAAGAAGAATTTTCTGTATAACTTCAAAATGAAGCATTGCAAAAATTGGACTGCTTTGCTCTTGAAATACACTAAAGAAAGACGATTAGTAGCAAGTCGTTGTTGAATCTGTCAATTTATGTTTTTTTTTACATACAAGTTTTTTTTGTTACTCAAATAATATGATGTGAACTTGTAAATTCAGGGCAGATATATGTATATATATATATATTCATGGTCTCGGTTGAGTGTCAAGAGGGGGGGCTTATTGTTAGGTTTAGGAATCTAAAATATTGGCGTGTTCTTGACACTCAATGTTTTATTCAGTTTCACTCCCTCTTTAGTTTAACTATTTTTCCTTTTTTTTAATTAAAACCGATGGTTATTAAAAATCTAAGTAATTTATCTTCTATTTACTTTTATAATTTTAAGTTAATAAATATTTAAAAACTCATAGTTTATTTAAAGTTTATTTTAGCATAAAATATTAATACGTTAGCCGAAGCTATCCTTATGCAAATGACATAAGCCTACGTCATCTGCCTGAATTGAATAAGTAGCGTAGCAGAAAAGCAATCGTGTGGCTTTTTCCGTGTTGATGCCGATGTGAATCCCGGTAATAAAGAAGCTGGCATGAAACGTAGTTTGTATATTTCAGTTTAAATTTTTCCTTGATAACCTCGACAATATTAGCTTGTGTAGAAAGCTGTTGTTTTTCAGATGAGGTTTAAGTAAATATTTTTAGATTAATTCGAGGATGATAGTTATTTTAAAACTGCAAACTTTTAAGCTTCTTTCAGTAATAGTATAGGCTTCAGTAACTACTCTGTACTATTATATCTGCCCTGAAGAATATTAAACGAATCGTCTAAATGTATTATAATTTTTATTTTCGTTTGCCATATTTTTATTTCACTAGATAAATCAATCTAGTTTTTAAATAAATGATTTTATCTAAAAGAAAAACTTGTCATATTTCTTTTTACCTGCTCAATACAGTTTCCACTGGGCTCTATTATTTCAACTCTGCTTAACTTTGAAGCTTTAAGATAATCATGTCAGGGTTATAAACCTGACATTTTTTTTTTTTTTTTTTAACTGCATTTTGAGAGTTTTAAACGACGTCTATCTGACCTTTAATTTCAAATTTATAAAGTCGTATTTCATATTTTGGTTATAAGAAAGAAGGAAATGAAAAAGGAAAAAGAAGTTTATCGAGAGATAACAAAGGCAAACTTAACTAAAATTTAACAAATTACCGCAGTAAAAAATCTCTGTTTTTATTATTTATAAAAATACTAAAAATGAACGAACACCTATCATCATACTACTAAACTTTTCAGTATAGATTTCTAAAAAATAAAAAAGAAGTAACAATGATTTATATATTTATTTATACTTAAAAATTTTTATATTAAAATCAGCATGTAAATTTAAATTATAAAAAAAAAAAAAAAAAAAAAAAAAAGAAAAATCTTTTATATTTAATAGCCCTTTTCTAACAAACACAGAACTGTTCGCACGCGCACGATCTGACGTTGGGAATTACCTCATGTCGACCTGTTCGGTAAAATTACTCGTTTGAGAATTACAACACTGTCGGCAAATTGATAATTGTGTTTTGAAATAGGAAATACCCTTTTGGGACAAATCACCTCTACGTAATGCCTGGTCCGATTTCCACCTAACCAAAATTGGCCCGGAATATACACGCCTTTATAAAGAATGAAAATTCATTCTAGTCGAATAAATATAGGTAGTCATATGTTGTCTGAAGACGATTCAATAATCAGCTGTACGTTTCAAATATAAGTGAAATGACCGTCATGAGTGATGCTATTTTCTTTTATTATTCAGACAACATGTCTGAAAGTTCTATAGATGAAATACCATGTAGTTTCACTATTTCAGGTCCCAATCATAAACATTTCTGAAGGCAATATATGAAGGTGAAATATATTCTGAAGGTGAAATATGGTGAAAAACATACTTCATCATCCACCAGAAATTTTAATATAAATACTGAATATAGTTATGTCTCAATGCACTTGCGCATATATAAACTCTTAAAGGCGATATATGAAGTCCACGATCTTCTTAAAAAAACCTATTCATTTATTTATTTATTTATTTTTTTAATAATTTCAGCAAATTAGTAAGGCATATATATATATATATATATATATATATATATATATATAATCGGTAAATCGATCACCTGACCACCTGTGGGCAAATTAAATGTCAATTCAGGATTACTGGTTACCGAACAACATTGAAACGGTAGAGTATTCTTATGCCCATAAACAATATTCCTTCGATACTTACCCAAATCTGTGTTGATGCGAATTGGCGGCATTGCGTGGGAAAGAACAAAATCTTTATGGAACCGATACAGAAGGAGGGATGTGGCCCATAAACACTGTAATGAGCATGCCATACGTTTGACCTAATAGTCGTGTGTTTGTTGAGTTTTGTTTAAAATTTAAAAACATGAGATAAGATAATTGCGATTTCATAAAATTAAATTTTACTCTGAAATAAAACTCAAATAAATAAATAAATAAATAAAATAATAATAATAATAATAATAATAATAATAATATATATATATATATATATATATATATATATATATATATATTTCTACTCAAAAATTTTCTGAAAATGTCAAAAAAAAAAAAAAAAAAAAAAAATCAATTTTAGAAGTCATATTGTTCTTATTATCCTAAATGTCATTAAAGTAAAAGTGATTTTTTTTTCTATTAAGGAGATAAGCTACTTTAAAAAATAGAAAAATGAAGATATTTTTTAGCTACTTTCAGAATTTTTAAAAAAAGAATAAATTTTGCATGTACAAACATTTTTATTTTATTTTTTATTTATTTATTTAATTTTTTTTTATGTGTATGTGTGTACCACAAAACTCTATTGATTAAAAATATTATTTCGGTTTACTTTAAAATAGAAAATTATAAATATATTATTTTATTTCAGATTATTTTTTAGGGTGCTTTCTTACTGCGTGTAGAATACGTCTCAATTACAATTTCGTTTATACTTATAATTTTTACATTAAATGAAACAAAATATTTTGAACGAAAAGGTTTTAATTATTTTAATAATATGGAATTTAATTAATAATTAAATTTGAAATATGAAATCACCATCAAAATTTTTATATTTCCACAATCTCATTTTTTTCTCTATTCAACAGAACTTGTTATTTTTAATTCATTTTATTCATTATGTCAAAATGTATGTTTCAGAAAAATTTTAAGTTTAAGTCTCAAATACTTTCTGAAATATCATGCGGGCAATGAGAAAGCACCCTTGAAAATAATCTGCAGTAAAATAATATTCTAATTTAAAGTAAACCAAAATAATATTTTTAATCAATACTATTTAACACACACACACACAAATTGTTTGCAAAAGCATTCATTCTTATTAAAAAAAAAAAAAAAAAAAAAAAAAAAATCTGATTGTTGATGAAAAATTTCTTCATTTTCCCATTTTTAAAAGTTGGCTTTCCCATTAACAGACTGACAGTAAACATTTGACATGTGTTCTAAAAACAAAATATAAGAAATGATTCTGTTTTACTTTAACTCTTTTAAAATTGCGGTACATTTTTTTATGAACAATAAATTAAGATTTGATTTATTGCTCAGTATAATTACGAATTAACATAACTTAATTTTTTTAAGTAAATATATATCAGTATTGTTAATGAACAAATACTGTGTCAGATGCACGAAGTACAACATCTTTAAACGAATTTACATATTTAAAAAAAATAATAATAATAACATTACATCTATTTAAAAAATATATATCTATTTAAAATTAAAAAAAAAAAAAACTATTAATAACAAGAACTTTATTTATAGATTAATATTTTAATTTAAAAAAATGTTTGTTAATTAGTGTTTTTCATAAATTTATTCCCAATACAATTGGAGGAAAAATAAATAAAAACCTATTTTTAAACAGAACAAAAAAAGGTTAATTAAAATAAACTTAAGTTTCATCCATTGCTAGCAGGCTATGACCGCTTCGCTAGTCACTATATTTAAACGATTTTTCAAAAGAATTGAATCACTGTTTATTTTTTATATCACATTATTAAAAATAAATAAATAAATAGATAAAAAAAAAATAAAAATAAAACATTACATCTATTTAAAAAAAAAAAAAAAAAAAAAAAAAAAAAAAACTAATAAAAAATTCAAGAATTTTATTTATAGATTAATATTTTAATAAAGAAAAAAAATATTTGGCAATTAGTGATTTTCATAAATTTATTCCCAATACCATTGGAGGAAAAATAAACAAAAACCTATTTTTAAACAGAACAAAAAAAAGGTTAATTAAAATAAGCTTTTTATCCATTACTAGCAGGCTACGACCGCTTCGCTAGTGACTATATTTAAACGATTTTTCAAAAGAATTGAATCACTGTTTATTTTTTTACATCACATTATATAAAAAAAAATAATAATAAATTTAAAAAAAATCTTACATTGAAATCGCCCTAAACCTTGCTTCGGGTATCTGCTGCCTATGGCATGTCTTTTTTCGCCCGCACTGCATCGGGTCAGTTACCACTGCCTGTAGAAAGGTCTATTCAGAGTACTTCTGTTTGGGTATTTATCGGTGAAAGGTAGATTTGTTATTATTTAGGAACTGCTATTTCAAAGATGACTGTATCTCAACATCTATTAAATAGTATTTTACTACTCTCTAAAATATGAAGAGTGAGATCTGACTCTAAAAGAGTGGCATATCACTCTTTGAACATGCCAAAATGGAACCAACCTCTAAAGAGTGAAAAGTCTCTTTTTCTAAAGAGTGAGATTATTCCGAGTGATTCAAAGAATATGACTGTTTATTTTCTCTAAAATAATTCGGATACACTATACGATATTTTTTTTTATTATCCTTTTTTTTTTTTTTTTTTCATTGGCTCTTGTTCAATGACGGAAAGGATGCAGACTGGACCTGAGGGGAATCGAACCGGAGCCGTCTTCGTGGCAGACGAGCGTCTTACCATTGAACCACTGAGGACACATAAAACTTACTTAATTTACAGTGGTAAATCATTCACATAAGAGATTAATCGCATTTATAAACTTAAACTTCATTTATCAAAAATATAAAATTACAAAATTCTAATGTACATTTTAAAATTAAAATTAGAATTATTTTAAATTACTAAAATTTTAATTATTTTTAAATTACTAAAATTAGAATTATTTTTTTAATCAAAATGTATACTTGAAAAGAAATTCCCTCAGTGAAATATTTATTTTCAAAGTAGGTTAGGGGAAAAGAAAAATTCTTGAGTATGCATGTTTAAAAAAATAGTTAAATACTTACGCACAAATCTACCAGAGTTTCTTGAAAAACTCGTCTGTTCAGGAGTATAAATCTTGCTGATGTTTTTAATCTTTAGTAAAATATTATAGCTAGCTTTTTGAATATTTAACATGTGTTAAGTATCAATGAATATAATAAAAATATAAATCCCTATAGATTTTAAGACATTACGCATTAAGTATTTGCATTGATGTTTTCTTTTATACCTTATATATTTCTGAATAAAACTGCTTGCTTTCTGTTACGAATTTCCATAACTTTCTTATGATTTTCGATCCTTTACTAATAATACTTCGATTTTATCAATTGTATAAAAAAAATTATATTTACCAAAATATCTTTTAACATAATTATTTTCCTCTTTTATACTCAAATATCTTCAATAAGTTCTGTTAAACAAATCACATTCATGAGATCACCCAGAAATTGTCTGTCATATTTCATTGGAGGTATGGTAAATAGATGGCGCCAGCAGTTTTTCACTCTTCAGAAGGTTGATCTTGCAATAGATTATGACTTCACTCTTTGTGACAGAGTGACTACAAGTCTCTCTTTTGAGAAAAGAGAGAAATGTCACATTTTCAAGAGCGACAATAGTACTTTCTCACTTTAATTGGTGTCAAAATAATGGTCGCTATTTTAAGGAGTGAGATTCACACATCAGAAATTTTTGAAAGTATGGAAGCTATGTAAAAGTATTTATATTAAATAATATTTTACTCAAGATGCATAAAAAAAAAAAAAAAAAAAAAAAAAAAAAAATCGTTTTTACTACATAGGTAAAATGTAAATATATAAAGAAATTTAGGTCAAAAGTTCATTTGAATCAAATAAAAGTTAAGAAAGTTATTAGAAAATGAAGAGCTGATATTTACATTTTTCTAAGAGTGTCATAATGTATTATAAGCTCATAATGATTTTTTGAATAAAAATGTTTTTTAAAGTGTGTGTAAAATAATTGGATCTTTAAATTAAATACGTGACATCGTGACATGTGAAAAACCCATTCTGAACCTATAACTCTAACGTAATTATATTTATTTTCAAAGGTTTCTTAGTTCATTAAAAAAAAAAAAAAAAAAAAAAAAAAAAAAAACTTATAAAATTGCAATTTATGAAAATATTTAAAATATAGATGACCCTTTTAATAAAATTAGCTTAATTTTTACTAAATATAAAGTACTTAATTATTGGAACTAAAAACAATCGAACGAAATAATATAAATCGCCAAATCATCATCAAAAATTGCTCGTGGAAAATAAGCCCATACTGTTAAGGAACCAACAGATATTGCGTGGTATTTTTGCAAATTGTTGGCAAAGTATATGAACTCGAGGGGTCTGCGTCACACTCAAACAATATCATCAGCTCTCACCAACTGCAATCGTGATGCATTAAAAGAAAGCATGCTATTTCGGTTAATTAGCGTTCAACACATATGTTCACAAGCCCAGTAGAAGCACTGCAGTCCACGGCATGTTGTTAATAAACTGGAACGCGAAATGATCTTCCCTAAACAATACGTTTTGCTGTACTATTCATACACATTTTTCGTAGGTCACGTCTATCGTACATGCTACATCAATTATTTTTGTTATTTGAAGCAAAGTTGGATGTTTGTTATTGTTAGCCCTAGCGTTGCCAACCATATGATAATCATCGTAGTGGCCGTTTTCAAGTCTCCGATTTAGAGGCTAGAGACTTCATGCCCAGCACTTTTCTATAATAAATTTCATTTTATTTAATCGTGGTAAGATAATATGAAATACTTCTATCAAAGAATACTGGCGTGAAACCTGATATAAATATTAGATGTTGGTTGGTTGGGTTTTTACGTCACACTATTGCTGCGTAATGGGCAACTGACGACGGTCTGGGACTCAACATTGGAGATGGTCCGGAGATATGCCATCACAATTTTTATCCTCCACGGAAGGGATGCTCTCCAGTTTCGGTGATCCCCCCCCCCTCCCCAGAGGTATAATTTAGATGGGAATAGGGAGAACATTGTGTCCAAGACAGGTTTTACGTGCACTAGCCACCATTAGTGTACACGACGGTTTTTGGCCAGCTCGAGTACCGAAAACACAATCTTCCAATTACGAGCCCGGAGCTCTACAGACTGGGCTAAAACGGACCTTAAATATTAGAAATTCAAGGTGTTATAGTGAGGTTGACAACGTTGGTTACCACTAATTATTTGACGCATCTTCGTTCAACGTTTTAAATATAACCTTTAAACATATGCATATCTAACCAAGAAGTCGTATAAAACATAACAAATCTAATGTAATCTAACGCAGAAGAATAAATAAATTTATTCGATCTGAAAAATACCAAAGAATTTTTGGAATGTATTGTTAGAGAGATGAGTATACAGGTATACTTTAATGTTAAAGAAGTTTTAATTAAGCGTTTCAAAAATTTTAATTTTATAGTTTTACATTATATAAATCTAATTGCTTCTATTTCAAATTAACAAAACTTTTAAGCTTCATGAAACTCTATTAATAAATATTATTCACCCTTAAG
The DNA here is from genome assembly GCA_963930645.1 of Salticus scenicus. NCBI lineage: Eukaryota > Metazoa > Arthropoda > Arachnida > Araneae > Salticidae > Salticus > Salticus scenicus. The sequence continues at coordinate 34,667,563 of OZ005650.1, read as the reverse complement.
GAATTTTTCTTACATTTATTTTGTTTTCGAAATATTAATTGCCAAACTTTTATCCCTCTAAATCATTTTATAAATTTTGAGCGAATTTTAAATCTAAAAGATATTTTTTCCATGTAATTACATTATAAGCATTGAAGGAGCATTACAATAATTGTAAAAATAATTATTTTGTTTGTGTTCTTATTTTGACTTAATTATGAACATAAACATTTTCTCTTTAAACGCAGGTGGATTTTGTAGCCTTTAAGTACACTTTTCATCTGTTTTGCTTCGGGCAATTTTATAATTAGATTGCAGTTTTGAAATGAATTAATTAAAATCTAATGTAATTATTTTTGCACTTAAAACAGCTAATCTAGATTACTGGAAAGCTCATGAATTTCTGTTTTAAAGACTTTAAGTAAAATATTTAAAACTGCTTTCAGATTAATAATTAATTTTCTTTCACAAGTTTCTTGTAATACTTTGATGTATTTTTACAAAGTTATTAATTTAAAATCTATTGCTAAATCAATTAGAGTATATTTTGAAGGTAATTTTGATGTCAACACAGTGACTTCGAAATTCAATTATCAAGGAAAACATGTCATCCTTAAATAATATGACAGGAAATTAAAAAAGACTTCAAGAAAACAAAGTGTATGCATAATTTTATTTCCTTTTAATTTTAAATGCATTCATATTCAAGCCTAACCCACAAATAATATTAATTTTTCTTTGTATTTTTCCATAAAAATTATTAGTACTTCATCATAAATACGTGGATTATAAATATGTATAAATATGTGGATTTACAGTTATTTTTTATAATTATCACTTTAAAAAAAATAAAAAAAAATCTGAATAGAATTTTATTTTATTTACAGTGTTTTATAGATATTTTTTGAATATTATAATGTATAATGTAAAGGCTATCAGAACTATCAGAGTTTCAGAACTATTGTTCAAAATTAATTAAGGTCGGACTTACGAAAACAAACAAAATTAATTAAGACATTTATGGTCGAATATTTAACCCTGCTACTCTTACAAGCCCACAAAGTTAGAAACAGGAAGTCGCAAAACAATTTACGAGGATTTATTAAACAGACAAGATTCTTTACAACAGGATAGTTTCAAATGAATCCGAATGTATTTTAATTACGGTATGCAGTTGCAGTAAACGCCTCGCAAAAACATTGTATCGACAGATTAAAATTTGGAATAGGCTTGTTGCTGTCAATACACCACACAATAAATTTAGTATCAAGATTCAACATAATAATTCGAGAAACATGTAACTTCGTAACCAATTCGTTTCATGGGCTGAAAAAGAAAGGTAGGTACATAGTTCAGCGATTCCAGTAGAACATGAGCTAAGAAGTTACGATAGCTCATCTCTTCTTAGAGCCATGTACTTAGACATTCAGACCAAAGAATTTCAGACTATGCACGTTGCGTAACCCTTCAAGCGTAAATAAGAATAGCTTTGTATGTGAATGGGACGTTGCATCGGCTGCAGTGTTGGAGACCGCAATAGTATTCTTCGACCACATTTGATGAAACCATGGAAGCATCTGCGCAAGCGCTAACTCAACGAGTCCAATGCTGAAATAGGGGTGACAGTCAACTGACTCGGAGAAAATGAGCAATAACAGAACACGGCATTGCTGGATGTTTTCCAAATTTCAAGCTGGCATCCCTCCAACATTTTGGACGCGTCCTCACTACTAGTTTTACGATATGTGGCTGCACTGTATGATGGAAAATCAATGTGTGAAGTCTTTACGTTGCTGGTAATTACTGCTGTACAAAGACAGCACGCATTATAGGTGCCATGGATGTAAATCCTTCTTCCTTAAGATGCAAAAAAAATGCTTCAATGAGGCAAATTTAAACGTGGGGATATATTCTAAATAGTTGTCTTTGGTTCATTTTCGACTTCTACCAGTCCTAGCTCTTCTAGAAGACGTATCATTATTTCTTTTGTAATTACAGCATTGCTCGGTTCGTACTTCGAAATTTCGAAACTTCCTTTTTCGTATAATTTTCTTTTTAGACATTCGATCGTATTATCTAACAAGTGCAAGTTCCAGTGGTCATTTGAAAGGATTATTTGGAGAAGTAACAGGATTCGTAATACGTATAATGAAGTTCTAGATATGAATATAAATTGAAGTGTGTCAAAAGAAACTGGTCAAAGAGCTTAACCAAAGTATGCAGAACTCTTTCCCAATTAGCGCATACTGCAGCATCAAAAATTTTATGCCTTCATAAACAGCTGCAGTTTATGTCTGTATTAACTGTTTATGTCTTCATAATGTCTGCGAAAGTCAGTTGATGGTCAATACATAATATCTTGCTCGCTGATTTAGTTTTATGCAATCCGATGTCTGGGAAATACTGACAGAGAAACGCCTTCATATTTTTCTTTGCAAAGAATTGTAAGCAGACAATTATCCTAATTGTTCGGAATTTAGCCAGTGGTTCCTGCAGAGAACATCCACTGACCCAATGTTTCAGCATATGCTCTTTTTACTGATGAAGCTACCTTCATCAGTGAAAGTGTTTTAATGCACTCAGTTCGCATCTGTGAGTTATGCATGCATAGTTTGAATGTATCACCAGATTATTGAAATATAAATTGCTGAAGTTTTGTATCATTTTTTGGACTAGGTTTGTAGTAGAATGGCTCAAAGTTGGCAGTCAAAAGGGTATTATGCCAATAGATACAACGTTTGAAACACGCATCGTAATAAAAGAAAAATCATTTAGTCCTTCGACTGTCCGGGGTATATATACAAGGTGCTTATAACTAAGCTTACACTGGGTTGGGGACAAAATCTCGCGTGGACAAAATATCGCCTACATAAATGAATGGAAAGCAAAAAGGAGTGAGTAATTATGAATAATGTTGTATAAAATTTCATGACAAGGCATGCCTTAGTCAGAGCACTGGTATACACACAAACTCACCACAATTTTTTTTATAAATTTTGCTTAAAAGAGTTTAAAGACTATGTTTATTAACTTTTTTTAGATTAGTCATAAAGAATTCAATCGTGCTTATCTATTTTAAAATTTTTAATTAAGATTTGTGAACAGTTGTGAGGTCGAGACTGGAACGTCACCACAGTTGGTTTGAAATTAAGCTGGTTTCAGCAAGGTATAAAGTTGGGACGGTTAAATCGCTTCGACGCCAGTGACTCGGAGAAAGTTTTGGTTGGATTAGTTTTATGTCGACATGGTGCTGCAACGAACGAATTAAGTTGTGAGAGGTAGATGAATTGGAAGGGATTTTGAAAGCTTGATTGAAATGAAGAGAAAGGAAGTTTGTAGAAAGTAGTATAAGATGGAGATTGTTTTGGTGTGTAAGTGGTGTGTGAAGAGGAGTGTAGGAGAGTAATGTCGATGATGATAGTTCTTATTCGAGTGTAAAGTGATGGTAGAGATGTGTAGCGTTGTAGAATAAAGTAAGATTTGAGAGAAGAATCTGTCGCGTCAAGGGAATCCTGCCGACGGTTCTTGTGTGAGAATAGTTCAGTGGTCGACAGAAAGCAGTCATCGACAATAGCGGTATTGGTGAGCTTATATTACCTTTAATTTATGAATTGCTGAAGTTATCCCCTAAGGTTATTTGAGAATTAAAACTGAGTTAGCCCAGCACCCGCCTTGAAATTAAGCATTAATAAACTTTGTTACTTTGTATTTAACTCTTGTCTCGATCTCTTCTTATTATCTAATTAAGTAATTAAGTTAATCTTTAAGATTAAGATTGAGGAATGGAGATAATGGAGAACACTTATTCTTCGCACAGTGTTCAGCTTTGATGTCAGCAGTGATGTACAATATTTTTAAAATGTATTTTGAATGGTGAAAAACAAATGATAAAATAACTTTAATATAGATAAAATAATAAAAATCCATTCTAAAATGTATTTATTTATTTATTTATTTTAATTAATCAATTTTAATTTATGAGGTCCTTTAGCCTTCACCAGAGATCACACGTGACAGAAATACAAATTTTCAAATAGATCATATTATTTTTTTGACGCGATATTTTGTCCCGCGATATTATGTCCGGATCCCGCTTACACTATGAACGGCATTTTGTAGGCAAAATGAACCAGTGCATGCCAAATTTTTGTACGTGAACGATTCATGAAATGCGTTAAAGATATTTCAATAGAAAATGAAAATAGCTAAAGAATGTTCAATTACTGTCGCTTTGCATGAAAAAAATGTAAAGTATAACTAAAAAAATAACAAGTACAGAATACTGCTCTTACAACCATTAAAGTAAGACAGGCTAAAATGAGCGAAACAGCGTTTGGACGTCAGTGTGTGGATTGACAAATCAGTGACTCTTTCCGTGGTCCCTATCTCATTGTATACTATTTAAGTGCTGCGAAATCGCTCATATTTACTTATCTCTGTATTCTCCTGTTTTCTAACAGACATATATGCTGTTATTTGGCAAACTGCAGTATTCAGGTATGATGATGTTCAAGCATATTATGCAAATTATCTACACGATTATCTGACTAGCAAATTTGAAGCCCAGTGAAATAGTAGTTTTGGACCACCAAGAATTCTAGATTTTTCTCAAATCAATTTTTTTTAACTAGAATAAAATGCAAAACATAGTCTCCTGTTCTTAGCGATATGAAATTAGTAGCAAGCATATATGTTGAAACAGTCGAAAATCCAATGACTTATTGTAACAATGTCGCAAACGATGCAGAAAAAATGTTTATTGATTCACACTTCTCCTGTTCTATACCTTATTAATATTATATATTATTTTCATTACCTACTGCTCACACTTTGGCCCGCAATACTATATTTCTGCCTTTATTTTTCTTTGTAAAAAATTTGCATTTCCTGTTTTTCACATTTCCATCAAATCAGAATGATTAATTCTGAATCATTCTATACATATGTATGTAAATTGAGAAAAAAATATACCGCATTCATTTAGAATGAATAAATGGTCATTTTCTAAATCCTTAAACTAGAAATATAGATTTCCGAGCTATGCGCCAATAAACTGAATAGACGAAGTCATCGAGAATTTCTAGTCTATACATTTCTAGATAGCGAAACAATACTCTGAATATTCTGAATCTTCTGTATTACGAGAAATTCTCGCTTTATTTTCTAGAATTGGGTCATAAACCAAGATTATAGCTACTGAAACCCGCCTCTTGTATTCGCATTTATTTGGAGATATTTTCAAATAGGTTTGTCCTCGATAGTATAGGCAAACGCTCAAGAATTCTAATAGAGGTCTCTAGAATTCGCTTTCGAAGGGGACTAGAAAATTTTTTATGAGAAATTTATAAGGATGACATGGAACTATTTTTTCTAGAGCCACAATTTAGATTCTAGATGTCAGTTATAGAATTTTTTCTCAGTGTATTGGCGTGCCTTATACTCATAGCTCGGAAATCTATATTTCTAGTTTAGGGATTTAGAAAAGAACCACTTATTCGTTCTAGATGAAAGGGGTATATTTTTTTTCTCAGTGTATGGTGATGTTCCAGAAATTTAAGCACATCTGTAAAAATACAGATATGTATCAAATCAATGCATATATATGTAAAAGAAATCGATATGAAAACTTCTTAAAAACTCAAAACATTAACAAGTACTCAATCTTATTTCATAAATATCTGCATTTACACAAAAGTGCAGACTTTTACTGTTCTCTAGCCCATATATACATATATATTTCTTCGTAAGAAAACTTTTAAAATCTTAGTATGTAAAACAAGAAATTCATATATTGAACAGGAAGTGAGAGAGGCATAGGGATAACGAGCCTTCACAGGGGCAGGTTAGGTGCCTCTGTGGATGCTTGGAATTATATATGCTAAGCATAGTGGCAATAATAAATACACAGATTTAGGATTACATAAAATATATCAGTTTAATTAGTTTTATCTAGCTTATGTTATTTAAAATGCAAAATAAATTTTCCACAGTTTGTTTTACTTTTAAACAGGGAGATTTTGCATGATCATTGTCTTGTTAAATCTAAAGCAACTTTTTAAAAATAGAAGTACAGTGATGTGTATTTAGATGTATTGAAGATTGGGATGTTTAAGAGAGGTGTGTAGATACAGATGTTTAAAGATCACACCGTAGTAGCAGGTGTCGAAACTAGGGGCTTAGTATTGGTATATATATTTATTTTTATATGTTAATTTTCAGTTAATTTACAGATACGTATACAGAAGTATAGATATGTAAATATATTTTTGCAGAAGTAGAGAAATTGATTTAATCATCTTAGTACATGGGTAGTAAATTTAAACGCACTTACAGTTAAAATAAAAACCCATTGTTTTTCTTTCATTAACTTGAAAGCGTGTTACTTCAAAACATAAATAATTTTGAAGTCAAATGTTTTATGTTTTTTTAAATCATTATTGCTTTGAAAGCTTATGAAGAGCTATCTATTAAAGCCTTAATTAAGGTATAAATTTTATCTATCAAGGTCATTTTGATATCAAATATTTTACTTTCCATTCTTGTTTGAATTGTTCAAAATTAAATTATTTAAAACATATTAGGCTTTATTTTCAAACAATAGTTTTGCAGCAGACTTTTGAATAAATATAAATATTTATACATTTATATTTATTCAAACATACATATATATATGCATTTTATTTGCAGATTTTACAGATTATGGGTTTTAGGAGTCACTATTTTGAATACTACCTTTTATATAAAGCAATCTTTGTATAGTTCTTTCGAAGATATATATCACACGCGATTAAGATCGATTACTATTAAAAACTAGAATGTTGTGGCCACCACACGACATTCTTCTATATTTTTCAATACAAATTTACTCAGTAAAAATAATTTATTAAAATTATTATTTAAAAAAATTATCTTCCATGATAATGCAGACGATTTACATGTTAGAGAAGTAGTATAAAACTAAACATCCCCCCCAAAAAATTCAGTTTTATTCTAAATATTACATAAAAAAAAAAAACTTTATTTTAAATTATTGCAGATCGATGGTTCAACCATCCGTTTTAAAGATACTGGCAAGCTCTTTTGAAAGATGCTCATCATGAAAATTTACTGGGGGGGGGGGGGGGGGGACTTCCTCCCTCCCCCAGAGGGGGAGGCGAGGCTCTTACATACACAATTTTTTCCCCCAGTTGACTATCTCTATTATAAATAATTCTTTTAAATTTCATAAATGATTATTAAAAAATAATTATCTTTATGCACATTTATACAAATTTTTTTTCCTATACCACCATGCTAAAAATTTAGAAAAAGCGGGATGGCAACGCAAGCTGTTAGGCAATTTTTACCAAAAGTTGATAGGCACTAATTTATGTCAATGTATAACTACATACCAATTTGTATGAAATTCTGTGCAGTAGTCCCTGAGATACAGTTGCCACAAAATTTTGTCACAAACACACACACACAGATACAGACAGACAGGAAGACATTTTCTAAAAATGGTCAAATTGCGTTCTACAGCTCTCAAAACGTGTACATCCATCAAAAAACCGAGGCCGAAAATTTTTACGAATTCAATACTTTCTTCTTTTGAATATACAAGAAAGTAAAAAGTTGTGTTCAAAATAGTGACATCTGGGAATATACCACATTAATAAAAATTACTAACAAAACAAGTTTCTAGAATTTTATACTGCTGATACATATTTACGTGTATATTTAAATACTAAATTTTAAATTTGATTATAAATTTTTAATAAATAAACAGTGGTGGTCTAAAATAAACAACTTTTAATTAAGAGAGTAGAAAAACCTCTCTCTCTAGTTATTAAAAAAAAAAGAAAAAAGAAAGAAAGAAAGAAAAAAGAATATATTTCAACCTGAGATAAGTAAGATGTTAAGTGCTTTGTGGAACTCATCTTTTGTGATGTAGATTACGACAACTCAAATGGAAGGTAAATTAAATGTAAACCTATCCACATCTATTCCCTTATATCATTAATGACGCCTCAGGCTAAATAAAAAAAAAATCTAGAAGTATCTCTTTTTTTGCGGCCCTCATTTCCATTTGGACTAAATAGTAAGAATAGAAAGTATAGAAAAAAAGATTTGGGTAAATACCAATCAAGCGAGCCAGATAAGTACCTTGTAAAAGCAGTTAATGATTGTTTTTCGGTCTACTTTGCTTTAATGTCGTTCTTTTATGGCTTGATAAATGTAACCAAAATAAGTGAATATTTCTTTTTGGTTTGATGCTGAAATGTTTTTTCCTAAACAAAAAAATATTCATACGTTTTTGCATATTCAAGTAAGACTATTTTATATCTGCTAATTATATATATATAATAAATTTTTCCTGAAATTTAAAAATATATTCATTAACTTTATTAATTGAAATATATATATTTTTTAAATGCATCATGCAAGTTTTTATGTCTTTTTCTAGCTCTTTTAGCGATTTTTAATATGTAATATATCGTGTATGGCACTTCATTTTTTGTACCAACATTTTATTGGAAATTATCTATGCTGCAACGCATGAATATACTCTATATCAAAATTAATTATATATATAAATATATATAATTTTTTTCATATTACAAGCTTCTAAAAATAAAAAATATATATATATGATTTTTTATTTGTAAAAAATTATTTTAGATAAAACCATATGTATTATACAAAATTAAATGTTTAATACATAGTGTTCTGATCAGCTGACTGTAAATCATACGCAAAAAGAGATTGTATGTTAGTTTTTCGAGCTTAATGAATACAGATTAATTCAGAATTCTGAAAAAAAAACATTACATAATAATAGACAATGCTACAACAAAGATACTTCTATTCTCAATGTATAGACAAAGTATACCGCGAATTGAAAGTTAACAGTTAGGGTAATTAAGATATTACTTTAAAACTTTAATTATTCTATAGATCAGATCACTTAAACTGACAATTACTCTTAAAAATCACACTCAAAATTTTAATGAAGATTTTATAGCATAATTTTATAAAGACTAAGCCTTTTTTATTTATATTTATATTTATATATATATGTATATTTTTTGTCTGGGTGTGTAAGTGCGCGCGTGCGTATATAAAGCGTAATTATAAAAGAAAGAGTGCTAGAAAAGGTGTTCATCTACATCCAAAAAAGTACTAAGAGAAATATCATATATTTCAGAACAAATTGATATGATATATTGCGTCACTGATCGTGTAATTGTATATCTATTAGTACATATTGTGAAATCCTCACATTAATTCCTGACTGACAGTAGACTTTCCAATATTAAATAGTAAATATCAGAAAAAGTGGTAGAACCTTCTACATCTAAAAAAGTACTTAGAGAGGAATTTTATATTTCGAAACGAACTAATATGATGCATTGCGTCATTGATAGTATAATTGTGTATCTATTAGTACTTACTATAAAATCATCATATTAACTCTTTTCGGACAGTAAATTTTCAGATTTTAAGTAGTAAATCCCGTCTTTTTATGCTCCTTTTAAACATTGTTATTTGTAACCTAAGATTTTTTTATACGTAATTACGTTAAAATAATTTACTTATTTATTTTTTCACAGCAATTGATGCTGAAAATGATACTATCAATTATAAACGCATACACAACTGAAGTTTTAGCACGAGTGTGGAAAATAGTGATAGAAATTTTTTTTTGATAGACGCCTAAAGGCGGGACAGAGTAGAATAATTATGTCACGCATACGAAACGTTGATCGCGATGGGGTTTAAAACAAAGTTGTTCCAATACTTTCATTAATAAAAAGTTTTTTGGCTTTGAGGAAAACACATTTGAACTCAATAAGTGAATTACGATCTTTATTTTCAAAACAAAACTTATATGTTCCATGGTATGAGCTGTATTGATTGGATACAACAGTCATACATATATTTCATATTCCTTTAAGTCAAATGTAAAGATGTCAGTCACTGTTACATGTTTTTTTTTTTTTTTTTTTTTTTTTCAATGTTCCATGGAATCAGGATATGTACCACTGTTGAAATTTCATACGTCGTGTACGAAATATTTAGTAATTTAAGCTAAATTATTTTACCTTGACGGTATTTCAAACAATATTTTAAGAAACGAGTAACACCATTTTGATAACACCATTTTGTGTGTATGACCATACTCATGTTCATAACTAACCATACTGCTGGTCACAAATTTCCTCAAGATCCAAACACTAAAACCTTGTGTGACACAATGTTGAAAATGATTATTAGAGTTATGTTTTTTTTTTCTCCGAGGTGGTGCCCATTTATGGGTTATAGACTTTAAGCACTGAACCCATTGCAAAACTGCAGTTTTTGATACTGTGTTCCAAATATTTGGTAATGAATTTTGTGTTCAACATACATACGCATTTTAATTGTGCCCCATCAGCATATTCCACGCTGTAAAACTTTAAATTTCACTCAATGAGTTCATAATTACTCTACATCAAAATAATGTAAATCTTCCATTATCTGAATTAGTATAATCCAGCCACTGTAAGTAAATTTAATGTACATATTTTTTAATAAATGTCTGTGTTTTCCTAAAAGTAAAATAACAATAATTTTTAATATGAAGATCATTTACAAATTATTTATATAAAAATCTACTATATCTGAGAATAAAAATAACGTTAAAGAGTTGTTGAAACAGGAACATATTTCCTAACCGATGCTTTACTATAACGAATTTTACTGGAAAAAAAAAAATTCTCACGACCATGAATTCTTTATTAGCTTAGAAAATAAATATTATTTTTATAATAATATTGAAATATAATATACTTTGTAAAATTTTAAGCATTTGTCTTCATTCCCTAAAGAATTTTTCGTAAAAAAATATGAAAGGAATATTTGCATAAAATTTACGAAGGCATTTTTAATCGTTTACTCCAGGTTATTTTATCGGTTATCTTTCGACATTTTTAAACTTATAGTCATTTTTATAAATCTCCTATGGATCATTTCCTTAGGATAAGAATATTTATTTTGCGTTTTTAAAACTACTATTCTAAATATTTAAGTAACTTAAAACTGATTTTAACAATGTTAAAATTACGCTTTTGTTTGGTAATTCAAGAACTACTTTATTATCATAAATATTAATTAGAAATTTAAAGAGAAAAGCGTTAAAAAATGAATTTCCCAACGCAAAATAAACTCACTGCTTAGAACCTTTATTACTTATTGATCAGATCTCTTTTGTCTTTAGAAATCTTTATTTATTTACCGAGACTTAGCGGATTATTCTTAAATGAAATGCACTTCAGGACGAATTAAGGAATACTGCCTGTGAATGAAAAAGAGGAAAATCTGTAAGTGGTAGTTTCAGATAAATAAACATTGCCGTAAAAATCTTTTTTTTTTTTTTTTTCTCTTACAAATGCCGAGGAAATACAAATTGTTCTAGTTATCATTTTGTAATCATTGCGATATTTTATTTGGAAATTACGTAAATTTACAAAACGTGCTAATAAAAATCTTTTTATAGGGAAGAGATTACACATATATTAATATAATATTACAAAGAAACCATTTTTTCTTTCTTATAATTATCCTTAAATAAATATATATACATATATAAATTGAAAGAGAATTATTGAGGCATATTTATACATATAGGCTGATACTTGTTTTATAAAGTAAAACAGTGAGATATGACGAGGAATGTTATTAAGACCTTTTTATTACCATAAAGAAAATTATTATTAATTTTAATTTTACTACCACAGTTTCACCACCAAAAACTGCATAAAAAATAAAAATCAATATTTTTTCTATGGTACATTTTTCCTAATTCAATGTCAGAAAATTAAATTAATAATTAAAACAAAGGTTATTATTAAAAATAGTGCTGATTGAAATTTAGGATGTTTCCATCTTTATGGTTACGATGAAAAGCAATAAAAATGAACTAAAATTGTTGAGTTAAAACTATTCTTGTATATATATTGGTGTACATTATTTAACCATTCAAGACAATAATTTAACTTCGAAATAAAACAAAAAAGCATTTCAAATATTTTTATTTAAAAAATCGAAAAAAAAAATTACAAATAAAAAATAATTAATGTGTGTGATTTAAATGTACTTATAACAATCCGTCATTATATAATTTATGTTATTAATATGTGAAACTCATGAAAAACGTCCAATCCGTATATAACAGCTTTAAATAATAAGTATACAGATGCTAATTTCTTATGGATTGTCTGTAATATTTTTAACACAATCGTTTAATAGTATTTATATAAAATTTATCTGCGGATAAAGAGTATAAAATGTACTATTTGTAAATAATGGTATGAAAATTATTTACAGTTCGTAAAAAATTAACACCTATAGATTAATATAAAAAATAAGATTAAAGCAAATACACACACTGGCCAATAAATTAGAAACCTTTAAAACAATATTGTATTGAACCTTCTTTTCCAAGTTGGTCCTCCTATTGGATGAATAACGCCCCTTATTCGTTTGGGCAGCGATTCTACAAGCTTCTGGAGTGTATTTATATCCAATAGTTATGCATTTGTTGCACAGATTTTAAGATCCTGTAAATCGGATGGAAGAGGAGATTTCTGACGGATACTCCTTTCCAACATGTTTCTTAATATATTAAGATACAGGGTTTGTGCCATCTAGGGCAACTGTTGGAAGTCAGAATGATGTTCACTGAACCAATCTCGAACGATTCTTCAACGATGTATAGTTGCATAATCGGCCACAAAGTATCCGTTACCTTCGGAGTAAAAATGTAACATTTCGGGATGCACTTGATCTGCCAATACTTTCAGGTACTGCAAGGCTTTTTGATTATCCTCAAGTAACACCAGGGGACCACTTCCATACAAGCAGAACATCTCCCAAAGGTTTCTAACAGGTTTTGCATACTTTTGTCGCCAGCGAGCATTTGTAGAAACTCTTACAGGTTTCTAACTCATCGGCCAGTGTATGTATATACCCATATAACTTAAAAAATGTACCAATAAACTTTATCTATATAATCTATCTTGAATAATTATATCTAATTCTATATATTCTATTCTACTTACCGTGTGTTTTTAAATTGTTTCGACTAACTTTAAGGGTAGAACAAGCATACAAAGATACGTTTAGTGGTGTGTTATAAATGTATGCATATAAAGATTGTGTCATGTAGGAATCACATATATTTTAAAATTTTATATTTAATTTTAATTCAAATTTACTTTAACGCTTTATATAATAATTTAATCGTGTATTCAATATAAATCTTTAATAACCACTGAATTGTTTCTTCATAAAAAAAAATAATAATAATAATAAAGAAATGTAAAAAAAGTCACTCTGCAAGCAAAATCTCAAGATGTGTTTTAGTCTTATAAAGAATAACACATGGTTCATTTCATTTATATTCTTCCTAAATCACAGTTTAACTTCTAACGCAGTTTTATTCAGTTAGTCAAAATTATCCTTAAACAGAATTAAATTATAGCTATATTTTATGTATCTGTACGTTGTGCTTTCTCACTTCTCATAACGAAAGTTTGGCTTAATTTGTGGGTTAATATATATTGTACTCCTGCTGTGGGTGTTCAAAATTATCGGCCTGATCAGAGTATAACGTATCGTTAAAAAACCAATTTTTTATGTGTTCTTGCTGGTGAAGAATAAAATGCCAATATGAAATGATAATTTGAATTTGGCTGGAATTTTATCATTCTTTTCTGATCGCTCCGGCATAGAGCACCTACCAATGTAGGTCTTTAAAATTTATCCGTTAGGGGCACCTTCCATTCTTATATTATGTGGCAAGTCAATAAAAATCTCTGTGCACATTTTTGTCTCGATCTTTATTGGTTTCTGTATTTTGCCTTTTTTAAAACCTCTGGATAGAATCTTGGGTCTTTCAATCGAAGTCATATACATCAGATGCCTGGCGGCGTAGAACACAAGAAAAGAAAAACTTTTTCACTTATACGAAAATATGACCTAGTGGAAACTGTCGAATGGTAACTACACTATCTAACGGAGAATTATTATACCTGTACTGGAAAACTCCTGCATATATCTGAATACACAGAGCAGGAGTGCCAAAAAATAATAATTATTGAATTTTGCCAAACTTTCCTTTTGAGAAATGAGAAACCACAACGGACATATTGATAAAATAGAGCTATAATTTAATTCTGTTCAAGGATAGTTTTGACTAACCGAATAAAATTGCGTTAGAAGCTAACCTATGATTTAGGAGAAACATAATTGAAATGAGCCATGTGTTATTCTTTATAAGACGAAAAGATATCGTGAGATTTTGTTTGCAGAGTGATTTTCTTTTACATTTTTTTTTTTATTATTATTATTTTATTGATGATGAATAGCTATAGGCCCATTTCGCTTACGAGTATCCTTGAAAAAGTCATGGAAAGACTTGTGGTTAACCGTTTGAACTGGTATATCGAGAAATATAGTATATTAGCTACAGAATAGGCTGGCTTCCGAAGAAATAGGTCAACGCGTGACCAGATGCAAAATTTAGCCAATTCGTTAAAGATGCATTGGATAACAGAAACATTTTAACAGCTATTTATGTTGACTTTAAGGGGCATATGATTCTGTCTGGAGGGAAAGGCTATATACTAGAAGCTTTTGAGTGTTGGAATTTCTTCCAGGTTATTTCACTGGATTAGATCTTTCACAAACCAAAGAACATGCAGGGTAAAATTCAAGGATTCTTTCTCCAAAAGCTTTAATCTACAAACTGGGCTACCTCAGGGAGCAGTTAGTAGCTGCACCTTGTTTAATATATATGTCAATGATCTAATTCCGTCACTTAAATCAATACCTGGTATTAAATGTTTACTTTTACTGATGATCTGGTAATCTGGACCCAGGCACCAAAAAATGTTGCTAAAAATATTACTGAAAGTCGTTTAAATAAAGCCCTGCATGTGCTCTCAAAATGGTGTGAAGAAAATAATATGGCTGTAAATTTAGAAAAGACAGCTTCACAGTCTTTTTTCCTAACCCACGAGGCTTTCTCGGCCAGAATTAAAGTACCAAGGCTCTTCGATTGCCAACACGGATAGCTATACCTACCTGGGAGTGACTTTTGATAATAAATTAAGTTGGAAGCTCCATGTTGAAAAGCTCACCGAGCGTATTTCAAATGGAATGAGTATTCTTAAGCGCTTAGCAGAGTGTACTTGAGGATGCGCTCGGTCCACTCTTAACACTACTTTTAAAACTTTTATACAACCTTTAATGTTGTATTGCTATGAAGCTCTGATCACAGCCCCACAATATGTGTTTAATAAACTGGAAGTGTTGTAAAACCAGGCTCTACGCTTGATCACAGGAGATGTGAAGTCCACTCCTATCGATGCGATGTTACTGTTGACAGGGACTATACACTTCGAAGATATTATGAAAATGAAGGCCTTATGTCTCTGTGAAAAGCTATTACTTATATAGGAATCCTACTGGAGGGACTATGTGACCAAGCCAAGGAATCTAAAAACCCAATATGGATTTATTCAAAAAGTCCTAAATATTAAGAAAGATCTTGTAATTCCTTGTAATTCCTGGTGATCTAGAACCACTTATGACATCCAGAAATCCCTTGGAAGTGACCAATGTCTATATGAGGCTGAATCTAGTTGAAAATATCCATAGAAAGTGAGATGTTGCACCAAGTGTGTTGAAATGTCTTGTCTCAGAGACCATTGCGGCCAGATATCAACCATCTCAATAGCTGCTCTCTAAAATTTCTGGAGTGAGAATCTCTCTCCTTAAAAAAGTGACCCCTATTTTGACACCAATAAAGGTGAGAAAACACTATTATCACTCTTGAAAATGTGACATTTCTCACTTTTTGTAAAAGGGTGACGTATAGTCACTTTGCCACAAAGAGTGAGGTCATCATGTATTGCAAGATCAAACTTTTGTGGAGTGAGAAATAGCTGCCGCCATCTGTTAATCATAATTCGAATGAAAAATGGACAATTTCTGAACGATCTGATGCATACATTTGTTTAACAGAACTTATTCCTAGATTTATTCCTTATAACTAAATTTCTGATGAATAAAAAAAAAAAAGGAAAACTATTATATTAAAAGATAATTCGGTAAATATTTTTTTCTTTGCGATTGACAAAATCGAAGTAATATTATTAGTGAAGAATCGAAAATCTCAAGAAACATATCGAAACTCGTATTGGTAAGTAAATAGTTTTATTCAGAAATATATAAAGTATAAGAGAAAATATCAGTGCAAATATTTAATGCACAACACCTTAAAATCTATAATTACTCATATTTTTATTATATTCATTGACAGCTAACATATGTGAAATAGTAAAAGAAATGGGTATAATTCTTTACTAATATTTAAAATCAACAGCGAGTTTTATACTACTGAACGGAAGAGAAACTATCAGGAAACTATAGGGAAACTTTCAGGAAACTATATAGATTTGTATGCGAAAATTTATTTATATATATATATATTTTTTTAATACGTACACTTGAGTAACTTCTTTTCCCTATAAGCTACTTTAAATGACTGCTTCTATTAGGAAATTTGTTTTCAAGTACACATTTTCTTTTAAAATAATTCTAATTTTAGCAATTTCAAAATAATTATAATTTTAAAATATCCATTAGAATTCTGTAATTTTATACTGTTGATAAATGAAGTAAAAAATAAAATATGATTGATCACGTGTAAGAATGATTTAATAATGTAAAATAAGTAACAAGTGCATGTGCTCAGTGGTTCAGTGGTAAGACACTCGCTTGCTACGAGGACGGCCTGGGTTCGATTCCCGACGAATCCAAACTGCATTATTTCCACCGTTGAACTGGAGTTCATTCGCAAGGCGAAATGAAACGATATCGTCTAGTGTACGTACTTTTTTAAAGAAAAATAATCAGTCATATTCTTTAAATTGCTGCGAATAATCTCACTCTTGATAAAGAGTGAGAAATCTCACTCTTTCGAAAAGAGACTTTTCACTCTTTAGAGGTTGGCTCCATTTTGGCATGTTCAAAGAGTGATATGCCACTCTTTTAGAGTCAGATCTCACTCTTCATATTTTAGAGAGTGCAAATTTTACTGATGGTTACCAGTTTGATTGTCATTTTAATGTAGGAGCTGGTGTGTTCTCAGACATTTTTTCATTTTATGCCCCTGCGGGCTGTATAGGTACCTCTTTTGATGGTGAAGTTGTGGCGATAAGTATAGCCTTAAAGCAACTATTGGCTGTCCATTGCAAGTTTGAAAGGGCAGTCATTCTTTCATATTCTCAGGCAGCCATCCAGTCAATTAGCGCTGTTGATCATCCATTAATACCTGAAATATGCCAATGTCAAGAATCCTTGAGAACTCTCACTTTAACGGGGAAACACATTGTTCTACAGTGGGTGCCCGACCATTATGGCCTTTGGGGCAATGAACAAGCGGATTTCCTTGCAAAAAGAGGTACCACTGTATTGCAACACCCTAATACAGCCATTTCTTACTGGAGGATTAAACTGTTTTTTTTTTTTTTTTTTTTTTTTTTTTTTTAATTATCTACATCTAATGCCTTACGAGATCTTAAGAATCGTACAGCTCTAAAGAACTGGAAGAATTTAAGTCCTTCTCGTATCCCTGATAAACCAAGACGTAAGGCAGTTGCGACTTTCCGTCTATCTACACGATACGACTGCCCTGCCGCTCATTTGAAGCGCATAGGTATCTTAAACGATTCTACTCGCCCAGTTTGTGATTCTGGAGAAGTAATGGACAGGGAACATCTGCTCCGCTCTGGGGCTCTTCGATGTTCTACAGAAGAGTCGAGATATTGGGAGGCAAGATCGCTCCTTAGGCAATGACTTCGGTCTTTTGCTCTATGTTATATTTTTTGTAATTTGTTTTGTATCTTTATAGTCCTCTGTAATTTTTGCCTAGCCATGGAAAAAAAAATATTGATGAAGAAAAAATTCGGTGGTTATTAAAGATTTATATTGAATACACGAGTAAATTATTACATAAAGCGTTAAAATAAATTGGATTTAAAATTAGATGGAAAGTTTTAAAATATATGTACTTTCTACATCACAGATTGCAGAAAGATTTTTTTTTAACTATAGATAGAAAATATATAGCTATTATACTTACTACAATTTGAGGAAAAAAGAAACGTCATTGTTAGGATTGAACAATAAAAATTGCTTACTGAAGATTGGATAAAAAGACATTACGATTTATTTAATTATTTTTCCCGTTCGAATAAAACTTTAAACTCAATTTCTGAACATCGTTGAGAATGATAAATTTATCGCCCAGTTTCGTATAGGAAAGTCTTCAAAAACAAAAACAAACAAACAAACAATATATATATATATATATATCCAACATTCCATAGTGACAGGTGTGACATTTGGGTCCATTTTTGGTACTGAAATATTTTTAAAAATGCCGAATATATAAATTTACCCTAAAAAAACTAAAAAATCAGTTAACACCTTAAATTACTACCCTACATTCAAACCAATAATAAAACGTTTCTGCTATTTAATTTTTAAATATCATTTTTTTTTTTTTTTTTTTTTTTTTTTTTTTTTTTGTGACGGATGTGATATTTTCATTACATGACTTTTCACTAGGATCTATATTTGTTAAACTTCTTGACATTTATAGAATGATAAACACTTGATTTTTTTCTTCAAATAATTAAAACAGATTTCTTTAAGCAGAATGTTACCATTAGACGGTCAGTGACGTCACACTTCCCTTGTGTATAACTACATTAGCACTTTATCAATGTGTATAAAATCTTTAAAGTGATTATGATGTCAATTTTCGTGCGATGCATAATTTAACTTTTTATAATTTTTTAACGTTTACGTTTGATTAAATGTATTTATTTTTATGTCGAAATAAAATGAACTCGTATTTTTTTTTCTTTTTTTCTTTTTGGCAACAATTAAACTTATGGAGCTCGCAGATACTTTAGAACAACTATAACAAAGGGTTATAATTAACAAATACTTTGCTATAAAAAATATTGTGACTATAAATTGAGATAAAAACTATCCTATCTTTTAAGTTGAACCAAACTGCACACAGTGTGCAAAATTTTGTTAAAAAATCGAGTCATAAGTTTAGGAGTTTATCGCGGACAAACATCGTGACCCGTAATTTTTATATATATACAGATATATATTGTAAGAAATATTTTTATTCAAAAGGTAAAAATATTTTTCAAGTACTGAATAATGACAATGGCTATTCTTCCTGTTACACGGGCAATAATAATAAAAAAAAACATCACTAATACCGTTTCACCTGTTAAATGTTAGAGAAACGTTCTGCAAATAGAATACTTTATATCCGCTTTGTTGTGAAATAAAAGCAGATTATTCTAGGATGTTGTCTCAAATCGGATTACATCTTCTAAATTTAGAGAAACCTTTATAAAATCTCGCAATTTCGGGATATGTTGACAAATGTTCCGTCGACGATTTCATAAATGTTTATGTTTAGTTAAACACTCGATTTCTTAAGGCTTCAAAAGATAAGTCATAAAATTAAATAATATAATGTAATTATTTTTATAATACTATCTTTAGTTAAAGCTCTCGATATATATATATAATAAATAATATAAAACAATAACAATTATCAAAAAGGTGTTAATTTTTTTTTTTTTTTTTTTTTTTTTTTTTAAGAATTACGATGGTATAAGAAAAATATTGCTTCATTTGTATTCATTTGTATCAGAAATCCATCGAAAAATTCGTCGAAAGGATTTTGTGAAAGAAAGACTAAATATTGTTTATAGAAACATATCAAGAGAGAAAATGAAGCTTTTTTCTTAAAATCAAGATAATGTGATATTTTTTTTCAAACGTATTAACTATACAATGTATATTTATTTAAAGCATACTTTTAAAAAAAATATATATTTTATGGTTAGTCAATTATTTTTGCTTTACACTATAGAAGATTTAGGGGGGGGGGGACTGAACTTAGAGCGTATTTTTTTACGGTGCAGAATTTAAAATATTATAAAGCTCACTTAAAAAAAAAAAAAAAAAAAAAAAAAAAATCGTTCAAATTATTAAAATACACGAAATGCGTTTATTGTGTATTTCGTGCTATATAAGTTAACTAGTAACCAAATTGCCTTTTGTGGGTTAGGGTTGTGAATTCTATATGCGTAAATATTTGAAACAGTTTAAAAACTGCTCAAACTACAGAAAGAATTCGTCAGGGTCGACCCTTTCTTCAGTCAATAATAAAATACAATATTTCATTCCATAGCAGATATTTAAGTATGATACTATAGCAATCTTTCTTATAAAAAAAATAAATTTGAAAAATGAAATGAACAATTGAAAGAGTAATGAAAACTACAAAATTACAAAAGACAGAGCTATGTAAAAAAGAAATAAATCTAAGTCACACGTATGTTTTCATCTCTCTCTCTCTCTCTCTCTCTCTGTATATATATATATATATACATATATGTATATGTGTGTATGTATCATACTTGCCAACATACTAATTAATATTCTGTATTATTTTTGGCCCCGCCTTCTTTTTCACACCAGTCTCTTTTTAGAGTATTTTTATTCTTATTTAATAAATTTACTGGTGTGAAAAAAAGGACGAGATTAACAATACTACGGAATATTAATTAGGATATCGGGAAGTATGTATATATATATATATATATATATATATATATATATATATATATATACACGTATATATATCAATTGTGACAAGTTTTAATTCATAGCTTTTTATTAACACGTTTTTAATTATTATAGTTTAAAATTGTTAGGATGAAAGGAAATTGAGTTGCATAGTGGTCTAAAGTTCACATTTATTGCTAATTGTTAAGAATTTATATTTATATATTCCGTTTTGGAGGTGTCATACCACTGTGCACTTTTAACGTTAAAAATATTTTTATTAAACTTTATTTTTGTAGCAATATTTACAACTCAAGACTAGTAGCTGTTGAAAGCAAGTTTATCATATTTGAAATATATGTTCGATCGAAAATACCGATTAAAAAAGAAAAAATTAAATCATATAACTTTTTTTAATACCATTAAAACCTTTAAACTTATTAATTCCAAATAAATTATCGAAAATAAATGTTGCGTTGTTATATTTCAGACTATTCAAAAATTTTAATTTTTTAATGAATTAATTACATGCATATGATTTTCTATGCAAATACAATAAGTAAGTTACAATGTTTACAATAATGCAACAGGCAACATAAAAAAAAAAAGAAAAAAAAAAAATACATTACAGTGTCGAAAATTTCAAAAGAAAACTACTGGTATAATAATTCTCATGTAAAATTACAGAGAAAAATAAACGGATATGTTACAAAATATTTTGTATATAAGTATTTTAATGAATAATATTAATTTAATTATCATTGGCGAGAGTATTTTTGGGACTCAGAATGCTTTTTCTGAAGGTGAAGCATTCATTTTAATTTTGTATTGCTATATTAAATAACAAAAATACATAAAAATACAGAATAAAGTTTAATAATCTCGATTATTTACTTTTAACTGCGAATTATTGTAAATTATTTACAGGCCCACTGGATAAAAATTTTAGTAAATTTACAGAAATTTTTCACAGTGTATACAATTACACTTATCTTTTCTTTAGTATTTTAATCATCACACACAAAAAAAAAAATCTTGTTAAATTCTTCAGGTTTTTTTCGCCTTGATGTTACCACCACGCCAGCCTTTCCAATAGTCATCCAAAACTGACTTTTCCAACGCAAGTTGCAGTAATCAAGTGTTGCCTCAGTGTTAATGTAGAATGGCACCAACCAATGAACTAAATTTTTTTTTGTATTAAAGTAGCGATGTAACTGTAGCTTTAACCTTATTTATGGTATATATATTTGTAACACAGCTGCACATTGTGTAAAACCATCTAGACTTCCTGATGATGCCCTTCTTTTAAGGGCGAAAAGATTTGAAATATGCGTCTTTTAATTAAATATATGTTTTTAAAACTTATATACGTCTTTTAAAGTGTTTTATTTATTAATTTAAAACGTTACACGTGTTTTTAAAAGTGTCTCTATATGTGATATATTTTTTCTACAAAAAATTCCCTTCAAAATATAAATTTAATTATTTATTTTAAATTCTGATAATCATTCATAATGTATAGTACTAATGCATATATAGTTTTCAAAATCAAAAACTATATAAAGCATTGTGCATTGGACGAAAAAATAAAAATAATTTCATTTCATCTTATAAAATACTTTTATTCCCGTAATTCATTTTCTAGAAAAGCCTATTTCTTTTTCTTTATTGGCTATATTTGTAATATGTTTTGCGAATATTATTATGCATATTGCATGTTTCCAAATTTAATTTAACATAAATAATATTTTCATTTCAACATCGAACGGGTATCCATAGCAATATCATAATCTCAACAGACCAGAACTATTTGATTTTATTTGCAGTGAAAGTAAAATGTAATCAACTGTTCAAAAATTTTCGGAAATCTTTTTTCAATACTTATTCCCAATAGCAATTGTGTACGAAATTGCATGTTTACGTTCAGACGTTCAATTTAAAATCAAAATAAAACGTTTTTATTTTATGCTTAGCTCGAAATATATATACATAAATATCGCGTTATTTACTTTTAATATACATTTTTTCATAATAATAATAAGAATAAACCCATCATTTTTTTTAGTTTCGCACTTTTGTTATACTTTATTAAATAAGATATAAATGAAAATTTTGCAATGGAATAGTTATTTTTATATAATACTAACTTTCGTTCTATTATTTTAATTTTATCATTTACGAGGGGATTTTACTTGATATTTCAATTTATTTGCAGGCAACTGAACAATTATTGATAATAAACGTACTGCTGTCACTAGTAGTATTTTTAATATCAGATAATTTCAATACCCCCAGTTTCAATGTCAGATTACTGAAAATATTGGTTAAATTGAAAATATTAAAGAAATTTTGAAAGTTTTTTTTTTTTTTTTTTTTTTTTTTTTTTTTAAGAAAGAAAGAAAGAAAAAGAAAAGAAATATGAGAATGGCAATAGAATTTCTGAAGAAAAAAAAAATAGATAAATGCGATCCTGCAGTCATTTGCAAAAGTTTAAGACCAGTAGCCGATTTTCAGTATTTTAACACATTGCATCATTTGCGCAGATAACTGCATCATCTCATCTGCTGATTGCATCAGTCGCATTCTAATGCTATAAATAAAGGTGCTGGGCATGTTTATCGTCAGTTGTTTACTGGATTTTATCGTAGACAGTGTTGTTGTGTAATTACTGTAATGGGTAAAAAACCTTCACTTACCAAACTTTCAGGAAAATTTCTGGACCTTAAGAGAAGCGGTCGCCATAGAAAAACGGGTGCACATGGTGATCATTTGATAAGGATGGTCGTACGAGATTCAAGAACCTCCTGCATTTCTATTAGACATTCTCTGGCACCAATGTCAGTTTGAGTACTATTTTAAGATGTTTAGCCAAAGATTTTGGTTTATCATCCCATAAACCTGGAAGGAAATCTCAACTTACTCCAAGTATGAAAAATAAACGACTCTTAAGGTCCACAAATTTTCCCGAAATGTTAAATTTACTAATAGCATGTTGCACAGCTGTCTTGCTCTCATTTACCCTCGAAATTATTTGACGTTCCGAAAATCCAATTTTATGCAGGGTCAATATTTCTGACCTTTTCGTAACAGTAAGTGAAGAGTTTTTTACTCATTACAATAATTGCACAACAGCACTGTCTACGACAAAATCCAATAAACTATTGGCGATAAACGTTCCGGATACCTTTGTTTATAGCAGTATAATGCGTCTGACATAATCAGTACATGAGGTGATGCAATGATCTGCGCAAATGATGCAATGTGTTAAAATACTGAAAATCGACTACTGGTCTTAAACTTTTGCAAATGACTGTAGAATAAAATTATCAAAAAAAAAAAAATAATAATAATAATATAAAAATCACAATTAAAAAAAAGTAACTTTGTACCGACTCTAGCTACTCTGATCGATTTATTTGCCTATTGGTATTTCTGTTCACCCTACTTCAAGAATTTTTTTTAAATATCTGAAATTGGCTGGATAAAATATGCTATTAATACAAGTTGAGAGTGATACAATAGTTTATCCTCTGACGAACTTGTAATATTGTTACAGCTCTATTGAGAGTAGCATTACTTCTTGTGAGCCCAATAAGAAATTTAAAAAACCCGGTACTTGAAGTAAACGGAACACACGACTTTGTTACATGGTACGAACATTTTCCATTGTCCGTATAAGTATTGATAAAGCATGTAAACACTTGATGTTAATATTCACTATTACTAATCCACTAATCCACGGATTCTTATCAGCATTTTTCCCAATCGAAAGATTTTCCCAGCTAGATTTGTTGCATAGTTTTATCCATTTTCTTCTTCCTAAGCGTAATCATTATCATTTTTGCAATATATTTGATAGGGAGTTTTAAGCAGGTGTCTAATACCGTGACCTCCACGATCGCCACATTTAACCCTTTTGGATGCTTTTATGTAATGTTACAACAAAAATGTCTTACAATTACTTGTGTGGATGTAGAGAAACTGAAGGAACGAAAAATGACTGTTCGTTCTATAATCCTTAGGTGCTTTCAAATGCAGCGAATAAAACCGAGTATCGTTTCCTCGTATGTACTATGAGCCAACAAAAGATCTCATATACTGTAATTGATTACATTTTGTATCTGTGCTTTAAGCTAGTGATTAATTTTATTGTCACTGTTTCTAAACACGCGTTTGTAAAGACTGCGACAGAATGAAGGAATCTTTAAAATTAAAGGAAATTCGATACACAAGCAAGTGATATTGGTAGAAATAAATTATTAACCCTTTCCGGCACAGAGTAATTCTGCTCATATAAAATAAAAAGTCATCAAAATTCACGAACGATATTAGAATAAAAAAATTAGATGAAATTTTACCTCTATATTATAGAATAAAAATTCTATAAAAAAATTCTGGGATAAGTTTTTGCCCTTGAGAATTAAAATTAGGTGTTGCTGACAGCTGCAACACTGTGCCGGAAAGGGTTAAACTTTCAAAGCAAAAAGCCTTATAAGTGTCCTAAATCAGTATTTGCTGTATCTATGCGATACAGTAAGGGCTGCTATACGACGTAGCACAGAGTCAAACAGATTTTTAATGTCTGAGGAAGATTATTCCATATTGTTTGTATGCGTATCCAAAGCTCATCTCTAGTTCATCTCTAGAGACGAGGATCACGGGCAAAATTCCGACCAACAAAATTCAATTTATTCCCTACTAGGCGACATATTAGGCGAATAAGCCGTTCAAGGAAGAATTTGACTATATTCTGTTGAAAAAAGATGACTTTGACATCCAAAACTCAACTAATGTACCTGTTCTTTTGAGATTGCCCACAATTCGTAGCCTTTGAAATCGTCAATGATGCGCAGTCGCATTCCATACCATAACTCTAGGTGTTCGTTCACTACGATGTTCGATAATGCACTCCGGAAAATAGAGTTTACTAGTATAGAGTCTATACGAATGCAGCTTTCATGGTACGAGAAATTCAAGCGCGATTCGTCACACACACACACACACACACACACACACACACACACACACACACACACACAAAAAAAAAAAATTAAAACAACAAAACAACAAAAACAACATAAAAAGGGCTGGCATGGCAATTTGCATGTCAGCCTTTATGTTGAGGAAATCACTGCAACCACAGAAGTCGATGATTTTGAATGAGGATGATATTGTATAAGGAAGTTTTTGCACGCAATCAGCGGAGCAGCTGACGCCGATGAGCTTACGAAGCAGACATTGATACACCTGTAGGAGTAAACCAAAGTTCTGCCAACAGTCTACATGAAGCTGTACGGTCCGTCAGCACCATGATAGCCAGATTACTATCATTGCTAGTTGACGTTACTTTCGGGAGTCCACTTCCAGATTTCCGAATTTTCTGATTTTCCTCGGTCCACTGCTTCTAAACTCTCATCACAGTGTTGCTGTTACATTGCACACGAGCTGCTTTTGCACGATAGAAAAATTCTTCATGACGAATGACGATGATTCCCCCCCCCCCCCCTCCCGCACAAACTCCGTAATTTGTTGAAGTGTCGCCTTCTTTCATCGAGTAGGCATAGGTACGTCTCGCGTAATATTTACCCCTAACAGATAATCAAAATTTATTTTGAACGTCCCGTGACAGGGAATGCCAAGCTATGACAAAGCCATATAATAACTATTCCAGATGACCCAGTACCTATTTTTTTATTAGTCCCATAGAGCTATCTAAAACATAATGGATACCAGAGAATCCCAAGCATCAAGAGACAATATATTATGATAAATATATGTAACCGAAGTTACGTACTCACTTTTAAGCAAATAAACACGCTTTAGAAAAATGCCATAAGCAGCACCTCAATTCGAACAACAGGTTTATCAGAAGAAAAAGTTTACTCTCCATTTAGAAAAATGATGAAACAAAAAATTTTCCTTTACGAGGCTTCCATTTTTACTATAATTCGGCCCACTTCAAATGGAATTTTTAAAAATATATTTAAATGTAAAAGAAAATTTTAGGTTGCATACAATTTGTTTTCTATACCATAACAACAGCCAAAATTACATTCATATCTAAAAAATCACAAGCAAGTGAGATATTTAAAAAATACTTTTATCATACAAATTTCAGGTTGCCTTACAGCTAATGTTATAAGGACTACTTTCAAGAAAACTTTACTTATAAAATTACTTTTAAACTAATGGGAGAGCAACTAAATTTAATTCTCAATTTTTGCGTAAAGCTTTCAGATTTAACAAACTGCTTATATTAAAATTGAATTATGAATATATGAAAGTAAAATTTCCCTTCAAGTGTTTTTTCATCTGCTATTTATTAACATAATTTCTATAGCTTATAACTTTTTATTTTTATTTAATTGATTTATTTATGCAAATCAATAATTATTAAAATATTTAAAAATTACTTACTTTTCTATTTAATGGAAATTAATGTAACTTAATATACCAAAAAATTTCAGCAAATAATAGTTTTGAAATTTTCACAATATTTTCCATACGTATGTAAAGAAAACCAATGTTGTATGTCCCTCCAGATTTTCTTTTAAAAAAAGAGAAAAATGAATTAAGAGTTTCAAAATTAGATTAAATAAAATTATAGTTAAATTAACTGAATTTTAAATTCTTAATGCTTGAAGATAGATAATTTTATTATGAAGAATATTTCCAAGCATTTTTTAGAAAGTTTTATTGAGATTTATGAAATTAATTTTTTAAAAGTGCATCTTATTTTCTCTAGTTACCTATAAGTAAACATGCAAGTTAGTAAAGCGGGTCTAAATTAAAGTTTTTTGTTTTTTTTTTTCCTGAAAAATTACTATTTTGTCTAAAAAAAAACATGAATAAAATACTTTCTTATGATTAAAACGTTTAAAATAGTTTAGTTTTAATAAAACTCAGTAGTTTTTCTTATTTTTTTTTTATTATTTAATCTAAATTTAAATATTCAGAAAATGTGTAAAAAATATCTTTCTGATACAAAGTTTCCTATTAGTGTTTATGCATAATTTTATAAGGATTTCATAGTTTTAGTTTTTTCCTAACAAAATTTTCAAAAAGGTTTGCAAGTTTTAAATGTAAATTAAACAAACATAATTTATTAAATTATAATTTGACAAGAAGAAAAAAACATGCAGTTTGACGATTAAAGACAGTTTCAGTCCATGTCTTTCAAATATCGTTGAAGTCATAGTATTTGTTTTACACATTTTTATGAACATTTTCCAAATTTATTGGAAATTTTAAAAATCGTATAACATAACTGAAAACGGGCAATCCACATAGCAAATAATGTATGTGAACAATTTTGTTCTGTCCCGCAAACAAAACAATAATACTAATCAAATCCTATTCTATACGAAATATGTTTGTGTGCATTTAAATAATATAGGATAACTTATCTTCATTTTGTGAAGCAAACAATTTTAAACATTTCTTAAGGTAATGTCTTTCATAAAATATACCCTATTTGAATTATTTTTTTATTGCCTTAACACACCGATAGTGCTATGTACTCCAATTTTTATAGGAAATATATTATGGTATTATAATTTCTTTTCATTTTGTGAAGCATAACAACGTTAAATATTGCTTAAGTTAATACCTTCCATAGACTATAAATTATTCGAATTATTTTTCGACTGTATTTACATACGGATAGTGCTATACATTCCAAATTTATAGGAAATATATTATGGTGATACTGAATGCACCTTGATATTTCAGATAACTTCTTAAAACTGAAATAAAACCATTGACACAGTAATTTGTATAGATGTAGTATCACTATACCCTCAACCACAGTTTGAGTGAATGAGTGTTAGATCGAAAGTTTAAACTGTTCAAAATATACGCAAATTTAAAAAGGATTTGATTTACGAAAGTTCTAATTTTTTTTTTCTAATTTATTGGGTGAGTGTGAAAGTTCTACCCATTTTTGGATATGCAAATTTGCAATGCAATTGACATCATACATGACGTTGGAGTGATGCAAATCTTTGGCCAGTCAAACGTGTGGATGCCTCACATATAAATGCATCGTGTCTCACAAAGTTAATCATATAAAAAAATATATATATCAGAGTATGTAACGTGGAAAGCGAGAGAGAGCATATAAGACATTGTTTGTTATACGAGTTCGATAAAAAGAGTACGGCAGCCGCAGGATGTCGCAATGTTTGTCAGTTTATGGGAAGGATGCAACTGACGAAAGCACATGTCGTCGATGGTTTCGTAAATTTAGGGAAGGAGACAGAAGCTGCCAAGATCAGGCTAGGAGTGGGCGGCTATCACACGTTAGAGACTACGATACTGACCAAGACATAAGGAACAACCCGAACCCAACCGCGCAAGAATTAACGGAGACCTTCAACGTACACCGGACAACGGTCGAGAGATGGCTGGTTAAGATGGATTTTACGAGAAAGTTGGATCGTTTTGTTTCATATAACCTGACAGCTAATCAACGGGATGACTGAATCGCCACCTGTGTTTATCCTTGCTTTCCAGGAACAAAAATGACACATTCTTGACACGAATTGTGACAGAGGATGAGAAGTAGGTTATGTGCCGTAACGTAAAACGTCGTAGGGACTGTGTGTCGCCCTTCTGATCCGCCTGCATCAACTTCGAAAGCTGAACTTTATCCCAAGAAGGTGTTATTGAGTGTGTGGTGGGATGTGCAATGAATAATTCATTGAGAAGTCCTACCACTCAACCAAACCATCAATGCTGCCTTCTACTGTCTACAGTTAGACAGGCTGCACTCAAATTTAGTAGCAAAGAGGCCAGGTCTCATCAATCGTCGCGGTGTTATCCTTCATCACGATAACGCCAGGCCACATGCTGTTTTCATCACTCGCCAAAAGCTACTGGACTTTGGTTGGGAGGTTTTACCCCACCCTCTCTATTCTCCTGACTTGACATCAACTGACTATCCCCTATTTCATGCGTTGAACAATTCCTTTAGTCAGAAAATCTTTGATGATCTTTATGCTGTCAAAACTGCCAACCAAGAATTTTTTTACTCGAAACCGCCGGAATTTTACCGCCGTGGGATTCATCTCCTACCAGAAAAATGGCAAGAGGTCATAGATAGCAATGGGGATTATGCAAATAATAGGTACTGTTCATTTTGCGTTTATTTGCTCTTCTTTATGGGTAATAAAAACAGGTAGAACTTTTGCACTCACCCAATATTTAAGATATAATATCTTTCTTTCTTTCTTTCTTTCTTTTTTCTTTTATTTCTTTCTATTTTTTGTGATTTACATCAGTTCTAATTTAAACACATATTTTTAAACTAAAACATAATGCATTCCAATTAAAGGAAACTGACTACTTATTTAACACTAAACATACCATAAACGGTCAAAAGACCGGTTATGAAATTTTGTATAATAAATGCGCTTATCATCTTATCGCTTTTAAAGAAAATAGTAAGAAATAGGTATGTATTAAGTGTTGGTATGTTTAGTGTAAAAAAAGAAGGAAAAAAAAAGGATTCATTATTATATCTTCTGTATACATAAGCAGAGAGAATAACACTTGGAAAAACTTTTCACTTTTGGTTTTCGGTGAATTTATACGTTTTGACATCTCCTTGCGTTTGAATTAACTGAAAGTGACTACATATTTTTAAAATGGTGAATATATTACTAGCTTCTTCATGTATAAGAAGAAAGTAGAAGATACAGAAAAAATTTCGATTTCCAGTTTTCGATGAATTTACACTTTTTGAGATTTCCTTGCATTTTAAATAACTGAAATTGACTACTTATTTAAAAAAATTGGATTATCTTCTGCATGTATAAGAAGCCAGTAAAAGATGCAGAAAACTTTGCGATTTTCGGTTTCCGACGAATTTACACGTTTTGAGAATTTTTTGCTTTTCAGTTAACTGAAATTAACTACTTATTTAAAAAAAAGAAGGGGGGGGGGCTATATTATTCGATCCTCTGCATATATAAGAAGAAAGTATAAGATTCAGAAAAATTTTAGATTTTCGGTTTTCGATGAAATTACACGGTTTGAGATTTCCTTGCATTTCAATTATTGGAAATAGACCACTTATTTTTTAAAAAGTGTATTTATTACTATCTTCTGCATGCATAATAAGAAAGTAGAAGATACAGAAAAAAAAAGTCGATTTCTGGTTTTCGATGAATTTACACGTTTTGAGATTTCCTTGCATTTCAATTAACTGAAATTGAATACTTATTTTTTAAAAAGAGGATTTATTATTCTATCCTCTGCATATATAAGAGGAAAGCATAAGATTCAGAAAAATTTTAGATTTTCGGTTTTCGATGAAGTTACACCTTTTGAGATTTCAAGAACTCAATTCGACCATTTTTAGAAAATACCTGTGTTTTTGAGTTCAAACAATGTACTTTATGAACCAATGGAATTAATTAAATCGAATTTGATATCTGGTTGGACCTTACTTCTACGTAGTACCGATTAGCTTTTGGGCTATATCACCCAACAGGGGGCATTTCCACGTTGCGATTTCCTCTCATTTCAGGAAAGGCTCAGCATCTACAGTATACCAAATTTAGTGAAATATTTTAAGTAAAACTCTGTTAATTCAGTTTGAGTGCATATCGACAAACAATTGCCGTAGCTGTGTTACAATTTAATTCCGTTTAGGAGAAGGCATTTACTTTGCTTTGCTTCCCTCTGGAAAAAAGTTGTCGAGTTTCGACCACTGGGCGATACTAGTAATAATAAGAATGCAATTTAAATACTTTTGTAGAAGAACTCATTGTTTTTTATAGTTTGTTTGAAATATTTCCTTTTCTTTTTACAAATTACTTAAAAATATTTTTCGCAATTTCAGAAGGCTATGAGATCTAAAGTTCAATCCTGCAAGGTAAGTTGCGATTATTATTATTATTATTTATTATTATTATTTTTAACCGCTTATGTTATAGCAAATAAAGTTAAAATAGCAAGTTACGAGTATTACTTCTTTTTATGTTTGCAGATGGTTACAGATATTAGTAAGAATGATTAGATCCGCAAAGTGTGTATACAAACACTTTTTTTTTTCCTAATTTAATTAGTAAATTATTTCTATTTAGTTTTACTAATTTGAAAAGCATCATAATACTGTATGAAGGTGAATTGTTGAAAAATAGTTGAATATTATATTATAAACTTTATACCATTTTCTATTTACAACATTTATTATCTCTTCATGATAGAAAATAAATACGTTGTTGTTGTTGTTGTCATGTGACAAGTGCAAAAAAAAAAAAAAAAAAAAAAGTGTATAGGCAAGTCAAATGGGACCAAAGGCATGGAGCACAGCCCTGGCCACATCTCCGACTTTTTCGGTGTAAAGGGTGTCATGGCAGCAGTTGAGGTCGATGTTGAAGAGGGTCGAGGCAACAGAGATGCAATTGAAGAGATGCCTCGGATCCAGCTGAAAAAAATAAATACGTGATAATGAAATAAGGAAATCAAGATGAATTAGGCCAATGAGCTGAGTGAATAACACTAATGACAATGAACAATGACAATGACAATGAACAATGAACAATGAACAATGACAATAATGAACTGAATGACAATTATGTTTCAAAAGTTTGTGATGTATTAATTATACGAATCAATATAGAAAAAAAAAATTTTTTTTCATTGTATATATACTAGTATTTAAAAATTGACAATATTTAAGCACTCGAACTTAGCTCAATGATCTAACAAGAAAAAATGATGACATTTGCCTGATGAGATTATTTTATTAAAAATTGCATTTTCAAAAGCCGGATCTTCTGAACCTTTGGAAGCGTCATTTTAAAATTAGCAATATTTTAAAGATATACAAAGAAGACGATTTACTATCATAAATTGGCTAGAAAGCGAAACCGTTAAAAGTATAATAAAAATTGGAATTTGTTTTTTATTTTTAACAAAAATGTATACCAAAATAAATAAATAAATGCCAACAGGGCGACAAAAATGTAAGGTCGTCATGGGGGTCCTATATTGCCTGTAGAAGTATGAAATCTGTGTCGCCAACCGTGAATTTTATTTAAAACCTATGTTCGAATGATATTGGTTTCACTTGTGCGCAATATTTATTTGGTTTTAATAATAATTTGGCTTCTGGTAAGTTGAAATTTAAATCAGGTGGTTAAACTGGTATAATATAATATTTATGAGTTTCGAACTTTAAAGGTAAATAAAAAAATAATTAAAGTACGAAAATTTCGCACAGGTTTGCTTGTCTATAATAAATAAAGTTGCCTAATAAATACTATCATAACATAATATGCATTTTATATATTTTTATTATTCTTACTAACAGTTAAACACTACTAAAATTATATTATAAAATTTTTATGCTTTATGCACTTGTTATAAGAATATTTTTGTTTTAAAATAATAGCCGACAAGAACGATTTTTAATGTTTTTTAGCCTGTATACACCTCGTATAAATATGTTTATTATTTAAAAATAATAATTGACAACGTCGATTTTTGGTTTCTTCAAAGATCTTATTTGACTACATGGCAGTAGTCACTTACCCAATGCATGAAATTGTTGAAACAATTTCACGGCAATATATTTAAGGGTCCTTGGCGCCAGATCCTCTTTCTTTCTCATTCCCCATGTAATACAGTAGTATTTTTGTTGCTTTATATTATCAGGATATAGCGTCCAAAAATAATTTTTTCTCATATTCTGTTTTTTGAATTCCACCCTTTGAATATATCAACTTTTACTTTACGAAGAAATTATTATTATTATTTATTTATTTATTTATTTATTTAAATATTTCTTTTTGAGATTGAAAATTAGATCCTTAAGTTTGCTTAATGAAATAAAATATACAAACATTTTTTACTTTTTTTATTGCTTAGAAAAAAAGAGACATGTTCGAAGTGCGTAATTTAAAAAAAATGGAGTCCGAAAAAATTTATTTTTGATCAAAATATCCTGGTAATACAAAGCAACAAAAATCCTATTCGATTACATGGGGAAGGAGAAAGCAGGGTATTTGACTACCAAAGACCTTTAATTCTCAACAACGAACAAGGATTCATTAACGTATTGAAGATTACGTTGCACATTTGTATTCCGAATAATTGCAATCGTTAATGCTTTGTAACTATGTAAAGCATTTATTACAGAGATGATATTAACTGCTAACTGAAAGAACAGACTAAATTTTAACGACTTACATCATATTGTGTATGTATTTATGTGTAATGTTGTTTTATATACGAGGATTTGATACTGCATTTTTAATTTCGTTCAAAACATTGATATTATTTAATTTCACATTATCATAGTTATTAAAATAGAAGTATCGGGTTCAATAAAATTTTTCTCCGCTATACAGCATTATTCTTTTTTTTTTTCTTTTATGTGAAATAAAACGAATAATGTAAATTAACCTTTATTAAAAAATTTTTTAATGGCTTCATACATGCGCTTGTATTTATTGACGTAGAGATACAGAACCATATGAAAAGAATAGATGTGGGCATTGTATCTAAGATCAATAACTTTTGTTTTAAAAATATTATATTGCACCAATAATTTCGTCTTACGCAATAATATTTTTAATTACTAATAGTCATAACAGAGTAATAATGGAAGTTTAATATTGCAAGATAAATGACAGTAATCAAAATAAAGGCTCATTTTACAGTTTAATGTTTCTGTTTTAAAAGAAGCCACACATTTTGAATGATAATTAACATATATTTATATAAAAATGTTCAGGCGTTTCACTCATGATATTTTCTCATACCCTAACTTTCTACAAAAACGTATTTTTACAATATAAAGTGTAAGCTAACAGGTACTTCATTTCAATATTTCCTAAGTGCGTTAAACAATAGTTAAAACTAGTTTACAAACGGTTTTACTTGGTTTACATTAATGCGTTAAGGGATCTGCTACCCCTCAACCCTCATTTAAATATTTGAACTACATACATCTATCAGCACACCAAACCCTTTAAGCTTGGCCGTGTCCAGGCAGGTAGGGGCTGTCCAAAGATTTCTGAGTCTGAGCTACATACATACAACATTCAAGATTAGTATTAAATAGAGAAAAATATTAAGTTATTAAGTTATTGAAAGAATTTCCATTCATCCCATTTTATAAACTTATTTGTCTAATTAGGGGTACTCTTGTATATTATCAACAAACTGCATACGCATCACATTGTCATAGTTCGTACGGCCACGCCTTTTTTCAAAGACTTTCCTACCACCAGTATTTTTATACTATTTATTTCCTTTTAAGTTTTAAGGCATTTTTTGTATCAAAAGTTGCTATATAATATTATTGGTGTTAAAATCAAGAAAATTCAAGGACAGTATAAACTATGATTGTGTACATTAATTTAGAAAAGTACAACAATGCATGACATAACATAATTATAATTAGAGCCATTTCAACTATAGTACTAATATATCCTTAATTTTTAGTGCGATTCTGAAAACGGGTGTTACAAGCTTTTTAATATATATATATGCTAATTTCATTTTGTTTGGTGCTATTAAAAAGGGCTAAAATGAATCAATAGGGAAATTCTGGCCATGAACGTAATGTATTTGAATTCTTTTGTGTTTTCCTCTACATGAACAGCTTATTCGATCTCTATAAAGTAATATCCCCATATCATAGAGATTTAGAATACAATATCAAGAAAAGGAAAAATCTTAGGAAAAGTAAATATCTGTTATGAATATTGTTGCCTAGCAACTTGTAACTTGAAATTCACTTTAAAAATTTTCGTGATTGATACTAACAATAAAACACTAATAAAATTATACAATTTTATGCTTTGTGCATTTGCTATAAATACTGATATTGTTTAAAAGTAGTAATCTACAGGAACGATGTCATAGGTTTTTTTTTTTTTTTTTTTTTCCCTCTCTTCTTCTTCTTCTTTTTTTTTTTTTTTCTTTATGCACTTATTTTCTTCTTAATAAAAGTCCAAATTTTCAGAGGGCTAAAGATAAGACTTATAATAATGTGCAGACGGAAAAGAAAAAAAAATATCTAAAATTTTATCTATATTTTTTAATACATGTTCGAGTTCTGTTCGACGAGTTCTGATAACGAGTTCTGTTATGTAAACCTGTGTTAAACAATTCATATTAGGCTTCTGAAGAGTTTTATATAATAATTAGTTCTATGTGAGGGGGCTACCGCCCCCCTCAACCCCCCGTTTCATTAATGCACCTACATTTATATAGAAATTAATTCGGTTATTAAAAAATAATTCTGTTTTTAAAAAATAATATATTAAAATTATTATTTAAAAAAATTATCTTTTATGATAATGCAGACGATTTCCATGTTAGAGTAGTAGTATAACACCAAATATCCGAAAAAAAGTCCATTTTATTCTCAATATTTAAAAAATAAAAATAAAAAAAAAAATACGATTTTTTTTTCTAAGTTTTTTTTTTTTTTTTTTGTTAAAAGTAAAAAAAATTGATAACTTTGTTTTAAATTATCGCAGATAGATGGTTCAATCATTCGTTTTAAAGGTATTGGCGAGCTCTTTTGAAAGATACCCATCATGAAAATTTACTCCCCCCCCCCCAGGGCTTCTATATACACAATTGTTTTTCCTAGTTAACTATCTCTATTACAAAAAATATGTATTCGTTTCATTTGTTTTAGTGCGGTCTATAGACGTTAAACTGTACTTACCTGCAATTTCCCCCATAGGCGTAATGTATTAGAATTCTCTTGATTGTCCCTGTACACGAACCATTTGCTTGATCTTAACGAAAAGCTTACTGTAGCATCCCTATATGATACACATTTAGAATACCAAGATTGAACTTTCTGCCATAATTTGTTTTTGAGATATGCTGATAACAGACAGACACACACACACAGACACAGACACACACACAGACACACAGACCATTTGCTAAAAATATGATTTTCATATTCAGGGGACCTCAGAACGTGTAAATATAACAAAATCTCGCGTTCGAAAATTTGACCCAAAAACAATACTTTCTCTACCTTATGGGTAAGAGAAAGTAAAAATACGTTCGTCTGAAAATATCAACCACTAGGTTGACTGAAGCTGACTAGTTATAGATATGATCAACATTTAACGATAATAACCGACAACAACAATAATTGCTGGCTGATTCAAAACATTTGTATTTATACATTAAAAACTTATATGACTATTTGACAATACTTATTTACACAATGCATCAAATTGTTGAAACAATTTCATGGGCTGATTGTTAATTCTCAACAACGAACATGGATTCATTAATGTACTGTAGATTACGTTGCGCATTCCTGTTTCGAATAATGGTAATCATTAATGCTTTGTAACTATATAAAGCATTTACTGCAGAGATGATATTAACTACTAATGGAAAGACTAGACTAAAATTCAATATGCTACATCATTTTGTGTGTGCATTACTTGTAGTTCTAAATATATGTGGTTATTTACAGTATAGTAGTAATGAATAAAGAGTTTTATAGAGTAATGCATTTTTATCTTTATGGATAATATTGATACAGGGGTAGAGCTTTACTAAAATTTTACATGCGTTTTATTATACTGCCACCACAATATTTAAAACGAAATTTTCTGTGAATGTTTTAATGTTGTAATATTGTATTAAAAAATACTCTTGTTAAATGTGTGGGAACAAAAATTCCTATAACCACGCTGTTTGGAACCCACAGTGAGAGACCAATGTAACCAATGTTAAATAATTGTGACTATATAATAAAATGCCTGTAAAAATAAAGGAATGTTGCAACCCCTGTTGCCATTATATATTTTCATAATTTCATATTATCAAATTTATTTACGAAGAAATATTGGATTTAATAAAATTTAACTAAAAGTAATAGCATTATTTTTTTTCTGTGCGTGAAACGAGACAAAAAATATCCGCGTTTGTAATGATCGATAGATGACGCTTTCTCAACTGCAGTTGTTAGTAAATATTGCCTCGTGTAATAATTGCCACGTGCATTTATTATTATGCTTTCTTGTTGTTCTATCATTGTTTCAGCGTGAAAGATATCAGTGGTATGATAATTTCACCTTAGCCCACCAGAGGGCGAGCATTTCATTACAATCGCGGATAGTTTAACTCGTCAGCGTTCATCGGTTTCGATATGAAATCAAACATTTAACCTTTTTTTATGAAAAATAATTTCAGCATTTCTTCTTTCTTTTGATTCTTCACTGTTCCATAGATCACAGTACTATTCTGATATTTAGAAAATGATGTTTTAAACGAATAAAAATTCAGAAGTCTCTTTAAATTTGTTAGCAGATGCGAGTTCGCATAGGTACTGTTTTAAACATGCACTCGTGCCTAGTTTTTTTTTTTTTTTTTTTTTTTCCTTAGTGAGTGAAGGGCCGTGCTACAATTTTGATCGAAAACAACTGTAGTGATTGTTTAGTAACTTAATGACAAAGTTTACGTATAAAATTATTTATTTATTAAATTAATTATTATTTGAATTTAAACAGATTAATATTTAGATGTTTCAAACCAAAATTTTCTCAAAAATTAAAAATGCGATATATATATATATATATATATATATATATATATATATATATATATATATTTGTAACATATATTTGAGCAGCTATGCATCTAATAGCAATCTTCTAACGTAGTTTAGAAACATAAATATATATATGAATAGAACGTTAAAGGGTTAACGATGAAAGGAATTTTTTTAATGGTTAGATAGAGAGGCTGAAATTTATTTAAAATATAAATAAAAATAAATAAATAAAGCTGTTTTTGATATAGAGAACCAAATGGAAGAAATTAAAGCACTGTTAAATGTGGTTTCTTAAAAATGAGCTAAATTGTCTCAAAATAGTTCCGAAATAATATATATTTAAATTTGAAAGCCCATGTACTCATGTTTGAGTATATTGACATGTTCAAAAATGGGGTTGACCAATAAGAATCCCAATATCCTCATGTTTGACATGCCAGTATACTCAAAAAAGAGTACATGAGTTTTCAAATTTAAGTTTATATTGTTTCGGAGCTATTTTGGACAATTGAGCTCACTTTTAAGAAACCATTTTCAACAGTGCGAACATAATATCTGAAATCTCTAACTTCTGTGGTAAAATATATATATTTTTTTTATTGCAATCATTATAGCCTTTTTCTAATTAGCAATTGCCATGATAGAGTGAAAATAAAATAAAACATATATTTCGAGGGATAAACAACAGTAATAAAAGATTTTAGCTAAAGTGTGATTTTCAGTTTTAATTATGTTTTAAGCTTTTGCCGGCCCTAACGCACTAAGCGCTTTAAACAGTGTTGCGAAATTTAGGGACTATTTTATTCAATTATCACCAATAATTTTGACAAGTGATATTTGATATACATAACGGACGTACAACTTTCGAAAAGATTAGGCAATCGTTACAACTAAAATTTAGTGGTGGTTATTGAATAAAAAAGAAGTACCTAAATATGGCAACACCGAACAGAGGAATGTAACTATATTGGTCTGGCAAAGGGTTAAAAGCGTGCATAAGGCAAATTGACTGAAAATTTATTAAAATTATAGACAAAAAAATAATAAAATAAAAACCTTTATCCGAAATCATAGATGCTAATATTTTAATTTATTCCGAAGTATTTATAGCCCCGCTTTTATTTCATACCTCTTATTTTTTAAGAGCAATTTTTTCTTATTTTATCGAAGTTATATATTTGAGACTTTTTTTCAATAAATAAAGTGGTGGGAAATAAAGGCGGGAGTAAAAATATTCCGTAATAAATTAAAATGTTGGCATCTATGCGAAACTAATGAATGTATTTGAAATTACTAAAAAAAAAGAACTGACGATATATTTTTCGAAAGACTGCTGTAGTACGACAAGTACCGAACTGTCCTATAACAGAAACCCCTATTAGAATTCTAGAGCATTTGTCTATAATATCGAGGTCAAATCTATTAAAAAATATCTCCAAATAAATGCAAACACAAGAGTCAAACTTTAGTAACTATAATTTTGGTTTATGACCAAGTTCTAGAAAATAAAGCGAGAATTTATTGCACTACAAAGGATTCATGATAGTCATAATATTCATAATATTGGTTGACTGTCTAGAATTGTATAGACTAGAAATTCTCGATCATTTCGTATATTCAGATTATTTGTTTACTTTATACCCATAACTCTGAAATCTATATTTCTAGTTTGAGGTTTGAGAAAATGACCACTTATTCATTCTAGACAAATGCGGTATGTTTATCTTTCTCAGTGTATTTTCTGAAAATTAATGAATAATTCTTTAATAATCAATTTTTGTTTCAAGTGAAAAACGGTGTTTATACTATAGATATTTATTTAAATAGTCATATAGAGTGATAAATAAATAAAAAAAAAAAATCCTGGTAGACGCATTTCCTTTTCCAGTGAAGCATGATATCGATCAGAATTATTTTAGATACATTTAGCTACTAATAAGCTAACGTGCAAATTACCCTCGCAGTCGTTGAAATCCAACGAACAGAAAATTATATAGCATCCACGTCGCTATTTTTGCTATTTCCCAAATAAAAGTATTGTTTTTAAAAACTAAAGTTACAGTTCTACGTTTTGAAATTGTACAAGTTTACAATTTTGAAAAATCTGCTTATTAAAAGGATGATTTTGATACTGACGATAATATCGCAATGGTTTTAACCCTACAAGGCATCCAGTTCCATATGTGGAACACTGACTTTAATCGTTCCTATAGCTATAAAACTATTAGTAGCGACATCTCTTGACATCTTGATAGAAGCTACTGACATTTAGCAATGTAGTAATACGAATCTTTACCTAAGGATGCCGTTCGTGTTTTTGTTATAGTGCACTCGGTGTGAAATTTGAATGAAAGTGATACGTTAGTCGTTTGTCTGAATTCAAAAATAAAAAAAAGAATAGTTATTGAACAGTTTTGACTCGAAAAGAAAATACTGTGTGTTATAACGAAGTGTATATTATGCAGAGGTAAGTTGTTTTTTGTATATTACACAATAGTAAACTTATTAGTAAATCATATTTTTATCTATGTTCCCCATACGGTACGTTGAGCCAAAAAGTTGATTTTTCCGTAAAATATCGTTTTATTTTTATTTTTATAAGTTTTCCCTATCTTCTGATCACTAATCACAACCTACATATTTTTGTCGCGCACTAAAAAAAAATTAAGTTTTGTAGGGTCCTATCGTTAATGTTGGATATTGATTCATTCTAAATCTATGACAAAAGTGATAAGGCAAAATTATTCAAATACATTATGGTATAACAGCAGAATTGACTTGAAGTGTATTTTCAAGTGTGTTATACGTGTTTAACAATTTCCAGTAAATTTGTAAATGGTTTATTATTTTGAACCTATCCGTGCTCCTAATTCCATAAAGATTTAGCATATACCTTAAAACAGAAATCTGTTATTAAGTATTAGTACCAAATGTTTCATATTTAAAAATCATATGCATAGTCCTATGTCTTAGCTGTTTTCAATACTTATGCTTACCTGTTTATTTATTTATTTATGTTCATGTTTTTTTTATAAGCGCGGTAGTATTTACAAATTTTATTCATGTTCGGCTGTTTGCAAAAATTCAAAACTCGTTAAGGGGAACAATTTTATATTTTCTGTTTAAAAGAAAGCTTTCTTCTTTAAAGATTTTATCCTCTATAATAAAAACAAATTACATTTTCCGGAATCATTAGTTCACAGTCCAAAAATCTCTAAATTCGGTTGAAAATTAAAGATTTTAATGAAAAAAAAAATAATAATAATGGCCAACTTTGCATTAACATCTTATAATTTTCGAACTAACATTCTTCGAACTAAAAATTACCTATTATATAGAAAATAAAAGTAATTAATACAAATAAAA
Organism: Salticus scenicus; assembly: GCA_963930645.1. NCBI lineage: Eukaryota > Metazoa > Arthropoda > Arachnida > Araneae > Salticidae > Salticus > Salticus scenicus. The sequence continues at coordinate 34,625,964 of OZ005650.1, read as the reverse complement.
GTCAGGCCTTATTTTTTAAGCTAGCTTTACACTTGTTCTCTGTTTTTATATTCTGTTAGAAAAAAAAAAGAACTAGTCTCTTATAAATAACTTATTTTTTTAAAGAGTTATTTCTAACAGTAATGTGTTTGTTTGAATCTAAAAAATAAAATGAAGTCTTGAGAACATCATTAAAAGAAAAAAAAAGACTACTCTATTGTATTATTTTTTTATGTTTAATTTATAGCACAACACTAATAAAATGCAGTTTAAAAGAGATCCACTGCAATTTTTATTATAGCGATTATTACTGTATATCCATAAAAACTAGAATAATTTATTATTAATAAGACAGATACTGTTAACAACATCCATGACATACACCAGTTTCGTTGTAGTTTAACTAATTTTTTTTATTTCAATTTGAGGGCAAACGGATCGACAAATAATCAAAAATGAATACATAAATAATATTTTTACGTTCCATTGAAAAGTATTAAAAAGATAAATGAAAAATAGCTGCGCGTTTCTAATTTGTATTTAAAAAAAAAAAAGCTAGCGTATTTTGGACATTATAAGATTCTTTTCAGCAATCTCATAAAAAAAAAAAAATCATTTAAATATATCGCATTATACATTTCTCTGTTTATTTTTACTGATACAGATATTATGTGATTTCAATTTGAAAAAAAAATCACAATTTCTCTTATTTCTAAGATTTAGAAAAATTTCACTTGAAATGCTACTCTTCTTATGGGTGAATGACTTTATATACCACACACAGTTTTTTTTTTATAAGCAAATTGTGCCATCATGAAAAGAAAAAAAGAAAAAAAAAAAGAAACTATGTAACTATGAGTTGCGAAATCTGAGGGAAGAATTTTAATTCACCCCTAAGGAAATATCCTGGAGGCGTGATTAGCATGATTATGGTTGTCAAATACGAAACTGAAATTGCAATACTTTCCGAAAAGCACTCTAGGATCGGATTTCTTGGAACAAAAGAAAATAAAGCTTTGTTATGTTAAGGGCGAAAAAACGTAATTTGAATAAAATAATGATGTTGGAGTTTCATTATTTCTTTAAGATAAAGTACAAAAAGACGGCAAACTCTTCCATTAGTAATTTCGAAGAAAATTAATGCTTACGGACTTATATCAACACAAATGTAATTTAGATTCTGAAAGCAATTTTTTAATTTATATGATAAACGAGGCTTATTATATCAATGTTATCTTTTAAATAATTTTTGCTATTTGCTATTAATGAAGATTTTGGTTACATATCCTCAAGATCATTTAAACAATAAATATAACTGAAAATGTGGAAAACAGGAGATTAAGTCGTTGAGGTTTTCGTCAATCGTATCTTTATTCGCGATCATATAGCAGTCTTGAATAGCAGAAGTAAATAAATTCAAAAACTGGCAAAAATTTAACTCGATTTCTAGATTTATATGGTTGAAATTGCATTGTGTAAGTGGATATTAATATTTTTATTCTAGATTTATATGGTTGAAATTGCATTGTGTAAGTGGATATTAATATTTATATAATATTATTATAATTATTGGAATGTAGTACCTCCTCTTCCTGCAATAGTCCTAGCCTTCATGTGTAGCACCTACGCATCCTGCAATAGTTCCAAACTCCAAGTTTAGCACTTTGTCCTACAATAGTTCCAGCCTCCAAGTGTAGCACCTCTCCTTCCTACAATAGTTCCAGCCTCCAAATGTAGCACCCCCTCATCCTGCAATAGCTCCAGCCTCCTAGTGCAGCACCTCATTACCCTGTAATAGTTCCACCCTCTATGTATAACTTCCAGTTGAATTTACTTTTTGTAAGTACTTAACTGTTGACCATATGGTATAATAGTATATATAACTGTTCTGTAGTGTGTAAAACTAAATCCCTGATGATGCCTTGTTTTATCTAAGGCAAAAAGTTTTGGAAGTCTTTTATCTTTTTAATAAATGTATTATTAAACGTATTTTTAAAGTGTTTTTAATTGTATTATAACTATTTGTTGGCAGAATTCCACTTTATTGTGCTTTGTCTGCGAAAATATTGCCTTTCATCCTCTATTAGTTTGCGAAATATATATTAAATTTCTATTTTAATGGTGAATCCTATACAGTCGGTAACAAAAGTGTCCGAACACTAGCAAAAAATCGCTATGTAAAAAAAGTACACTTCATACGGTTTTGTTAAATAAATCCTTATCGAATCATGTTCTTTCACAGACTAAGAACAGGATTCGACAAGAATTTATTTAACAAAACCGTATGAAGTGTACTTTTTTTACATAGCGATTTTTTGCTAGTGTTCGGACACTTTTGTTACCGACTGTACATATATATAACAGAAAGTAATGCTATTCAATTATATAGTGTAAGAAACTATTAGTAGAAATAAATACGAATAATATCTTGATTTACTTTTTTTAAAAATCACGTTAGTTAACTTATTAGCACTAGAAGGCTAAAGAAGTCATAATGGCGGCTTTGGTCATGAGATTTACATTAAAATGTCAATTCTCGTCTTTCTAATGTTAAACAGAAATTTTAAGCACGCAAAAATACACGCAATTTGAAAGAGTATTTAAGAGAATTATTAC